>CM034150.1:762382725-762738825 GCA_019776745.2 Taxus chinensis | reverse complement strand
TCTGCTGGGAGGGAGGGGCAGAACCAAGAGTCCCAGGGTATGTCCCATACCCATCGAATCAAAAGGAAGGAGGATGAGTAAATCCTTCTCCAATAACTCAACAATCTTCGTTATGGTTCCTAAGGACATTGTCTCTTTGATGACAGTTTCTTCCTCGACTTCCAGGACTCCTTTAATCAACCCCATGAATTCTAACTCTATTGTGGGAACTAGATTTTCTTATAGTTTTGAACAAGTTGGCTTGTTAAGTTAATTTCTTGGAATCTTGAACTTAGAATCGAATCCTGGTTTCTTCTTCAAATTTTCTAAGTGTATGTCGAAAGGTTTTTGGTCACCTTGTGCCACAAAGATTTTCCCCAAGTGCAGGAATCTTAGTTCGTGAAATAATGTGGAAGGAATTAATTTCATACGATGTATCCATGGGCTCCTGAGAATCATATTATATTTTGTTTCCCAATCTATAATATAAAAATCAGTGAGGCCAGTCTTGAGTCCTAAGGTGACTAAAAACACTATGGTCCCTATCAAAGTTTCTTTGAGGCTATCATAGCCCCTCAACATGTTTCTTGTTGAGGAATAATATGTTTATCTATATCCTATTTTCTGAAGAAAAGTGAAGGGGACTATGTTAACTTCTGCTCCATCATCAACCCTCACACATTTAACATAGTTATTGTATATCCATACTTGTAAATGTAAGGTTGGGTCACCTTTGTGTGTAATTTCAGCATCTGTCGGCTTTTTACTTATGTCGAAGACAAACCCAGTATCGCTATCTGGCTACCCAAGAGTGTAGACATCAAACTCTACATGGTTTACTTGTGCTTCAGAAGGAGGAGGAACTTTGATAAAATAATGAAGACCTAGTGCTTCTAACAAAGTAACTCTATGAGCAGGGTAGTTCTTCAGTAGATCAAAGAAGGAAATGTTAGAAAAGGTCTTTGTCAAGTCATTGATTAAATCGTATGCTCCTACTGTATTTTAAATTTTTTGTTTGATATCCTCTACTATTGGTGGATAAATAGGTATCGGTTGTGTGGAATAATCCTTAGTTTTTGTGGCAATGTTAATCCGAGGCTCAATTTCTAGTTCGACCAATCCCACAATTTTTTGTTTGTTGACAACCATCCAAGGGAGGTGCCACTTGTGGGTTTGAAGAAGTTGAAGCTTCATTATCATTTACTCCTATCATGATCCCTTTTTTTGGACCACTGGGATCTATCTTACCATATTTTTGGGCGAGTAGGAAGAGGATAATTAAAGATCTTCAGTGGTGTGTTTTTTGGTGAAACCAGTCCTGTATAAGTGTTTTGCTTTGGTGTTGTTGAGTTTTCCAAAAACATGTCCACAAAGAGTTGTCTTTGATCTTCAGGAAAACATTGTAAGAACTTGTTGCAATCACGGCATGTTCTAGCATCTTTCCCATAGACCCTGTGAAAACCACAATACAAATTAGGATTGTAGTCCCAAGGTCTTTGGTTCATGTTTTATTGTGATCCAAAACATTGATCATTGTTCATGTATTGATTATTATAATTAAAATTTAGGAACCCTTGCCCTTGATTTTGGAATTGGTTTGGATACCCACCTGGGTATTGATTAGGGCTTTGATTTTGCACTTGTCTTGATTATTGAGGTTGTTGTTGGTTTTGTTTTTGTTGAGAATGATTACAATCCACAATGTGGATTGAAGGTGAAAATTTATTGTTTCTTTTATTATTTACATTCATATTTTTGTTGTTATTATTGGTAGTGTTCGTATTGGAAGTGCTGTGAACATTAGGTCTCTTTGGATGATAGGTAACATTGTCAGTTGTAACCCCACGATTCTTGTTAAGGACTTTTGGTCCCTGATTATTATTCACATTTTTGGGGTAACCAGAGTTACCTTGATTAGGAATGACTAACATCCCATTTTTTCTGTAGGTCTTACGACCACTATCTATGGCTTCTTGGTAAATTCGCAGAGCGCCATCTAGCACCTCTTCATAACTCCTTAGTGGGAATTTTTTAACTTCTTCCTTTTTTCTCAATTGATAAAGTGAAGTAAAAAATCACAAAGTTCTATTTGATCCATGTTTGGATAACTCACAGAGGAATAAAGGACTTGTTGCCACCTTTGAATAAAGTGGATGATAGACTCAATGTGTTCTTTTTGGATATGAAGGAAATATATGATTTTTATTCATAGAAGTTTGTTCATATCTAAGGCTTTAATGAAATTGGATACGAGTTTCTTAAAGGAATGTATTAAGGCCTCTAGTATCCTGTAATACCAGTCAAGAGTGATACCTTCTAGCATCTTAGTCAAAATATTTGTAATAATTGTATCCCATGGGAGCATCTCTCGAATGGTTGTCATATAGGATTTGATATGTGCATTGGGATCTCCCTCCCCTTTGAACTTTAGAAGATTAAGAAATGGTCTTGGGAGCATGACTGTCTATATGGAGAAGTATAGAGGCTCCTTAATATACTCAGAATAGGTCCCCATTATGTATGTTTCAATCATTGAATATCTTTGTTGGGGAGGTGGAGGTTGCATTGGTTATTGAAATGGTGCAGGGTACGCATGCATTGGGGCATAGGGTATTCCTTGCAGATTATCATATGGACTTGGGTAAGTGTAGATATACACCTGTGGTGATTTAGAGTACATGTGGATGTACGGGGGTTGAATGTTTTAATATGGAGCTGAATGAACGAATCTAGGAAACATCACACTTTTAGTTGATAAATCATTCGAGAACGCACTTATGACTGGTGCCTATTGTGGATATCCATACGTGGCATGAGGGGGCATACTCAAGGTGCATGTCCCAGTTAGCAAATTTCCAGGACTTGGAGCATTCGTATAAACTGGAGGAGTTTACGTAGTGGGGGTTTGTCCATAATTCTGCGGATAGTGAGGAACTCTTTCTTTCCCAATATATGAATTTTACATGTTTTGGGAAAGCTTTAATTATTTAAATTTTTCTACTAACACCAAGATAACGTCTCTCGTTGATGGGATCATGTTTTATTTTAGTGGTTTTTGAACTTTTGGAGGTTGTTGAGGAGCATGATATCTTGCTATGAATTGTTCACTATTCTGAAACCCCTCATTAGTGATGGTTTATGTTACTAGTGGGGTAGTGATATTATTTTGGAGCAAGACATCAACATGCCCATGCAACCTATCAAAATCATGGTTCATATTTTGGAAGTGTTGTTCACTTTTGGCATAGCGTGCTAAGTAATCCTCATCAAGAGGTAGGAGTTAGTCTAACTACATGCTAATGGGTTATCTAAACAAAACATGAGGAGACGAACCTACATCTATGAAATTCATGTTGTTAGAGCTTGACTGCTGAGGTAGATGTGTTTGTGTTATTTTTTCAAGCTCCTCAATCGGTATAGAGGAACCAACATTGAATCCCTGAGCATGAGGGTTTTGTGGTTGAGAATTCGAATAGTTATCTGCCCATGTAGAGAGTGAAGGTGATTATTTTTATATATTTGTTTGATAGTTATATATATCAAAACCCGAAAGGGGCTCATAATATTCATCGTATCCCGAAATATTTGGGGGGTATAAGATTACCCAGAGAATAATGGGAGAAAATAAGATGGAGACGAAGAAAGTTGAAATGTTTAAAGATTGGCTCTTCATGTCAGGTTCGCCAATTTTATACGAAATAAAATCAACATGTGACCTACTTCGCACCCAACCTCCTGAGGTCGTGCCAGAACAACCGGTGTAGGAATTAAATGGGTTTGAGTGTGTGTGTGGCAATGAGAAAGCTAATGAGACAACCTTATTTCTTCAACATGCAATATTGGGATCTATGAATCTAGGGTAAAGAAAGCCTCCCTAACTTGAACTGGCGTAATGGAACGATCACATATGATGGCTACTCAGAAAATCCAATCAATGTCAAGCTCCACAGAGACTTTATCTAATGGTTGTAGAATACATGGAAAATGAACTATGGATGCCTCATATAGATTTCAAGACAAGGTCATGGAAGTGAAAACGAGAGGCATGATGAACCACAAGATCTATGGGAGGTTTTCTGGTTTAGTCTAGAAAGCCTTAGCCTGATTGGCTACTATGTTTAACATTGAAAGTTGTGCAATAATCTCAGTTCGGAGTGGTATTGATATAAATACTAATACACGTAAACCGGTGTCAATGTTTAACTTGTTGGCAGGCCTGTTGGGTTGCGGACCACAAGATCACAAATGTGAACTCATGGAGGTTGTTACATTTTTATGGTCATACTCACAATCAAGATGATAAGGCAAAAAAATGTCTCATTAAAGTGCAATAAATGATCTTATTTTACTCTCCTTTTTATCAAGTTTGACTACATTTTGTGAATTTTATTTGATCTAATATAAGTTAGGAGGTAACTGTCCATATTTTGTTGAAAGAAGTTATAACATTTAAACACTCTGTAGTTCCTAAAAAATTGTGTGGAAATTCAATTTTTGTAATAAAACAGGTCACAATCAGTCAGAAGAATGAAGTATGAAGTGATCAACATGTTTTTGGGTGCATTGGCTTCAATATGGCTTAGTTCTGGAACTACATCATGTAGTTATGAGCTCTATCACTTAGCTCTAGAACTTTCAGACTTAGTTCCGTAACTCCAACAATTAGTTTCGTAACTCTAGTACTTAGTTTCAGAACTCCTGCGTTTAGCTCCAGAACATTCACGGTTAGATCTAGAACAGTCCCCTTTAGTTCCAGAACTTCTCCAAAGTTTTGGAACCAATGGGAATCTATTTATTTTGACGACATCTGATGATTAAAAAATCAATGAGCCTTTCAAATAGGAGAATATTAGAAGATTTACGATTCTTCATACTTGAAGATCCAGGGATAACTTATCATACAGTTGTACGTCCAGCCAAGTTCCAAATTCAACATCTATTTTGGGCATGATTCGGTTCCATCTGAATCGGTAGGACAACTATGGTCATAAATGCATCTTTAGATGAAATATATATAAAGACCTATAGATAGATTTAATAGATACACATAAAGATACATAGAGATATATATAGATATAGAGAGAGATACAATAATTCTTGTAATGTAGAAGATTTCAACAATAAAATATCCATTTCGTTTTGAGATAATATTAAGTTGTCAAATCCTGATTCAAGGTGGAGCAAGGGCCCATTGCTCCAAGAACCAGGATCCTCATTTTATTGGTATTTATATTTCTAAAGAAAATAGTATAGATCTGTTAATTCTGTAAATGCTTTTGATTATTTAAGTTAAACTCTGTTGTATAATTGTCCCTACAGGTGTTTTAGACTAGATTCTTATTTCCTTGTAATCCTTTTTATAGCATTTTCAATCGTGTGTTTATTTCCAAAAAAATTGTGTTTAGTTTTGTATCCTGTGTTTACTTTTAAGCAATCTATTTACTTCTATATCGTGTGTTTACTTCTAAGCAATCTATTCACTTCTCTAATGTGTGTTTACTTTCAGCAATCTATTCCAACAATGAGTGTTTATTTCAGAAAGTTTCTTGTAGTATAGATATAATAAGGCTTTGACCATGGAACCATAAGAACACTAAAAAAACCCGCAGAAAACAAAAACCTTCCGTCAATTACAAAATCACCAGGATTCTTCTTGTTTCATATAGCTTCAGAAACATCCCTGGTTTGAATATGACATCAAAAAAGAGTTGATTAAATGAAGGGAATAACGACACCCATCACAAGCCTTGTTGTCAGGAGCAGTCCAATAATCATAGGCCTTTTCATTTGTAACGTTTAATGTGAGTAATTGTTCTATATTTTTAGCATAACTTGCAGGTGTGCGTAGAACTGTCAAACATAAACTCGTATCAATTTCTATTATCAATTTAGGCCTGTTAGGTTATGGGACAAATGGATCACAACTGAACATATTTTATTTTTGCGGACCGTTGATGGTCATACATAATTGGATTGAACTGATTTAGTAAAGCAAGATAACTATCAAATGAAATTTAAACTATGTTTTTGGTATTTTCACGGCACATCTAAATAAAACAATGAAAGAAAACTAATATAAAAAAGGTAAATCTTTTTGTTATTTTCTATGATTTAAAACAATACTTCTAATCTACTGATTGAAATTAAATACAAATATTTATCTAGTTATAGCTAATTACTTGTGAAAGTATGTGAATCTAAATCTAAATAACTAAACTAATTTAATCAAAATCCACTTTAAAACCTACCTCAGAGGTAGAGAACAAATCATAACCTTAGAAGAGCTATTGCTCTCCACAAATTCCCCAGTAATATAAAAGAGAAAATTTTCTAACTATTTTATCTACTTGAGATTGCTTGATTAATTGAAATGAACAAATTGCTACTCTATTTGATATGAGATTGCAATTAATAATTCAGATTTGATAAATTTGAACAACTAAAGCAAATGAATAACTAATTCCAACCTGGATAAGCAAGATCTTTGGCAAATCTGATTGTATTGTTCTTGTCCCCTCAAATTGTCCTTTATTTATGTGTGTCCAAATTAGTCCAAGGAATTGGGAATGCAAAGGCAACATCAGGAGAAGGTGCTTACGCAATGACATCTTGAAGGTAGTCTGGTTGTAATGCAAGTAAAAGAGAGATAACACAAGAGATCCGAGATGGGCTATGCAATTCATAGCAAGATTGTGACAACAATATTATGCAGGATACACAAAAATTCTCAGACCACTTACTTCAATACAAGAATTGAATATATAGAAATTGGTTGGGGTGTAGATTCATGCACAAGGTAGTTATGGAGTGTCAAATCATTGGGTGAAGAGGCAGTTCAACTAATTAAATATATTTAAAAATAGAAGAGGGAGGGAAAACGATGTAAACAAGACTATTTTTAGGTAATTTGGTTCACAAACCCATTATAAAAGTAAATTTAAGTAAAATGTCACATGTTAAAAACATGCATGAGGAAAGCAGGAAAATTCACGCAGGCCTTCCGCCCTATACAGGGAGGCAGTTTTAGGACCGCTTCCCTACTCAGGGTGGTGGTCCTGGCATTAAGGGCCAAAATATGCATAAAAGAAAAGGAAAACTAGAAAAAGTGTGGGAAACAAAAATACAAACATATATGCGACAAATATACACTCTTGATGAGCTTAAGAACTTGAACACCTTCTAAAAGGACATTAATCATCACTGGGGACTTTTGTAACCATTTTTTGACAATGTAGCACATGTAAAATTGGGTGCATAGAGTTCCCTCCTAAGATTGGTAGTCATGTGTGTAGTAAGTCGAATGTTCTCTCTTAAGGTTGTAATCCATGGGAAAGAAACATTTAACATAATGTAGAACTCTCTTGGCCCAACACACGTGTAGATTGAAGGATGTTAGGTATTAAATATCGCTAACTACTCTTGAAAGTCACCTTTATATTATAAATGAACTCGACACCCAATTTACATTATCATTTGGGATTATAGGGTATAACGTTAAGAGTTAATTGTGGAACTTAACAATAATTTAAGTTATGGTTATTTTGTGAAAGGGTAACCATGATATTTTATGCTAGGAGAAAATAAAAATTTAGATCTTTCTTGTAACGTGATTAAATCATCATGTTGATAGAAATGAAATCCATGACACGTAAAGTTTAATGTAAAACTTAATCTTTTAATGAAGAGTTACTCTCTCTTGTTATCCCACTTATCCCATTTTTAAATGAATGCATGGTATGAAACTAGGTAATCATTTTCATGAGGAAATTCCTTAGGATGAGATCCACTAGTCTTATGAGCATGCAAATGTTCCATATTAACAAATGGGTTACAAAACTAATTTAAAAATGTTATTTAAACAAAGTTAGGTAAAATTATGTTAAGATGAATGTAAATTATTTGAGTGGATAATATGTTTTAGTTACCTACACATGAGAATATTGAGTGTGAATCCCCTTGACACCTCTCAAATGAGAGTTTCAGCTTGATAATAAGTATCAAATTTACCTAGAGTTACATGATGACTATTTGAGATAAGGGTGTTCAATCACTCTAGTTGTGACCTTACTAAGGTGTGTAACATATATAATTGAATGTCATCTTGTAATACACATCTAATACATAACTTTCGCAGTAATAATACAAGTTTGGGTAAGAGTGAAATCATATCCCTTAGGATCAAATTGATTAAGGAAAGGAAATATGATGTATGATTACCAAAGATTGTAAATTTTGCTTTAGAAGGATTTTGAACGTGTAAAAAATTTATAACTTTTGCATTTGAACCCTTTTTCCCCCTCTTAGATCATTGTGTCCCTTAGTATGTAGTAGTGGATTACCATGAGCTTCTCGTATGGTGTAAATTTTCCCCCATCCATGAATGCTTTTAAAGTTAATAGATCGTGGACCTTCTCTTAAGGTTATTGGTGAAGGAAACGTTAATGCATATTCACCCAACAATTTAAATTTTTCCTTTGAAGAAATTTGAGAAGTAGATAGTTGTTGGGTTTTCATGTAGTAGGCCTTTAATACTTGAGTGTTTAAGAGGGATGAAACGAGTTGTTTTATGCAAGTGTAAATTATGTCTAATTTGAATTACAATTATTCTAAAACAATGTCAATAGTGAGACCAAAGTACGATGTAAGTGTAATGAGTAAAAGAGTTAATGAGATTTTGGGTTAGGAATAATGTCATACTTGAAGTCCTTATAACTCAAGTAGACATTTTCATGTTGTGAAAAATAAATATGAATTGCTCTTGGTGAGATCAAACTTTTGAGCGCAGAATAGAAATGTATAAATCTAAATAAAAATTTCTTGATGTGAAAATGTTGAATGGATCCAAACAAGTTACTAAAATATAGCAACTATAATAGGAAAATAAAGATACCGTGATGGAAGAATGTTTATGGGAAAAGGTATCTTGAATCTAAATCTCCCTTAAATACTAATATTTGTTCTTTGAATTCATGTTAGTTTCCCTTGTGTAACAAGGGTAAAATTTAAACATCAAATAAAGGTTTGAGAAGCAAAACCTTAACATAAGAATAAGACAATTAGGAATTTTGTATGCAATTTGAAATATGGAAAATAATTATTTAAGTTATGGAGATTATTGTAAGGAATAAAGATCCAAATTAAGTGTTTGTATTGTAAGTTGAATGCTAAATGAATTTAAGAATATGTATGTGGAAAAGGAGAATTTATCCTTGCATGAAAAATTCTCTTAGAATTTTAATCATAATTAAGATGTAACCATGGTATTATTGTGTTGTGGATTTTACAATCCTTGGGCCCTTTTGTGGTTGGGGTAATTTCTAGTGTTGATTCATTAGGCAAAGTGTGGCATCGTCATGTATAATCTTAAGGGAATAGAGGAACTATATGAAACGGATGATGAATTTTTGGAAGCATGTAGAGCATGCATAGAACTAGTGAACACCTAATGTACATATTATTAAGACTACTTCCTATATAAAAAGGGTTTTTGTTCAAGGGAACATAGTTATGTGTATTGTAGGGATCAATGAGGGATAGTCTAGTCCAAGAGAAATATTATGGAGGAATGTCAATGAACTTGTAGGTAGATAAGAGCTTGGCATAATTGGGTGAGAGATATTCTTAGTTGTAGCCATGTGGTTATACACATATTCAATCAACATAAATTGATAAATATAACAAATGGGTTCTAAGAAATACATTATTAGGAAAATTACCTATTAATTATTTCGAATATTCTTGTTCAAAACCCAAAAGTGATTACTCATCTGGGTATTAGCATTCAACATAATTGATGACTCTAAAACATGGTATAAGGATTTGTTATGACAAAAAACCTTACCCATGTTAGAAATCATATGTTCAACACAATATTTAAAGTGATTTATCCTCTCATAGAATAACAAATTACATTATATAAATGTTCTAATACCTAACAAACATTGGTTAAAATGTAGCTTATCATTTTTAGGCTATATTAATTTAAATATTGTAAATCCTACTTCTCAAAATGGTCTCCATCAAATTTAATGGAAATATTGCATAGAATTTAAAACTAAGTGTATATTTCTAATATTTTCCGCTTGTTCACATTATAATAAAATATTAATAAAGTCTTTTCTAATTGATTCCTATGTGCATGTATACTTTGCTTAATGCTAAATCAAATGAAGCAAGAACTACCACCTAAAATAGTTCTACAATTTAGCTAAAACAAAGCATAAACACCATCATGATAAGAATTAAACAAGGGTTAGATGTTAGCATTCATCAATACAAAATTTGAAACTAACAATGCTAAATATCTAAACTCCTCTATTCTCTAACAACAAATAAATAAATGGACCTTAGTAATCTCCATGGCTATCAAAATAGTTGTCCTTAGTATGCCAAGTAACCTAGGAATGAGGGCCTATCAAAGTTGGGCTACAAGACCCCTTTGACACCTCCCATATGACCTAAGCACTTAAGAAAGAGGCTTAATTCTTCAAGATGATGAACTCTCAAAAGGGCAAAAGGCAAGCTCTTAGTCTCTTTGCTATATGCTTTGCATTTGCTCTCTAAGGAGTTTAGGTGTAAGTAAAAAGGTAGGTGGAGGGCTCTTTATATAGCCCGAAGGATAAAGGATTCAACACATTCTCATGAATGTGGGATAAAGGTAAAACATGATTAGGAATGGATAAGGTTGCTTTATTAAAGGTAACCTTACTTTAGAAGGGTTTAATTTTTGCTTAGCAAGTCATGGGAATTGGGGGGTGTTTTAATTAATCAAAGGTGATTAACTAATAGGTAGATATAGGCTTATAGATGATAATTAGAGGAATATTAGTACGATTTAGGCTATTATAAGGGGATTAAATCAATTAAATATTGATTTATTGGTTAAGTGGAAGGGAAAGCTAATTAATTAATAATAATTAATTAGTCTAGGTAGAAGGGGTAATTTATTAACGGAAGGTCGTTAATTAGGGTATTTGTTGGATAGGAAACTTAATTAATTAGCTTATTGTAATTAATTAATGATGATATGAGGGAAAATGAGTGCTTTTGACGATATGTTGTCGATTTGCGAGAAAGGGGATAATTAGTGCAATTTAAGTATTTAAATTGCTTGGGCGTAATTATAGGTGTCTACATTTGCCCCTCTTTGGGGTGGTGTAAGTGATGCCACTTCAAAGATAGTAGACATAAGAGATTTTTAAGGGATAGAAGAAGAATTAGTAGGAAAGAGAGATGCCCCCTTGAGTGTCGATGGGGTAATGGAACAAGTTGATCGACGATCGAAAAAGGTGAGATATAGGCAGAAGAAGGGGAACGAGGCAGGATGCCTCGATGAGAGGGAGAATTAGGGGTGAAAGGAAAGTGGTGTAGAAGAAATATGGATGAGGGGGGAGAAGAGTTTAGCCTCTAGCTGCATATTTGTTTGAAACAATTTGGATGTCATCATATTGCTATAGGACCTACATCATCACTCCTTATGAAAAATATAAGCATATGACAAAGGTAGAATGACATGAAAAGCCATAATACGAAAAATTTTCCATTTCTAAAAATACCAACTCCACACAACATACAAAAATGCAATGCAATACGAGAAGGAAACAAGTTCATTTAACAGGGAAAATAAGTACGAACGCACATATTCAACCCAACAATGGTTAAGACAGTTGTACAAATGTTTTGTTATCAGTTCTGGAGAGATCCACAAGTTCATGATTGATGAAAAAGGTTAAAAAATGATGCCCCAAGCAAGGATACATGCAAGGGGAAATGAAAATGGACACAGGGTCCATGAAAAGCATTTGTGCGCAACGAAACAGCACCAGGCAACCAAAAGTGCCCCAGAGTACATATGAAGCAAGCAGCTAGCTTTTGTGAATGGTTGTGAATCCGGTGATCCGCGAGTCATATTAATCGGGGAAGATGTGAGAAAAACCAATAGGATATGGAGAAAGTACCATGTGCAAGACACAAGTTTCAGCCGTAAGAAGCACGTTACCATTTTGTAGGGTGTTTTACTTTTTAGGATTTTTTTCAAAACTTTTTCCTTATTTTTGGATTTTTTTGGCTTTCTGAATCGTGATAAACAATAGAAGAAAGGAGAAGAAGAAAAAGAAGGGTGTAGGGGCAACAAAAAGTGCCCTAGGTGGAAGAAAAGAGAAACAAACGACAAATAATGTCCTTGTTTAGTGGAAAATTTAAGGAAAAATAATTATTTACAAGGGTGTGAAGAAGAATAAAAATCACCAGGGAGCAATAAAATTGTTTGGGGGAGAAGAAATGGGTATTGGATGAAAAATGCCCCAATACGGTGAAAAAGAAGAGAAAAATAATTATTTAATTAAAATAATTATTCCACATCGAACAGAGGAGAAAACTGTGAGCTAAACAAGTGTCCTGGTTGTCTGATTGGTGAAAAACAGGTTAATATACCCCCCAGGGGGGATAAAAACATCGCAATCAGTTCATTTTAACCGCTCAATTTAGAAAACTTACCATGAGGCTCTAACACTCAGGAGAGATGGTGATCGCACGTGATCGTGTGAGGCGTGCTGTAGATTATAGATGATAGATTTGTAGACAATATCAAATGTTGTTTTCAAGTGTTATTTTGATGTATATGGACGGGATGATATGATGATATTGGTGCAGGGGAGTGATAGATTTTTTATTATGCGCAACCACTCTTGCCCCCATTGATGATATGATATGTGATGATTAGCTTAGCATACATGCATGATGTAAAACTTAGCATTTTTGTTTATATATGATGTATAGATGATGTTAGATGTGATGATAGTGATGGTAATGTGATGTGAATGATAAAAAAATAGAGCACATGCAAAAAAAATATCCAAATGCTACAATGAACACTAGGAATTAATGCAATACACCATGAATCACCATGCCTTATTAACAAGTAACAAAACACAACCAAATGCATTAAGAAAGAAATAAAGAATTAACACACTAGCATGTCGAAACCCACTACAATATGCACAAGCAAGAATGAATCTATTCTAAGCAAGAAAAGATAAACTATGAAAATGTACACCGAAGCAACAAACAACTCAAAATCAAGCATGTAAAACACTATACAAGCAACAAGCAAAGAAAGGAAACAAGACAATGCAAGTAAATGTTTTTGTAAGATATGTTTTCATAAAATGATTTTCTATTGCTTAGGTTTTTGTGAAACAATTTTATATTGTTTGTGTGTTTTGTGAAACAATTTTTGATTGTTTTTGTGTTTTCTCAAAACAATGTTCTATTGTTTTTATGTTTTTTCGAAACAATGTTCTATTGTTTTTGTGTTTTTCTCGAAACAATTTTATATTGTTTTTGTGTTTTTCTCGAAACAATTTTATATTGTTTTTGTGTTTTTCTCGAAACAATTTTATATTGTTTTTGTGTTTTTCTCGAAACAATTTTATATTGTTTTTGTGTTTTTCTCGAAACAATTTTATATTGTTTTTGTGTTTTTCTCGAAACAATTTTATATTGTTTTTATGGTTTTAACAGTTTTCCAAAGCTATGTGAAGGTAACCAAGAAAGCATGAATGCCTCTAGTGTTACGTGGGGAATATACAAGGGAAGAAGCCATGCGCTTATGAACAAGAAGGTGAATTTGTTGAGTTGCCCCCAACATAATATGGGAAATAACGAAAGACCATGTCCCTTACAGATGAATAGAAGAAGGCAAACCCGGATCAAGGCTATACAAGATGGTGTGCACAAGGAAACTTGAAGGTAGAACCAGGTCCAGGCTAAAGACAACCACCCTTCTAATACAAAATGCATGTGAACAACGAATCTTTCCGAGGCACCGGAAACCAGTTTTCACCCAAGGACTTGTCCAAAGTGCCACAATTGTGTGGTTTTCACTAGTGGACAACCTATTTTCTATTTTTCTTTTTCTGATTTTGTTTTTGATGTTTTGTATTTTTTTATTTTTGTGCCATGTTCAAGCATAAAACTTCTTAAGATGCATGGCATTCATTGGCTCTCAGAGCTCATCACCATTGGGGTGAGCCAGTTTGTATGCCCTGGTGCTGTACTTGGCAACTATGACATAGGGTCCTAACTAGTGTGGTTCGAACTTCCCTTTCTTTTCTCAATCTGCTTTGGTGTTGAACTGGTTATTCTTCATAACTAAATCACCCACCTCAAACTGGCAAGGGATGATTCTTTTGTTGTAGTTACGGGAGATTTTCTGTTGTAGTTGCGGGAGATTATGTGTTGATATACCTTAAGGTGATTAAGAGCACGAATGCACCTATCATCTAGGAGCTCTAACTCAGCCAATCTTGCCACTCGATAATATTCATCCTTATCCAAATAGTCCCGAAGAGAAATTCATAGGGATGGGAGTTCGATCTCTAAAGGGATGATAGATTCTGTACCGAACACTAGGGAATATGGCGTCGCACCGGTAGGAGTGAAAATTGATGTTCGGTAGGCCCAGAGGGCTGGGTGGATTTGTAGGTGCCAGTTTCGACCAGTTTTACTAACCATCTTCTCCATTATCCTTACCAAAGTCTTGTTTGTTGCCTCAACTTTTCCATTACCCTTAGGGTAATATGGCATGGAGCATTTCAATTTGATTTGGAACTGTTGGCAAAGACCTTTGACAGTTTTTTGTTGAAATGACTTCCCATTATCTGTGAAAATGGCTGCAGGGATACCATATCGGCAAATAATTTGATTCATGATGAATTTAGAAATCTGTGCTCCTGTGACATAGGTTAAAGGGACAACCTCCACCCATTTTGTAAAGTATTATGTAGCTATGATGATATGTGTATGACCATCAGATGAGGTAAGAGTAAGCTTCCCTATTAGATCAAGTCCCCACTTAGAGAATGGCCACGGGGTAGTGATTGGTTGCAATGGTTTTGATGGAGCATGGATAAAATTTCCATACTTTTGGCAAAGCACACATTTTCTAACATAATTACAACAATCAGTTTCCATGGTGGGCCAATAGCAACCTACTCTTAACAGTTTCTTAGCCAAGACCATTCCATTTGTATGTGCTTCACATACTCCTTTGTGTACTTCTTTAATTGCCTGGATTGACTCCGTCACATCTAGACAATGTAACAGATTCCCATCGTAGCTAGGACGATAAAGTGTACCTCCTAAAAGGGTGTAATGGGCTATCTGGAGAATTAGGATTTGATTTTTAGAACGGGAGATATTGGGAGGGAAAGTAATATCCTTAAGATAGGTGAAGATGGGTTCATACCATGGGGAATGGGGACCAACAACCTCACAAGCCAAGCAAGATTCTGGCATGTCATACGCGGGCTGGTGTAGATTTTCTATGAAGAATGGCATATCATTTTTCCTCGGCAGAATACGAAGCATAGATCCCACCGTTGCCATGGCATCCGTTAATCTGTTCTGTGCTCTTGGGATTTGCTCAAAGGTGATGCACACAAAATACTCCTTTAGAGTTTCCACTAACTTTTTTTAAGGTATGAGCTTGTCATCTTTAGCTTTATACTCATCATTAACCTGTTTGATGATTAGCTGCAAATCACCTATAACCTTAACATGTTGAATATTCCACTTCATGGCTAGCTTCATCCCTTCAATGAGTGCTTCATATTCCATAATGTTGTTCATGCAAGGGAAGGCTAGGCGGAAAGCCTGCGGTATAGGATCACTCGAAGGAGTAATAAGGAACACTCTTGCACCTAAACCATGGAATGTAAAGATCCATCAAAATGTATCTGCCATACGACAGATTCTTCAATGTAGAGCAAAGATGCATCTAGCAGATCCAGACTCAAAGGTTTTGTGCTTTGCAAAGGTGCTTCCGCTAGCTGGTTGGCAAGTACTTGTCCTTTAACTGATTTTTGATGGACAAATTCTATATCAAACTCACTGAGTAGAATGATCTAATTAGCCATTCTACCTGTGAGGGTGGGTTTGGACAACAAATACTTGAGTGGGTCAACCTTGGATATGAGCTTGGTCTTAGTATTTAGCAGGTAATGGCGAAGTTTCTGAAAGGTAAAAACAACGGCCAAGCAAGCCTTTTCAATATGAGGATAATTAAGTTCATAGGCAATGAGGGTGCGACTCAGATAGTACACTACTTTCTCTTTATAGCTAAGGTCATATTGGGAAAACAGTGCACCAATATCGTATTTGTAGTGGAAATATAGAGCAAAAGTGGTTCTTCCAGAGTGGGAGGCATGAGGTTAGGTGGATTAGCTAGGTACTTTTTAAGCAAAGCAAAGGCTTGCTGTCGCACGGGTCCCCAGATGAAAACGACGTCCTTCTTAAGAAAATGAGTGAATGAGTGACATTTATCTGAAAGCTGGGAGATAAAGCGGTGAATGGCTTGAATTTTCCCTTGCAAGCTATGCAGTTGCTTGATATTCTCAAGTGGAGGCATTTTAGTGATGGCAGACACTTTAGCGGGATCTACCTTAATACCTCATCTTGACACAATGAAGCCCAATAGTTTCTCAGATAACACACCGAAAACACATTTCTTTGGATTCAATCTGACTTTGTATTCACGCAGGCATTCAAAGATATGCCGCAAAATGATAGGATGATCCTCTCTTGTTTTGGACTTTCCCAAGATGTTGTCCACGTAGTCTTCCATGATGTCATGAATCATATCATGAAATATTATTGTCATGGCCCGTTGATAAGTTGCTCCCACATTCTTAAGGCCAAATGGCATCACCTGATAACAAAAGGTGCCCCAAGGAGTTGTGAAATCTATTTTGTGTTGGTCTTCCTCAGCGATCTTAATCTGATTATAACCTGAAAATCCATCCATGAGTGATAGAATTTTGTACCCTGCGGTTGAGTCAACAATAATGTCAATGTTGGGAAATGGAAAGTCATCTTTAGGGCAAGCTTTATTGATGTCCCTAAAATCTATGCAGATTCGGATACCGATAGGTTTCTTCTGGGTAGGAACAATGTTTGATATCCATTCAGAATAATCAATTGGCCTGATGAATCCTGCTATAAGCAACCTTTCCAACTCTTCTTTAACTAACAAGGCCACTCTTTGGTGCATCTTTCAGAGCTTCTGTTTGATATGCTTAGCATCTGCATGCACAACCAGGTTGTGCACGACCAAAGTTGGATCTAAGCCGAGCATGTCTTTGTAAGACCATGTGAACACATCAATAAACTCTCACAGTATCATAGTGAACGTCTTTTGTTCTCTGGCCAAGAGTGATGCTCCCAATTTTACTATCTTGGGATCTTCTTCGGTACCAATATTGACATCAATGGTTTCTTTAACTAACAATTTTGATAAATCCTCCATACGCGTAGCATCGGGAGGTAGGTTGAGATCTTCATCCAAGGATGTCTCTACGAGATTTTCATCCTTGGCGTGGTCACTTTGTTTGTCCCTTGATTTTCTTATTTGTTTGTCAGCCAGTGCCTCAAAGAGGTTTTCATTGTGTGACTTGGACTTTGATTTTTTCCGAGGCTTTTCTTTAGAACTCTTGCACTCACTTTTCTTTAAATTTTGTTGACCACGAAGTTCAGCCTCCTTGCCGAAGTAGGCGCAGGTGTCTAAGTTGATAAAGAAACCCTTCTTATGATCTCCAATGGGAATTGTATCCCTTATGCCCATGAACTCTGCAATAGCCTCGTCATTGTCAAATAAATCTAGTGGCACGTGACGTTGTTTGTCCCATTCAACAAGGGAAGGGTACACAAGGTCAAGGGTCGGTTCGGTGGGGGTTATGGTCAGGACAACATTGTTCATGAAAAGGTTCATGGAGGCTAGATCCTCATATAGGCTATAATGGGAATCCGTATCGCTATCTAGGTACTCGAAGCTATCCTCATGCTCAGAACAAGTCACATCTTGATCATTGGGGTGTGCTCCATAAGGGCGAATCCCAATGCCATATCTTTCTATTTTGAAATGTGGAAGAGGGACTGGTTCTCTTTGTCCTTGTTCATTCCTCCCAGATCCTAGGCCTTTGTAGCCCATGGAGTACATCATTCTGCTAGATTTTTCATATTCTGGAGTTTGATAACAAGATGGCTGAGTGTCCTCAGGGACCCAAGCAGTAGGTGGATCAAGAAATTTTTCCTCAGCTAACAAGCCTCCAGGTAGAAACACCCCAATAGTGTGTTCCTCTCTAGGTCTCCTGAAGCGGTAGTTGGGTCGACCTCTAGTCTTGGGTGACAAGGAGAGCTTGGAAACCAAGAGAGCTTGTTGTACATTATACTCCCCAAAGCCATATTCTAGAATTTTCATCTCCCATGAATGAAATGGAGATGTGGAAGTGGACTCCCCATGAGTGCAAGACCTAAGAGAATTTGAATCCAGCTGGGATTCCATAGCCTAAGACTGAAAAGGAATGGCCATATCTACAGAGGGACATGCATATGTACCATTTCGTGTAAAGCTATTGAGATCTCTACAATGAGCAAAGGGATCTGAGTCTCCTGGTATTGTTACCGTATGTCCCTCATGCTTTAGCTTGATGCATTGATGAAATGTTGATGGCACGGCCTGCATAGCATGGATCCATGGTCAGCCTATAAGCATATTATATGGAAGTTCCAAATCTAGGACATGAAACTTTGTCTGATGGCAAGTGGGACCCACCTCCATGGGCAGCGTAATGGTGCTTACTAACTCTCTTTCCGTGTTGTCGTATGCGGTGATAGTGATGATATAGGACTCAGGATCTACCTCTGTATGTCCCAATTGTTTGACTAATTTAAGCATACAAATGTTCAATCCAGATCCGTTATCCACAAACACCCATTTGATTTTCCTATGGGTGACAACTACGTCAATGTATAAGGGAAGATTATGTTTAGGATTCTCGATAGGGACCTCCCTATGGTTAAAAGTGAGATGCTCACTTGGTGCAATATTTGCCACCACGTCTTGAAGGTACGTAGGATCGAATTCTAAAGGAACTCCCGAACCCTAAAGAGTTTGATACTAAATGTCCTTATGCACATTGGATATCTTGAGAAGATCTAAGATCGAGATCTTAGCAGGTGTCCTCTCAAGATATTCTAAAAGGTTATATTTACTAGTTTACGGGGTCAATAGAGAGGGTTCCAGAATCACGAGGTGGGTACGCCTTGTTACCATAGTGCAGTCCTTTCCCTTGATCCAAATGGTATTGACATGGTCAGTAGGGGAGTGAATACATCCGATAAGTGAATCGTAATGATTGTTATCTCTTTTGGTATATAAGTAATTCGCGGCTTTATAGGTTTGGGATGACACTCCCCGATCCGACTTTGTCTTTTCTAACTTATCATGCTCGGGGAATGGTTCCTTATAAATCCCCATTTTCTCGTTAGGTGTTTACATGTGGCTAGGGTTATCCACCTCTATCTCCCCATTGTCAATGAGGTCTTGAATATAGTGGCGAATTTGCAAACATTTGTCTGTTTTATGACCTTTAACGTGATGCATTTCACAATAGTCATGCTCCTTATACCATGAAGGTTTGGGAGCGTTGTCATCAAATGGTTGTGTTGTAGGATAGGTCATCATGTGGGCTGCATCCAAGTGTTTTAGTATGACTGACAACGTTTCATTGAGAGAGGTGAATTTTCATCACTTTGGTGGTGGTTGAATTGGGCCCTTGGTCAGTTTAAAAGGTTGACTGGTTTGGACCATTTGAACATGTTTGGAATTAGTGATTCCATCTCCCAGCACGTTTTTGTTTTTGTTAAAGATCTTCTGCTTTTCAGCGGGTTTGACACTTTGGTTGTCTTTAGATTGGGTTTTAAGGGTGCCTTTGGCAATGAGAGTCTTTTCTATTTGAATCCCTTTCTCGATAACCTCCTCAAAGGTGCAGACACAATGCATTTGGAGGTGGAAAGCTATATCTGGGTTGAGATTAGGGATGAAAATACTGACCAGCTACTTCTCAGGGAAAGCGCAAGGTAAGCGACTAGCTATCCCTCTCCATCATTGGAGGAAGCTGGAAAAGGTCTCATTTGGGCGTTGTTTTGCACCACACAAGTCTGCCATGGTGACGTCACGCTCTATGTTATATGAGAAATGACACACGAATCTTTCTGCCAATTCTAACCAAGTGAAAATTGATCCTCGTGGTAAGCATGTAAACCATTCCAATGCTTGACCTCCGAGACTCTTAGGAAAAAGTTTGATGAGGTACTTATCACTATAAGACACCTCTTGGCATGCCATGTAGAAATCTTTAACATGATCCCTTGGGTCTTCCTTTCCTTTATATTTGTCAAACTTTGGCATATCAAATTTCTTTGGAAAGGGTTAAAGGGTCATTGTCTTGTCAAAAGGATAGGGGCATAGTTCTTTGTATTCGTATTTCCTAATACTCCCTATATTGCTTTCTTGTATGCTCGCAAGCGTTGCTTTCATAGATTGTACTTCTTGTGCAAGAAATTGTTCTCTAGTGGGAGAAGCGGGGATGTGTACATGATGATACCCCATGTCTTCTTCTCCTTGGTTTTCTCGATGGAGTTTGTGGATCCTAAACTTAGGCCTTGACTTTTGAACATTCTTGTTTCTTTCTTTCTGTACCTGGAAAGTAAGAAAAGCTAGTTGTCGGCTTAGGTTACTGAGTTGTTGTTAGATTGTGACTTGGTTTGTGTCTTCTTCTTCTAAAGGTTCTTCCTCTTCGTATTGTGGAGGTTCTTCCCTGTCTCATGTTCTATCTTGTTTCTTCATGGCACTTTGATGAGGGGTATTTTATGCCCTACCACTTTATCATTTTCTGCGTAAGAAGTGGAAGCATGCCCGCCTATTAAAATATCTTCCATATTGATAAGGGGGCATTCTTCCTTAGTAGTGTCATTTGTAGCTAATATTGGTTCATTCTTGGTGGGTAATTTGGCCCCTAATTCCATGACCCATGCTAAAACTCTATCTTTGTTTCTAAGGAGAAACTCATCTAGTAGATTGGGGTCAAAATCAAAGTCTACGTGTGGTGATTCTAATTCATTTCCACTATGATCAACCATTTCTTCTGTTTCCTTTTCTGCAGAAAATAGTGGTCCTAGATCATGTCCGATAAATGGGTTTGACCTTTATCTGTTAGAGGTTTCCCAAGCTTGCACCTGTTGTTCCTCATATTTTTGTTTCTTTAAACCTAGACATGTCTTGGGAACCATGTTTTCGTGATAAATTTCACTAAGGTAAGTTGTAGATTTGTTCAAAATTCAATGACTACCCCTAAGTGAAACACAAGATGTACGTGTTAAGTGTAAATTAACAGTGTGAGAATACCAATGTGATAGAGTGATAAATTCACCAATGAAACAATCGTTTGGTACCAAAACTTAATCAGATGAAGTACTTCCTAGACTACGTTTTAAAAAATAGTTTGCATCGCAAGATGATCAATAAGATGTTTTCACTTATGCCAAGTTCAAGGAAATGAACAAAACGTAAGTAAATACAAGAAGTCAATGCGATCTCCCAATCAAGATATACGATGAGCGAGCTCGAAATCGATTAAGACCTATATCTCAAAAAGTGTCAATTACAATTCGTGAATGACACAACAATATCACCAAGATATGTTAACCCACTTTGCTAGAAAGTAAAGTATTGATATCGAGGTGTTATTGATATAACACACACAAATGGTAACACCTAGAACTCTTTGAAATCAAGGTAATAATAGAACCGAACTAAAAATCTCAAAGTATAGCTAGAAATAGTTAAAAATGTGTGTAGCGTAACCGTACAATATAGGTATTTATGTCAAGTTTATAAGAAACAAGACATAAATATCAAAATTATGATGATACGAGACAAACAAATTAAATCCTCTATGGAAGTCCACAGTGATGAACCATGCCTAACTACAATGATGATCTTGACGTGGGTATCAAGATCACAATGGCTACCAAATGACGTGAAAATGCCTTCGCTCACTTTAGACATTTAACTAACCCAGCCGCAAACATTGATGGGCGTAAATGGACATAAAAGTGAGAGAAACAGTCGAATGGAAACACAAAGGTAATCACACCTCTTTTGATCAACAAAGTGTCAAAAGAATATGAAGGAAATAAATCAAGAAAAAATGACAAAAAAAGCTAGCCTCACTTCGGCAGAGTTTCACCTCGCCCTAAGGCAAGTAAAAACTAGGCAAAAGTAATACGTCACATGTTTCTCAAAAAGAAGGTTCACATCAACATTGTTTTAAAATGGTCAAAGTGGGCTCCTAGCCAAAGTATATTCTCATAGGTGGTTCTCTCACCCTAGGTGTTACAGAGTTGCCACGAGTGAGCGCGATTTACCCAAAAAGTCACACTAACTAGTTTGGGAGTATCTTGGCTTTACTTTACCCCCTTCAAGAACAGTAGGAAACTAGTGCGTCTACGTGTACTATCACTGGGGTCACCACAACGGACAACCTATAATGCTATCTCACAAAGGAATCACTAGTCAAGTAGGTAGTGCGGAGCACTTCCCGTTTCATCCACAAGGTTCCCTCTTGTTTGGACTACTTTGGGGTTCCTGGAACCACCCCCATTATTGTAGCTTAAGGCGTTATGCCAAAGGGGTTATGTCCTAGTTGAGCGGAGAGGGACGTACCCTTTTCCGAAACCTGCAATACAATGTTTTTAATATGTTGTTGTTTTTATCTTGTTTAATTAGGTGTGGTTTTCTTGAACACCTTTCGGAAACCTTTATAACAACTGTATTAGTAGTTTTTTATTTTGTTTTGATTCCTCCTTTTTTTGACAAGCATTTTTAGGTCCTGCACTCAAGCGTTAGTAGTTCTCCAAGAAAATCACATTATTTAAAAGAGGATTAAGAGTTGATTTTGATTCTTAAGATCATCCAAGGATGCAAGAGAAGAGCATACACAAAAAATAATTCAAATAAAAAGTAAAGAAAATATTTTCAATCAATGAACCATACAAAATTCTTGATAAATGTTCATTCCCCCTAAACCAAAAGTGAAAGATGAAGTTTCCAATTTACCAAATGTTATAAAATGAAGACTAAAGTTGTTTTTGATTCTCAAGATCACCCTAAGGTGCAAGAGAAGAGCATACACAAAATTTATCCCAACTATAGAGAAATGGAAAACTTCAAATCAAAGGACTATTGAAAAATACTTTGTAAAAGGTTCATTCCCTTAAACTAAAAGTGAAAGATGAAGTTTCCAATTTACCAAATGTTATAAAATGAAGAATAAAGTTACTTTTGATTCTCAAGATCACCCTAAGGTGAAAGAGAAGAGTATACACAAACTTTATCCCAACTATATAGAAATGGAAAACTTCAAATCAAAGGACCATTGAAAAATGCTTTGTAAAAGGTTCATTCCCTTAAGTAAAAAGAATAATTAAATTTCCAAGTTTAATCCCAATGTTAAAAAGATATAGATAAAAGTTGTTTTTTATTATCAAGATCACCAAAATGTGTAAGAGAATATCATACACACACTTTGGTCTAAATCGAGGAAGCATGGAAATACAACATTCATCAAAACATTATACATGTTAGAAAATAACCAGTTTTAAACTAACAGAAAAACTTGCAATTTTTGTAAGTATAAATCCTAAATTTATGTCTTCATTGCATAGTTAACTTCAATACCTTTCCAATGCAAAAAAAATGGAGTCATGTCGATGTCGGGAGCAAAAGTTATGGCCTTCAGAAGATGGGTTACGCATATGCTCTTATGCTCACGGTTATGCATTTGACATGCACTAAAAAATGTAAAAAAAAGTCTCTTAATCTGCAAAATGGGCAAATTTTTCCAGCCAAGATTCAATTTTTACAACCCATCACATCGATATATGAATAGAAGACTCAACACTATCAAACATTAACATACATGCTCAAGAATTTAAAATTTTCAAAAAATTGACAAAACTAGCATGTAGAATGATGAAAAAGTAAGCTCTAAAAATGAAAACATGATGAAATCTTGAAATTTTTTCACCAAGATTAAATTTTGACCGCAACCCACCACATTAATATGTAAATAGAAGACTCAGCACTATCAAACACTAACCTACATGCTCAAGAATTTAAAATTTTCAAGAAATTGATAAAACTAGCATGTAGAATGATGAAAAAGTAAGCTATAAAAATGAAAACATGATGAAATCTTGAAATTTTCTCACCAAGATTAAATTTTAATAGAAACCCACCACATTAATATGTAAATAAAAGACTCAGCACTATCAAACACTAACCTACATGCTCAATAATTTAAAATTTTTAAGAAATTGATAAAACTAGCATGTAGAATGTTAAAAAAGTAAGCTCTAAAAATGAAAACATGGAGAAATCTTGAAATTTTCCCATCAATTCCAATTTTGACAGCACTTCACCTCCTTTATACCTACAAGGAAGACTCAACACATGCAAACTCAACAAAACAAGTTAAGAAAAATAAGTTAGATCAACATATGTAAAAGAGGGTTAGTAATCAAAAATGAAACTTAACTATAGAAACTTAAAATTAAGTGCAAAGAACAATGGAGCAAGTCCCACCAGGCATGCCAAATGTGTGCATGTATACTTTTCTTAATGCTAAATCAAATGAAGCAAGAACTACCACATACAATAGTTCTACAATTTAGCTAAAACAAAGCATAAACACCATCATGATAAGAATTAAATAAGGGTTAGATGCTAGCATTCATCAATACAAAATTTGAAACTAACAATGCTAAATATCTAAACTCCTCTATTCTCTAATAACAAATAAATGAATGGACTTTAGTAAGCTCCATGGCTATCAAAATAGTTGTTCTTAGTATGCTAAGTAACCTAGGAATGAGGTCCTATCAAAGCTGGGCTACAAGACCCCTTTGACACCGCCCATATGACCTAAGCACTTAAAAAAGAGGCTTAACTCTTCAAGATGATGAACTCTAAAAAGGGAAAAAGGCAAGCTCTTAGTCTCTTTGCTATATGCTTTGCATTTTCTCTCTAAGGAGTTTAGGTGTAAGTAAAATGGTAGGTGGAGGGCTCTTTATATAGCCCAAAGGATAAAGGATTCAACACATTCTCATGAATGTGGGATAAAGGTAAAACATGATTATGAATGGATAAGGTTGCTTTATTAAAGGTAACCTTACTTTAGAAGAGTTTAATTTATGCTTAGCAAGTCATGGGAGTTGGTGGGTGTTTTAATTAATCAAAGGTGATTAACTAATAGGTAGATGTGGGCTTATAGAAGATAATTAAAGGAATATTAGTACGATTTAAGCTATTATAAGGGGATTAAATCAGTTAAATATTGATTTATTGGTTAAATGGAAGGGAAATCTAATTAATTAATAATAATTAATTAGTCTAGGTAGAAGGGGTGATTTATTAATGGAAGGTCGTTAATTAGGGTATTTGTTGGATAGGCAACTTAATTAATTAGCTTAGTGTAATTAATTAATGATGATATGAGGGAAAATGAGTGCTTTTGACGATATTTCGTCGATTTGCGAGAAAGGGGATAATTAGTGCAATTTAAGTATTTAAATTGCTTGGGCGTAATTATAGGTGTCTACATTTGCCCCTCTTTGGGGTGGCGTAAGTGATGCCACTTCAAAGATAGTAGACATAAGAGATTTTGAAGGGATAGAAGAAGAATTAGTAGGAAAGAGAGATGCCCCCTTGAGTGTCGATGGGGTAATGGAAGAAGTTGATCGACGATCGAAAAAGGTGAGATATAGGTAGAAGAAGGGGGACGAGGCAGGATGCCTCGATGAGAGGGAGAATTAGGGGTGAAAGGAAAGTGGTGTAGAAGAAATATGGACAAGGGGGGAGAAGAGTTTAGCCTCTAGCTGCATATTTGTTTGAAACAATTTGGATGTCATCATATTGCCATAGGAACTACGTTATCGGTCCTTATGAAAAATATAAGCATACGACAAAGGTAGAATGACATGCAAAGCCATAATACGAACAATTATCCATTGCTGAAAATACCAACTCCATACAACATACAAAAATTCAATGCAATACGAGAAGGAAACAAGTTCATTTAATAGGGAAAACAAGTATTCCCTTGCTATTGTCTAGCCCATGAAATACTCTATTCAATGAAGCTATTATTTCCACACATGTTTCTTTTGCATAAACTAGTTCTATATATGGAAAAATTCTAAATTACCTGATAATTATTGTGAAGCTTCTTGGCCAACACCCAAATTTGTTTACTCATATTGGTATTAGGATTCAATGTAAGTAATCACTCCATATATAACGGCCATAAAATCAAGCACACATATACAATAGTAAATAAAATACCGATATAATTTTTTGACTTTCAAAACTTGTTACACGACACCACATAAAATCACTTTGGATAACATAATATCACATAAGAAATTTATACCAACATTGTCTATACCTACCACACGATGAGAAGTGATTGACTTCACAAAGAAGGGTGACTCACATAACCAATCCTACTTAAGAGACTTGCCTAGGGGAGAGGTCATCATTGCAACTACCCCTTATTCCTCTAAGAAGGGATATTAGCTAGAATTTGGTTGATTCAAAGTATACATAGCACATCAAATTCAATAGGAACCCTTATCCCTCCATTATAAGAAACTCTTATCCCTCTACTAATACTATATATAAATCCTTTTGTTTCCTCTAAGACAAACAAATATCACTCTTATTCCTCGCTTCACCAGCTATAACTTATTCCTCCAAATAATCAATGATGAACCTCACCCCAACAAAAGAAAACATAACCACATGAAACACATGATGCACAACATGACTACATTTCCCAAAATGGAAAAGAAAACAATGAAAAACTTTCCCAAATGAAAAATGACAACTACGATCTAACTACAATATAACTCACAGTTAGGCACTTCCCATGATACAATACTTTCATGGTTCATAATTATTAAAATAATTTTTGAATAATTAATCTTAATCATTTGGAAAACACTTAATATTTGAACATAATTTTTTATTTTATTTTTACTAATTTTCCTTTATACCATTTAACATTTAACTTTAAAGGGTTTCATTTACTTTGGTTCAGTTACCTTGTTGTAGTTAATTGTAAAACTCATTGGTAATATGGAAATTTATAAACACACGAGGCTATTAGTTCGTGTTCCTATGATTCATTTCTAAGAAACTTGTTTTCTTGGTTTGCATCATACTGTCATTAAAAAATAAATACAAGTGTGAGGGAAATAGGGGAATATCTATCATTTAAAGGATCAAAGGTTCGTGATTCTTCCTTGTTATTTATACTTTAATCATTGATTAGGTTCATATTAATTTTTACATGACATTTTCTTATTTCTCATAACATAAGAAGGCTCAAAAAAGTTACAAGGAGGATCAAATTTCACTTTTCTATTAGGATATAATCTCATGAAAACACTTCCATAGACTAAGCATTAGTTACAATTTCATTATATTCTAAGTTTATATCCTAATATCGTATTATAGTAAGCCAGGTTGAAAACTAAAAATAGGAATGAAATGCATCCATAACCAAAACTTCAAATTGTCTTTTATGGGAAACTCCGAAATTAACACCTAAGACCCTATATTTTACGCATGTGCTAGGTCAAGAGGATTTACATTAGACATCAAATTGGAATCACATGATGTACTATCTTAAGAAATCCTATTCAACATGTTATACACATGAAAAAAAATAGAAGGAGGTCTATATGCTTAGGACAAGATTTAACCATTACCATTCTTATTGGATAGTTTTTTGACAATGTCACTAAGAGTACATGGTATTACATTAACTTTAAATTGGTTTCTTATTTCCTTAAGCTAGGAGATTCTGTTTAGTACAAGGAACTATGATCAACCTATATTTTTACTCTCCTATGTCATGCAAGTGATCATACAAGGAGATAACGAAACACATGAATTTTACTATGAATTTGATTGTTATTTGTTTTCCTTATTCACATTTGCAAGTAAATGATACATTTGATAAAATATTTAATCATTAACTACATACTGAACTACATTATAATAGATTTATTCGTTTTCATTTAGCATACATAATTATAAATCAAATTAACACCCATAAATGAATACCCATTTCCCAAACAACCCAAAACATTAACAATATCATATACTCATCAAAAACTACATAGTCAACATTTAATATATAACATAATTTTGAAGTAACATATCCTTTTTCATTTTTTCAAATAACATGTCACTAAGAAATCACTAGTAAAAATTTCTTTCTTCATGTCTCGATACCTACAACCACCAGAAAGTCTGCATAAATGTTGGCATTGCATCGACCTAAATCTAGCATAATTAACATTTTTAATTTTCCATTAAAATAATCATACTCCTTCACACAAAACTAGAGAGGGTTAGAAATATATAATAATTTTATTGTACTTAATTTCATTACTAAGGGAGGAGAGAGAAAGAGCTAGGGAAGAGAGAGGAGAGAGAACACACTATTTTTCAAAAAATAAAATTTCCTAAAATGAACCATAAAATAGAATTTTATACACTTATATATAAGTAAAAATAAGTTTTCATGTTAGTTTGTGGACTTGATGAGGGTCCTACGACCTTCTTTTATATTTTCCTACTAGTTACGAATATATCCAATTTTTCTCGAAGGCTAAGAAATTGCGTTCAAAAGCCAACTTCAAATGTAAAATGCACAACAGGGAAATTCCTACATGCTCTCCTATGTACAAATAATTCTTAGGAGTTGACGAAACTTAGAAATGGCTAACCATTTACAAATGGAGACAAGTTTTCCAGGGCCACCAGAGGCGTACAAAACTCCTCTGAAAAACTAGCTAGTGATGTGTTTTTCCTTGAACTTGTGGTTACAAGAAATTATCAAGTAAAAATACTAGATATTTATGAATGTGGGAATGTGGATAGGAATTTATTCACTTAGGGTCCAAACGGAAAGCAAAAATGAAACCCAAATTTTCAGTTTTAGTAGCTACCCGACACTACAAACAGGGTCAACAAGGCTCATGGCGTGCTACGCTAAATAGAAAATGATAAATTTATGACATTATATAGGTTATTGTAGCATCTCATGATCACAAGGGATAGTTTAAAATCCTAACATTTTAGGTGGGGGGTTCTAGAAAGGTATTTCTCATGATGAAGAAAAATGTGATTTACTAACTTTTGCAAAGGAACATATGATATATTTATAAGGAAATCAAACTCAACTTCTCAATAGAAAGGGGGGTTGAAGTTAACTTGTTTAGTTACAAAGTTTCAAAATCATCTCATAATTATGGTTTAATTCTATGGTTTACACCAAGGGTTATTTAAATTGTGTAAGTTACGAGGTGACATTTTATTATTTTAAAATACAACTTTGTTTAAAATATCCAATTATTTAATAATCCAAGGGTATAAAAATTATATTTCCTTGTAAATGAAGAACTAAAAATACGTTAATTATGAAAGAAAAAGCTAAGAAGAACCATGCATGTCTGTAAAAAAAGTGGGGCATGTGTGGTTCTAGGTGGTTTGCACTCGTGATTCGTTGGGTCCTCCATTCATTTCAACATCTTTCCAATCAATTTGCATGCAACCAAAAGTTTCTTGTGACAAAACCAAAACTTTTATTGTACCATAAAATGTGAGAATGTTGACCAAGGTTGTATGAAATTAATTTACACCTCACAACAAAATTTTGTTTGCATGTTTCCAAGATGTTTTAAACAATCATTTTATGCACATATGACAATAATGTTGTACCAAGAGACCACATTCCCCTCATAAATTTTATCAAACAACCTGAATGTCATCGAAACACTTCCCTAATTACATATATTTATACAAGGGGTATTTTAACTACAACCTCTAATATAGATCCTCTATCCTTATGCTTTGATGGACAAATAATCACTATTTAAAAGATCATTATTTGAACATACACTAAAGGGTGATGGAAAGTGTTATGAAGTCTGCATTAACCCTGCAAATTGCATTTTCTTGAAATTTTCTATACTTGTTCAACAAATCAATTTTAAACATTCCCAATAATGATTTTATCCTATGAGACCATGTTTGATTGAGGCACCCCTTTATAAAAATAATAACCATTCCACATGTCTTTCTCTATGCACCCAAATTTTGCATTTCCTTCAAGTTTTTGAAGCCATTTCGGAAAAAACCATTTTAACATATATAAAAATAACGACACTCAATGAAACCACATTTTTTTGAGGTATTTTTTCAAATAAATTTTGTGGCTTGTTCTAAATTTTCTGTTTTGGCATGGGCTACTAAGAAACTAGGAAAAGATATCATATTTACATTTTATTGGATGGATGGATGTGTATGCCCTTTCCCAAGGCACATATTTTTGCACAAACTGGGAAAATGTGTGCAACAAACATAAAGGGCAGCACCTTCTTTAACTAACCATCTCTACATAGTGTTGAGAATGGAAAAAACAGAGGGTTTCATGGAGATGAAGAGTGAAAGAGAAAAATATTCCAGATACATAAGTGGGATAACAAGAAAGGGAAATTTCAATGTCTTAATCAATACAGAAACTAATCGAAATAAAAGATAAAGAGAAGGACAAACTATGTGGTATCCATCGCCTACCCTGAGAATGGTGTTGTAAAGGTTAAAGTAAATGTAGCACAAGTGATCAGAAGAAGAATAAGAAAAATCAATACCGCTATACACTACACCCAAATGAAACGCCTCATAATCTTCAATATTCTTCTTCTTCTACATACAAAAAAAAAAACTGCGGCAAATAGTAGTGTCCTTTCCTCCTAGAATGATACTGATTTTAGGATGGATATTAGCAAGAGATCCATTTAGAATAGTTCCCAATAACATTATTTTTATTTAATTATGAGAGTACATAAGCTTGATTTACCATTGTTAGTAAAGAAGATATTTGACTTCTACACTTGCTGCAACTATCCAATTACTCCTAAATCTACAACAGTAACTTTTGTTTCACTGTGGTTAATGCCTTTGAATCTCAAATAAAGTGTTTGTATTATAATGCCAGGAAAATGGCGGGTATGAAAGGCCATTTTGGATGTGTATCTCTCCATGTTTAGGTTGATGGATGGCTTTACCCTATCATCCCTGCTACGTACTATACGTTTTTTCCACGCTACAGTATCCGCTACCCATACTGCTCCTCCCCAAAATGTCAAGTCTCATCATTACTCCACCAATAATTCCTCGCCCACCATCACAAATCTCCACCACCACTTCTTTTTTATTATTGGTAAATATTTTTGAAAGGGATTATACCCTAGTACAGAAAAAAGGCTCAAAAGAAAGATATCACAATAATTACATATCAAAGTCTGATCAAAATCAAGATATTACATGATAGTCCAACTTTAGTTTAAAATCTACACAAAAAGATCCAAAATAGGATCTCAATATAAAAATAACGGTAAATGAGTAGCAACTGATCAGCAAAACTTCAAAAGTACAATATTATCACTTGGATGCTCTATCTATTTTTGTGTTTAAAGTTTACAGGGTATTGAAGAGTGCAATAATTGTAACTTGAGAGGGGCCATTTTTATCCACTTGGGTAAAAACTTAATCTCATTATGGTCCCTCCTCCCGTATAGTTATAGGAATTTCACTTAGCATGCAAACAGTATTAACATGATGCCTCAAAAAATTATAAACAACTTTGAGAGCTGATTTGGTGAAATCTTGTCTTCTTCTAACATTCACCTCCTATTGTTAAGGGAGTTGAGTTTTTTGGTAAATATCTTGGTAAATATCTTGAATTTGGCCTTCACCAAGTCTAGATCCTTCCTCCATTTTCCATTTTCCTTATTTTTTGACAACTTCTTCATTTCTCCTTTTAAAGCTTCCTATTCCTTTTCCATCTTATCATTCCTTTTTATTAAATCCCCCTCCTCCACTAAAGAGACACTTTGCCAAGGGTCACCAATATGCAGAAGGTTATATATTGATTAAATGTCATTGTTCTTACTGCTATGCATATTTATTTTTGAGGGAAAAGGGTCATTGAGGGGATACCAGGGGATTTTGACCTGATTGTTCTATGACCCATAATATTGGTGAATATAGGCATGGTGGGATTTATGGTAGGGTCAAGTTTAGGAGAGGAAGGGGTTGAGGGGATAGTTAGGTGTTGAAAGAGGCATTTTTGACCACCACTTCACTTCACCCACACACATTTTTTATAAGCATACAAAGATATATACGTTTTTAAATTAACTTTGTTTAATTTAAATTTATAAAATTCATTGAATTATTCAATTTATATTACTATTTTTCAGAAATCAAGGGACAATTGAGAGTATGGGTTCCTAGCTTGTCTTTGAATGAAAATCAAACTCAAATTCCTATGCATAGAGTCGACAACATGGAGATGAGAGGGGTATTACATCTAACCTCCTTCAACTTTCTTCTCCTGTTTCTTCTTCTTTTTCTTCTTCTTATTTTTATTCTTATTATTATTATTTTAATATAAAAATATTTTTTATTTATTTCATTCATCTCACTTCATATATTTTTATACTCTATTATCTTAATCTTTTAAGTGTACTCTATTTATTTATTGAATTATTATTATTATTATTATCTTGTAAAATGATATAACGAGTGACCCCAAATCCAGAACTTAAATCTTTCAAACGTCACTTGTGAAACCTGAGACTAGTAGGGCACTACATTTCCTTCCCTTTATAAGAACATCGTACCTTATGAAACATAAATCCAAGTTTAGAAGAGGTACACATGAGCAAGGAGGAAATAATCAATGAATCATGTCACTCAAAAAAAGATATTTGTTGTTAAAGTGTAACCATAAGGAAGAACGCATGGTTTGATAGTTTCTTAATTTTCTATGAAGATTTGTAGTTCCACTTTACATTATTACTTAGTTAATATTTTTCCTTAACAATATTTATTAATCTCAAGCTCTTAATATTTAATTATTTAGGATTTCAATTGATTTATTTTCATGGTTTCCCATCAGAAAATGACATCACGATGCTGTACAAAACTTAATCACAACACTAGCGACCCACAAGGCATCTTGTTACACACTTTCGAAACTATAGCTGAGGACAAGATAACTAACCTAGCTATGGGAAGAAAAGACACAATCCACACAACATAATACTCAACACACACATGTTCTTAACATAATAGTAATTGTAACATAAACATACTATAACAAAATGGAATTCCCAATAGTACACATACACACATTTCACACAACTCAAAACTATAATTGTAGCTACATAGTGACAAGATGGAATCAACATCATACCATCAATGAAGAGCATCAATCCTCTACATCACAAAAACATATCCAGACTCACATGAGTACACATAAATAATAAAACCAACTCTATCCACCTCTCAATCTCCATAAACATCCCAAAACAACTCCATATACCTCCCAAACAACAAAATATGTATACAGAAATATCACATCACAATCACTATGTTTCCTTATACGACCACCAAAGGGGTACTCATCAAATTGTTAAAACTCAAATATTGAGACTCAGTTTGTAAAATATATAACAAAAGAAACATCACAAGTAGCTTGGATATTTTATGGCATCGAGTGCAAATCATAATATAAATATTAATTGATTAAAATTATAACTATCATAATCTGTCTAAATCATTGATCCATACTCTCACAAGGATCTATATAGTCGTAACTACACATAGGTCATATATATAAAAACCTTATAGAGAGAGAGAAAGAGAGATAGAGAGAGAAAGGTACATGTCTCCATCTAACAGGCCTAAGGTTTTCACAAACCACAATATAAATGGCGTGTGTTGGGCAAGTACCATACATACCAAACAAATAGAAGTGGGTTTTCATGCTATGTAAGACTCCACTTCCTATCTCATACTTGCCTCAAGTGACTAGTCAACGATACACATTTCCTCACTCCACACATACAATTTTACAAATTTATTCCCTTAGGATCAGTTAGTGTAAGGTTCAAAACATATCACATAACTAAATTACTAAAAAAATGATGACTTGTGCATAGTAACTGTTATCCCAAATTCACCCCTCAAGGTAATTTGGATAACTTGCATTATTTATTTAGGATGAGCAACTGGAAATAGCTCAAAGGAATATTTTTTATTTTTTGGATACCTCTCTCCTTTTCTCTAACTCCCCCGTCCAATAAAAATCCAAGGAGTTAGTAAAAAATTGAAAAATCTGAAAAATGAAGTCACAAGCCTATTTTAATGCAAATCAGGTGTGAGGGGTGCGGATGTAACTAGTGTGGGTTGTACCAAGGTTCGGCTTACCATGTTCAGAGCAAAAATTCTAAGGATGAAGAAAAATGCAGAAAAAGTGATAAAATATGTCCCAGGCAACACAAGTTCAACTGAGACAGATGGAACCTGCATCACTGAAATCACCGTAGCTAGTGTATTGTAGAAAAGTCAGGTATTTTGATCCTGCGTGGTTCACAGGAAACCTGGGACACAAGTAGGCCTAGGACGTGTAGACCAGAAAAATCTGTAAGTTAAGGAGAGCCAGTACAATACGGGTAGTGTGGAGCAATTTGTCCTAGATAGTCGGGACATCTAAACGCGCGGGATGCGCAAAGGTGAAAAAGCCACAGGCAAAAGGAAATCAACAAAGGCGGAGGTCAATGGCCTAAGTGACCAAGTGAACAGTAGGGCAGATGAGACATCAAAATATGAAATGTCCGCATGTAAAAGAAAATAGTGCAAATCAGTTGCGGGCCTACGGGCTTGGGGAGGATCTTTTGCCAAATGCATAATTTCTAGGCCGCGGGCCTAGGGGAAGGATTTTTTGTCAAATGAGAAGCTGCATGGCTGTGGGCTTGGGGAGATCTCTTTGTAATTTTGTAATTTTTTACAAATAGCATAGTTTGCAGTTGCGGACCCAAGGGCCCGCGGGAGGTTTTTTGGCTAAATGTGCAAAAAGAGAAATATCAGGCTCAGGGAGGATTTTATGGCAAAAGAAAAATTTTGAGCCGCAGGGTTTTATGGAAAAGGTGAAATTCAATCCTGCGGCTCTGTGGGAGGTTTTTTTAATTTTGTGATTTTTCAAAAATGGCACAGTTTGCAATTTCTGGCCCCGAGGTCCATTTTGCAAAACTTGCATTTTCACCATCTCTCATATGAATTAAATACAAATATTCAAATAGGCATAATTTTTGAACCGGTGCTTGAAATTCAACAAATTTTATAGCATTGGAAATATCTCAATGTCAGCTACACAACAACAAATAGATTTATTTATTTGGGTGGGACCAAGTTCTTCAAAATTGGAAACTATAGTTCACCATATTTAGGCTTTCCCAGGGTTCCTCACCTACCAGCATAATGAGATGAATAAATGCAATTTTGAGGTGGTTGGAGAGGATTTTTAATTCTTCTATCTCTCGCTCTTTTCTTCCTATATATTGTAAAGAGGGGAATTTTTATAAATGCTGGAAATTTTTTCTTTACCCCTCCCTTCTTCTCTTGTTTGCAAGTGAATTAGTGGAGTTCAAACCTCCCATTAAAACTGTAATGCAAGCTTATGCCTCTTGGCCATTGTAGTGTATTGTTTCAACTTTTGGAGCAACAATACATGTCTATGAATGATTTTCAACCCTCTCTTGTGTTCATTGTCTCCTTCTTGATCTCTCATTGTAGTCTTGGTTATCTGTGTATGGTAGTTGTATTACATTTTAATGATCTGTGTTTAATGGAAAAAATGGTCTTCAACATTCCTTGGTACATCACCTTTGTTAGTTTGGGTTTATTTTTCTTGCATCTTTTTAACCATGTCTCTTTGGAAAGTTAGAGTAGGTTTTAAAGTAGACACTCTACAATTTGAATGCATGCACCTGAACAAAGGAATAGGAACCGGCCTTCATCCAGAGAGCTTTCTCAATTCATAAAGTCCCACACATTGGGAAAAGCTATGCAGGAGCATCCTAGTTAGTTAAAAAAAAAAAAATAAAATAACTATGTTTTATTTTGTTGTTAATTTTGTCATGTGTGAGGGTTGGAAGTTGTTTCCTCATTTCCCTCCACTTGTCTGTTTGAATCAAACGGGATGGGGATGAACAACAGCCTTGAGCTAAATAAGGCCCAATTTGGTTTTAGGCTAAAATAAGGATTTTTTTTTCTAGGATAGAAGGGAATAAAATAGGAGGACAAACTGATCTCCGGGGGGTTTTTTTTTGGAACTTTGTTAAGCTGAGAAAGTCAGGTCCAGGTAAGGAAAATGGAGGAGAAATAGTGAAATCTGGTGTTTATTCTAAATTTAGAGGTTTTGCTTAAGGGGATATAGAGGAATTCGATGGGGGAAGAAATGATGGCATGGAAGAAGATGTAAACAGGACAGGAGAATAATGAAAGGGTTCCTTTTTCTGGTTTATTTTGAAAAGAAATAAATGTTTGTAGAAAAGAATTGTGTGTTTTTCTGTATTAAAAATCTGTCTTCTCCTTCAGGGGCGTGGTTTTGAAATTGACAGGGTTGTGGGAAGCCTCCAAACCCGACTGTGATGATAGCTGGAGATTGGAGGAGCTGAAACGGGATCCCACTAACTGTTATTTGCTGTGCAGTCCCTTCACACGCATATACAAGGCGGTTTGGGTGAAAAACGCGGGTTTAGGGCTCGCTGGATCTCGAGCTACACACAGAGAGGGGTCCTAAGATTTACACGACACCATTGGCATATGAAAACGCCCTGTTCCCTGTAATTTCGGGTCTCAAAACCCCTCCAGGCGTGTAAAAGAGCGATTTAGGCAATAAAACGTGGGTTTTAGGGCCTCCCGTTTCTCCTAGCACACGTCGATTCAAGCTCTGAGATTTCTCCCACACCATTGTCAGGCAAAAAACGACCCTGTACCTGTAATTTGGGGTCTTGCAGCCATCGGGAGCCCTCCTAACCGTGGATCCATTTTGCACGGGTCGTTTTGGAATTTTGGTGTTAAAAATTTAATATTTTTTTCACATTTTGTTGCTGGTACAGTCCCACCAACGGTATGAACAAGTTTGAACTTCCTTATTACTCTTATTGATCACGTATAAGAGGTGGAAGGAGAAGCTCTTGAGAATTTTCATGTTTTGCATCCAATACAAGCCTGAGAAACCGAATCAGGTTCGCGGGACAGTCTTGGAAAAAAAAAGAGAAAACCGTAGCTTGTAACATGACTTGATTAATAAAAAAAAAAATGTGTGTGAGAGTTGAGTCGAAAAGAGATCCACAAGAACGAAGCATGCACTTATGGAAGAGAGTGCATTGAGAGCAGGAAGAGTGAAATCTTGAGTGAACCGAGGCAGTCATCAGTTGCAGAGAAAGCACTCATCATTTGTGGTATCAGAGCGATTGATTGTGCACAATCTAAGGATCCAGGGAAAAAAAAATAAGAAGTGACAGAACAAGATGCCACCAAGGAGAGCAATTCAAGTAGCCCAAGCAGCCCAATTAGCATTGGCTGAAGACATCTGGAACCTGACAGCTAGGTTGAGGGACCTAGAAGAGGCACAAAGAAGAGGAACAGAGATGGCAGAAGTCAGTGATGGTGAGCAAGAGCCACCAGAGGAGGAGCTGACGGCAGAGGTGGAGGAAGAGACACCTGAAGAGAGATTGATTAGAGCCATCATGAAGGTGAACACAAAACCAAAGATGGAGGTTCCCATGTATGAAGGTAACTTGAATGTGGAAGAATTGATTGATTGGATCAAAGCACTGGACAAGTACTTTGATTTTGAAGGAATAGTGGAAGATGACAGAAAAGTGAAATTTGCCATGACCAGATTGCATAAGCATGCAGCCCTGTGGTGGGATGGAGTGCAAGAAGAAAGGAAAAGAAAAGGCAAAGCAAAAATTAAGAGCTGGGACAGAATGGTAGCCAAAATGAAGGGCAAATTCATTCCCAGAGATTATGAGGTAAACCTATTTAAGAAGTTGCAAAATTTGAGGCAAAAGGAGTTGTCTGTGAAAGAATATACTGAAGAATTCTACAGGCTAACAATCAGATCAGGTCACATAGAAGAAGATTTGGAAAAGGTAGCTAGATACATCAATGGACTGAGATTCAACATCCAGGATGAGATCAGCCTCCTTACTCCCAAGACCATTGAGGAGGCCTACCAGGTTGCTCTAAAAGCAGAAGAGAAAATAGCCAGGAGACAAAATACTGTCTCAAGAGGAAGGGGCAGGTCATTCAGAGGAAGAGGTGCTCCTAGTGATAGAAGACAGCTGCAAACAAGTGCTGAAGATGGGAGCAGCTCCAGTAGCCCACAGAACACAAGAGGCGGTTCACCGTTCAGAGGAAGGAGACCCTTTCGGGGTTATCAAAGAGGTAGAGGCAGATTTTTGGGTAAGTGTTTCCGGTGCAACAAGTATGCTGGTCATAGATCCTATGAGTGTCCAGAGAACTCTCAAAACAGCCATGGAAAGAATATGTATATTGCTTCAAATGAAGAGCAAGGTGGAGAGCTAGATGTAGCTCCTAAACTAGAGAATATCCCGGAAGATGGCGAGTCTCTTCTCATGAAGAGAGTGCTGCTGAAACCCAACAAGGAGGCAATGGAACCCCCTCAGAGGAAGAATTTGTTTAGGACCAGGTGCAAGAGCAAAGGGAAGTGCTGCAAGGTGGTGATTGATAGTGGGAGTACAGACAACCTTGTGTCTGTTGAGATGGTAGAAAAGTTGGGCTTGAAAAGAGAGCCACACCCCACTCCATATAAAGTGTCTTGGCTGCAAAAAGGACATCAGCTGTTGGTAAATGAACAATGTAAGGTAGAATTCCAGATTGGAGCCTATAAAGATCAGGTCATGTGTGACATCATGCCTATGGATGTTTGCCATATCCTTTTAGGAAGACCTTGGCAGTTTGACAACAAAGCCATTCACGATGGAAGGAAGAATACTTACACCTTCAAGAAGGATGGAGTAGAGCATACACTCATACCTCTGAAGGAAGAGAATGACACAGCTGAATCCAGTTCAAAAGTAATGATGGTAAGTGGCAAAGAATTTTTACGAAGCATGAAGAAGGAAGAGGTAAGTTTTGCAGTCATTGGTAAATTGAAAAGTGTAGTGACTAACACTCCATTGAGTGATTTACCTCTTGAAGTCCAGGAGATGCTGAGAGAATATGTAGACATTGTGGTGGATGAGCTACCGAATGAGCTGCCACCTGTGAGAAGTATCAGCCATCACATAGATCTGATCCCAGGTGCAAGTTTGCCAAACAAGGCAGCCTACCGGATGACACCAAGGGAGAATGAAGAGATCAAGCAACAAGTTCAAGAGTTGTTGGACAAAGGATTGATAAGGGAGAGTTTGAGTCCATGTGCTGTACCTACAGTGCTCAGTCCCAAGAAAGATGGAACATGGAGAATGTGTACAGACTCCAGGACCATCAACAAGATCACCATAAGGTATAGATTTCCTTTGCCTAGGATAGATGACTTACTTGATTGTTTGAGTGGATCAGTTTACTTCTCTAAGATAGATTTGAAGAGTGGATACCATCAGATAAGAATCAGAGAGGGAGATGAATGGAAGACAGCATTCAAGACAAATGACGGGTTGTATGAGTGGCTGGTTATGCCCTTTGGGTTGACCAATGCTCCTAGTACCTTCATGAGACTGATGAATGAGGTGCTTAAAAGTTTCACGGGTAAGTTTGTCATTGTGTATTTGGATGACATTTTGGTATTTAGTCAGAGTAGAGAAGAACATTTATTGCATTTGAGAATGGTACTAAATAAGTTACAGGAAGAGAAACTGCTGATCAATGTGAAAAAGTGCAGTTTTCTACAAACTGAGCTGGTGTATTTGGGGTTTGTCCTATCAAAGGAAGGACTGAGAATGGATAAGGATAAGATCAAAGCCATCCTTGAATGGCCAACACCCAGGAGTGTGTTTGAGGTAAGAAGTTTCCATGGGTTAGCTAGTTTTTATAGGAAATTTATCAGAAATTTCAGTGGTATTGTAACTCCCATAATAGAGACTATAAAAGGTGATAAGAAACATTTTCAGTGGACTGAAGCAGCAGAGAGGGGATTTCAATTGCTGAAAAAGAAAGTAACAGAAGAGCCCATTTTAGTTCTACCTGATTTTAACAAATTGTTCCAGGTAGAGTGTGATGCTAGTGGCTTAGCAATTGGGGCAGTTTTGAGCCAAGAAGGCAAACCAGTTGCTTTCTTCAGTGAAAAACTCAGTGAAGCAAAAAGAAAGTATTCATCCTATGATCAAGAATTCTATGCAATAGTTCAGGCACTAAAAAAATGGAGACACTACCTGTTGCCTAAAGAATTCGTGTTGTTTACTGATAACTATGCCCTGCAATTTATTAGTAATCAGCCTAAATTGAATCAAAGACATGTCAAATGGGTGGAGTACTTGCAAAATTATACTTTCAGCATTAAACACAAGAAAGGACAGGCCAACAAAGTGGCAGATGCTTTGAGCAGGAGGGTGCTGGTTGCACAAGAGCTGCAGGTGAGTGTGATGGGTTTTGAGAACTTGAGAGAGCAATATGAAGAGGATGATGATTTCAGCGAGGCTTACAAAGCTTGTAAGCAACCCACAGTGATGGACAGGAGTCCATGGATGGACTATATGCTGCAAGAAGGACTGATGTTCAAGGGCAGCCAGTTATGCATTCCTAAAGGTTCAATGAGGGAGAACCTGATTCGAGAAAAACACAGTGGAAGTTTATCAGGACATTTTGGTCAAAACAAAACATTAGCCCAGTTGAGCGCACACTATTTTTGGCCAAGAATGAGTCAGGATGTGAAGAAATTTGTAGAAAGATGCAGGATATGTCAGTACAGTAAAGGGACTAGCCAAAATGCTGGTTTGTATCAGCCACTTCCTATTCCCAGCAGACCATGGGATTGTTTGAGCATGGACTTTATACTGGGATTGCCCAAGACTCAGAAGGGACATGACTCCATCTTTGTAGTTGTTGACAGGTTTACTAAGATGGCACACTTCATTCCATGCACAAAAACTAGTGATGCTACCCATATAGCTAACTTATTCTTTCAGGAGATAGTAAGACTGCATGGATTGCCAAGGAGTATTGTATCAGACAGGGATACAAAGTTTGTTGGGCATTTTTGGAGAACGCTTTGGAAGAAGTTGGGAACTCACCTGAGTTTTAGTTCAGCCTACCATCCACAAACAGATGGACAGACTGAAGTAGTCAACAGGAGCCTTGGAAACATCCTGAGGAGTTTGGTGAGCATGCACCCAAAACAGTGGGATCTAGCACTTGCACAGGCTGAATTTGCTTACAATGATTCACCCAACAGGAGTACAGGCATGAGTCCTTTCCAAATCATGTATGGGCAGCACCCAAGGGGTGTATATGAGCTGAGAGACTTGGGGAAAATGGAAGGTAGGAGTGCAGATGCAGAAGAATTTGCTAAGGCAATGCAGGACATCCATGAACAGGTAAAGAAGAACCTTGAAGAAAATGCCAACAAGTACAAGCAGAGAGCTGATCAGAGGAGGAAGGAAGTCAGTTTTGAAGTTGGTGATGAAGTACTTGCCCACTTGAGGAAAGAGAGATTTCCCAGGAAAGAGTATAACAAGCTGAAAGTCAAAAAGATTGGTCCCTGTAAAATACTCAGAAAATTTTCCAACAATGCTTACGAATTGAAACTCCCTGAAGGCATTGGGATTTCTCCAATCTTCAATGTTGCAGACCTATATGAGTACAGAGGAGAAGAAGGAGTGGAAGAGAAGTCTGAAATAGGACAGCAGAACACAGATTGGCAGGCACAACTGCCTAGAACGAAGCCCAAGGAGATAGAGCAGCTGTTGGACAAAAAGGCTATCAAGAAGACCAGAGACAAAGAATACTACCAGTATCTGATCAAGTGGAGAGGTTTTCCAGCTGAGGATGCAACGTGGATGACAGAAGGAGACCTGATCAAGCTGGGGGTCAAGATTGAAGACCTGCAAAAGACAAACCAGCCATGAAGAAGATCTTTCCTCTCCAGGGTAGAATGATGCAGGAGCATCCTAGTTAGTTAAAAATAAAATAAAATAACTATGTTTTATTTTGTTGTTAATTTTGTCATGTGTGAGGGTTGGAAGTTGTTTCCTCATTTCCCTCCACTTGTCTGTTTGAATCAAACGGGATGGGGGATGAACAACAGCCTTGAGCTAAATAAGGCCCAATTTGGTTTTAGGCTAAAATAAGGATTTTTTTTTCTAGGATAGAAGGGAATAAAATAGGAGGACAAACTGATCTCCGGGGGTTTTTTTTTTGGAACTTTGTTAAGCAGAGAAAGTCAGGTCCAGGTAAGGAAAATGGAGGAGAAATAGTGAAATCTGGTGTTTATTCTAAATTTAGAGGTTTTGCTTAAGGGGATATAGAGGAATTCGATGGGGGAAGAAATGATGGCATGGAAGAAGATGTAAACAGGACAGGAGAATAATGAAAGGGTTCCTTTTTCTGGTTTATTTTGAAAAGAAATAAATGTTTGTAGAAAAAGAATTGTGTGTTTTTCTGTATTAAAAATCTGTCTTCTCCTTCAGGGGCGTGGTTTTGAAATTGACAGGGTTGTGGGAAGCCTCCAAACCCGACTGTGATGATAGCTGGAGATTGGAGGAGCTGAAACGGGATCCCACTAACTGTTATTTGCTGTGCAGTCCCTTCACACGCATATACAAGGCGGTTTGGGTGAAAAACGTGGGTTTAGGGCTCGCTGGATCTCAAGCTACACACAGAGAGGGGTCCTAAGATTTACACGACACCATTGGCATATGAAAACGCCCTGTTCCCTGTAATTTCGGGTCTCAAAACCCCTCCAGGCGTATAAAAGAGCGATTTAGGCAATAAAAACGTGGGTTTTAGGGCCTCCCGTTTCTCCTAGCACACGTCGATTCAAGCTCTGAGATTTCTCCCACACCATTGTCAGGCAAAAAACGACCCTGTACCTGTAATTTTGGGGTCTTGCAGCCATCGGGAGCCCTCCTAACCGTGGATCCATTTTGCACGGGTCGTTTTGGAATTTTGGTGTTAAAAATTTAATATTTTTTTCACATTTTGTTGCTGGTACAGTCCCACCAACGGTATGAACAAGTTTGAACTTCCTTATTACTCTTATTGATCACGTATAAGAGGTGGAAGGAGAAGCTCTTGAGAATTTTCATGTTTTGCATCCAATACAAGCCTGAGAAACCGAATCAGGTTCGCGGGACAGTCTTGGAAAAAAAAAGAGAAAACCGTAGCTTGTAACATGACTTGATTAATAAAAAAAAAAATGTGTGTGAGAGCTGAGTCGAAAAGAGATCCACAAGAACGAAGCATGCACTTATGGAAGAGAGTGCATTGAGAGCAGGAAGAGTGAAATCTTGAGTGAACCGAGGCAGTCATCAGTTGCAGAGAAAGCACTCATCACTCACCATCATTGAATCCAAAACCCATTCTTAAAACCACACCCAATCTCACTACTTGAAAAACACCTCCTATACGTTATACCCCTAAATCATTTGATGAAACCAAAAATCCCCATGACCTCATCACCATCTCAACAAGCTCCATCAATATACTATAATACAATCCTTGAAAAGCTTGTAAAATCATCAACCATACCACTACCTCTAATAAAATCCCTTCAACCCCCCATGGATGGAAACCTACCCATTACAAGTTTGACATAGTTTTATCTTATGATAGAATGTTAAGACATGACACTGAAGAATGTAAATCCCTTTACGTCATAATCCAAAATATTTTAAAGAAGGATGACCTATTGACAAACAAAGATCATCTTGGCCCACCTATCAGTCATAAAATAACAAAAATAAAAATACCATGTCAAACCTACCCCTAAAACCCTTGACCTCGACACTCTTAAACCACCACTTAATACCCCATCAAATAATGTTTTTTTCCTCCTCCAATGAATATGCCTTCTTCCAAATTAACGCTATCTACATAACCATGAGAGCTTGGGCCTAAGATTCGAAAAACCCAAAATCAAGATAGGCCTAAAGTCTCCATATCCATAGCCCCCATAAAACCATTCAATCCACCATGTTCTAAAGTTAAGGTCTCTGTCTTGACATCCCCTAATACTCAATCCAAAAAATCAGTACAAAACAATGTTTCTTAAAAAAGTTACACCAAGCACCCATTAAAATGTCCATCTATGAACTCATCCAAAATTCCTCTCAATACTAACAAGTTATGATAGAAGCTCTCCAAACTATCTTGGTACACATCAGATGAGCATCATCCATTTGCCAAGTTTTTTGCAAACTCTAAAAATGTCTGCAACCATTACGTTTGATGAAATCTGAGATCCCATATTTACATCCTGAAGATCACAATCTCCCCCTATTTATCACTGCCCAAATCAATGATACCCTTATTAAAAGAGTCGTGATTTGACAATGGGGCCGACATCAATATCATAATCATCTCGGTGATTTCAAATAATTTCAGCTACCCAAAATTGTCATAGCTCAGTCACTTGCAGTCCTACATGATTTTAACAATACTGTCGCTCCCACCTTGGGCACAATGATCCTACCCTATAAAAGTAGGCTTGAAATTACTCCATGAACTATTCTACCTTTTGGAAGGAGAATTTAAATATAATATACTATAGGACTCCCTTATATCCACACCTTGTGTTGTGTCCCCTCCAATCTACATCAGTACTTGAAATATGAACATGAAGGGAAGACCTTTATAGTCCATGCTGATCCTAACCCATTCAAATCATGTCATATGACCTATATAAAAAAATGACGTATTATTTCCCTTATAAAACAATGCCCTATTCAAATCAATATTCCACAAGTTTCTCCATCCCCGTATCTAAACTACCTAATAAATAATCATTTAGAGATATGATGAAGTGTCTCTCACTAGTGGAGTGTCGACTCCTGAATCTCAATACAATACCTACACCAAAAACATATGAGAGTTCTGATAAGAAGCTTCTCTACATGCCTAATGTTAGAAATATTGTCTCATTTGGTCCTCCCCTTTCTTTGAACACAACTTGCCTATAGAGGCATTGATTTGCCCCTCACCACACTAAGCCAATTCACTTCAAAATTTTCATTCTTAGATAAGCCTCAATTTTCCAAAACCTACCTCCATCACTATGCATGGGAGGTTTTTTGACCTAGGAAGATACGAGAAGGTTCTTCATGAGCTACCCTTTAAGGATTTAAGAAAACCCCCACGAAAAACATAGAATACGCTTTAAAGAACCTTCCCCAAATCCACCACCTCTAATCCCATAGTCCAAACTCTCCTCCTCATTATCATTAGAAATCCCCTCTGATATAGATGACACCATAACCACACCCCTAAATTATTTCTAAATCAATACAATCACCCTAGGACCGTTGACTTATCAAGATAACAACAAGACTGAGATCCTCTTGTTAGTGTTACCTGATATGATCAAAGATGATTTCTCCCACTATCCATGCTCTCCAATGTAAAGAGGATAACGTTCTCCTAGCCTACATGGGTAATGAAGATCATTATCTCTAGAAATCACCTACCTCACAACACATCTACACTCCCAAATGAATCCACTATTGAAATTAACATAGGGACATCATAGAAGCTGCGTATAGTTAAAGTTGTTCAAGCTTTAGAACCACAAGAGATCTATGAGTTCACCTCCTTCTTATCTGTTGGTGTCCATTTGATCCTCTAATATTTTTCCCTAATTTTCCTTTCACTCTGCTTTCTCCTAAAACATTTTCTACAGTTTTTAATGGGTGAAATGAAGCTGTTGCCCTCTGTTTCCATGCCTTAATTCATTTGAAAAATAATTTTCCATGCCTCATTCGTGAAGAGAGCACCCCAGGGCATGCCTTGTTTGTGCCCTAATTCTTCCAAATTTGTAAAAATGTCATGTTCTCCCTTTTGCCTGATCATAAAAAAAATCAAAATTGGTCATTTTATACCAATATGCCTTCAAAAATCCCTCCCCATGGTTGAAACTTTGCATAAAATCAACTTCCCCTTGTTTTTTGAGCAAAAAAATCCATCGCCCATGAGAGAAAAAATTGAATTCAGCCATCTCTGGTAAATTCTACTTTTTTTGACAGTCGTAATGGTTTGTCATTTAACCGTCAAAATTAAGCTCAAACAATGTCTCCTATGTGGCCGCTTCTGGTTGGACACAAATCGGCGGATTTCTTTGAAAAACTTCAGCCGTTTTTGGCTCTGGGAAAAATTTCAAAATTCCCCCTGCAACCTCGCAAGGGGGACACGTTGTCAATATTCTTATGTGAAGGTGGAGGAGTGGGTCAGCGGGGAACTTAGGCATTTTTTGCCTTTTGGGAAAAAGGGAAAAAAAGTGAGGGGAAGGCCCCGCGGGGTCTGTAAAGGAGCCATAGTTTGACACGTGGTAGATGTAGAAATAAGTGTGGGCCGCGGAGGTAAAAGGGGATTTTTCCACTTTTTCCACAAAGGATTTCAGAATGAAATTTTTTTAGCATCCCCTCGCAAACGAATCACAGGTGGACACGTGTCCATGAAGGGTTAGAGGGAAAGTGCGGGGCCATGGAGGGAAATGGGAAAAATTTTCCCCTTTTTGGCAAAAGGAGTTAAGGAAAATTTTTAAGCCATGGGCCTGCAAGATAATCAATGAGTGGACACGTGGTGGGTAGAGAGCGAACAAGGCGGGTCGGTGGGCCGGCGGAGGTAGGAGAGAGAATTTTTTCCCTTTTGCAAAGAAGGCTTAAAATCAAAATTCGAAAGCACTGACCTGCTAGTGAATCATCGAGCGGACACGTGGTAGGGGAGAAATCGGAGGCGTGGGCCCTGTGGAGACAAAGTTGAGAATTTTCCCCCCCTTGGCTTAAAGGGATTAAAAATGAAGATTAAGCCCGTGGGTCCTCGGCAAAAGAGAGATGGACAGGTGGCAGAGGACAACGGGCGGGGTCGGCGGGGCCGATGGAGGCAGGAGAGAATTTTTTCCCTTTTGCGAAGAAGGCTTACAAATCAAAGTTTGGAGCGCTGGCCCATGATGAATCATAAGGAGACACGTGGTGAGGGAGAAATCGGAGGTGCGGGCCTGTGGGGCCAAAAAGTGAAAATTTTTCCAATTTTCAAAAAAAGGTCAAAATGTGTAGAATTGAAGCGCGATCCCAATAGGACCCACCATGTGCCACGTGTCTAGCTCCAAAATTCAAAGGTGAAGGGGCGGGGGAAAAATTTAAAATTTTCCATTTTTTCCAAAAAGTTGAAAAGTCAAAAAATGAGCTCGAATTTGTTCCCAATCATAGTTTGACACGTGGAGGGGCCCAGATTGAAGGATAAAGAGCAGATCAAGGGTAGCTATGCATTTTCATTTTTGGCCACCATTTTTCCTCTAGGAAGCTTGGAATCATGAATTTTGCATCAAATATTCATCAAATTTTTGGTGATTCCATGTTGTGTTTTGGCCTTCTAGAATCATTGGAATCAGTTTCATGACTCAATTTGCAGATTTGAGTTGTTTTTGTAATAAATCTTTACTCACCCCGAGCAAGCACATGAAATGTCAAATTGAAAGTTGCAGAGGTAGTTTTAAAAGGTGAGAAGGTGAAATGATGAGAGGAAAGACATCTGCGTGCCTTGATGATGAAAAACGTCGCTTCCAAGAAGGATAATGATTAGAATATTTGTAATGATTCACCATTTTAGAAACACCTGGAAACTCTCGTTGCAAATTTGTTAAAAGTCATTTTCAGTGAATCCTGAGAAATGGTTGTAACATAATTGATCCCTTGGCATATTCTTTTCTTGGGAAAGAAGACTCCAAGATGGTAAGAGATATATAATGCATGTTTTGAGACATGCAAGGAGGGGGGGAAAAGTTGAATAATCACGAGAAAATTTTGAGAGAAAGCTCATTTTTTTGAAAAAACCCACCAAAGAACCTGAATAATTTCTTCTGTGTTGGATCTTCATGTATGTGAGTTGGTTACAAGTGTATAACCATCACACAGCTCTGAGATTGCTTCATGAAACTCTCCCCTGTTGATGAATCTAACAAACTTTTGAGTTAATTTGTGTTTTTTTGGGCAATATGATGTCTGTTATCATTTAAATGCTGTGCAAATAGTTTTCATTGTTCTTGTTGCAATGTTACATTGAAAGTATTTAGAAATCACACAAAATCTCCATTTCCTATTGATAGTTTAGTGGCATTTGCAATCTCATGTTCATAAGAGCCTTCATTTGATAAAGAGATAAATAAATTTAAAATCACTTTACCTTCCTTGACTGCAGAGATTGCTTGTAAGCCTTTGAGGGTACCTTAGGAGTGGTTTGATCAAGGATTTTTGTGTTTAATTGAGTTCTTTACTTCAAGCTTTTGTGGTGAATTCTCAAAGATTGTGTGAAGAGTGCAACTTTGGCTTCCATTTATGCCTCTTCTAGTTGAAAGAATATCCTGATTATTTGAAGCATTTTATCTGATTAGTTGTTCAAGTATTGTAGAGGTTGTTAAAGATCTGATATATCTTAGTTTGTCTTGTCAACACCCCACCAAAAAATTCATTCAAATAAACTAATCCTACCCATACTACCCCTGCATTGCATTGTGTGTCAATAAAAGGATCTAACCTATCTACAAAAATGCACAAGGCAAATCACGATTATACAATGTCTTCAGTAACCCTTGCCCTTGCATTGAAAATATCTCCATAATCTAGGAGTGACAACTTGTGAAAGTCAGATTTGGAGTGTTGATCATATTCTCTCAAGGCCTTTTCATACTATTTGCATAAATTGAGGGATATCTTCACCTCCTTCACCATTTGGGGGTTACTATATAGGTTCTCTTACCTTGGTTGGGAAGGCACAACCTAAAATAGTGAGGGTCAGATCAATATCCTTTCAAAGTGCTATCCATCTCTCCACAAATCTGAGTGCCAGTTAGATCACATCCCCGACTACAAAATGACACACATCATGATCTATCTAACTTCAAGCTTCATTTCATATCTTTGATGCTGCTAAGACTGAAGAAAGGAGAACAAATTCTAGGGTACCAACATTATCCAATCATAGTCAAGCCATTGCATGGTCTTAGAATGACATGCCTAGTATTAACCCTAATATCATTGTCCATAATATTTTCACCATCACCAATGCCAAATCAGTGAAGCAGAAACTTTGTAAAATGAATCCTCGTGTAACATTGCTAGTTTATAGAAGAACTTCAACATATTATCTCAACCAATTTCATCCTACCCATTAATTATCCAAAATGGGTTTCTAAACATCATACCTAAAAGCAAAACCTCCTAAAAAAATTGTGTATCTACACAGAATTTTGAGACCTTAATCTTGCTTGTCTAAAAGATGATTTACCTCTACCTAACATTAATGAGATTGTTGACCTAATGGTCGGACATGAAATGTTATATCTTATGGATGGATACCCTGGTTATAAAAAAATCCTTATCACACTAGAATATCAACATAACACATCATTTATCACTTTGTGGGGAAACCTTTTGCTATAGAGTAATGCTCTTTGGCATGAAAAATGTAGGAGAAACTTACCGATGCACCGTGACCTATATCTTTCATGACCATCATCCAAAAAACCATATAAGACTATGAAGATGACCTCTCAGGTAAATATAAACACCAAAAATACCATCTTAATGTCCTCAATATAATCTTGTCCCATCTAATACAATTTTTTCCAATTTTTCCTTAAGCTCAACCACGTTAAATGTGTGTTCGGGGTCCTAACAGGGAGAATATAAGGATTCATAGTTTTTATCAAGGGAATTGAGGTTGAAATTTCCAAAATCAAATGCATAATCAAAATGTATCCTCCATATCTCCTTAAATAGCTTCGCAGTCTATAGGGGAAACTTCAATCTATCTATTACTTCATCTCTCAATTATCGGATTGTTATCAACCCTTATTGGGGGAAACTTCAATCTATCTATCACTTCATCTCTCAATTATCGGATCGATTGTCAACCCTTCCATCACCTCCTTAGAAATGAAATCCGTTTTATATGGGACAATGATTTCCAAAAGGCCTTTGACACCCTTAAGTAATATCTTTTTGTATCCTCTAGTGCTTTTACCTCCACGCGAAGGCGATCATTTTTATCTATATTATATCTACTATTGACCATGTCTTAGGAGTTATGTTAGCCGAATTGGAACAAATAAAGGTAGGGAAGAGGCCATTTATTATATAGTTTTTACCCTTCACGATTACGCAACCCATTATTAAAAAGTATAATATTAATGTTGTTCCTTATACTTCATAACTTCCAAACTTTGTCATTACCTCCTTAATCACAAAACCTATGTAATCACAAGTGTTATTCCACTAAACTCCATGCATTTCTAATCTAATCATAATGATCACATAACTAGATGGATCATGCTCATGACTGAATTTGATCTTGAACTTATTTCTCAAAAATCCTTCAAAGGGAAGGTTATTTCCGATCAACTCCCAAAAAAATCACCTTACCAATAATCGATTCCATTTTCAACAATTTCCTGACAGAAACTATTAATACCATCAATCATGATACCACTCATCTCAAAATGACCTTATTCTTTGATAGGTCTAAATGTCAACGAGGGGGGTGTCAGAATGGTCATAATACCTACTTGGGGGGGACTCCTATTTCACTATCTTTTAAATTGAACTTTGACTATACAAATGACATTTCCGAGTACAAGGCCCTCATCATGGGTCTTCGAACTACTAAAATTCTTAGTGTAAGAATACTTGACATCTGCAATAACTCCCAACTTACCATCAATCAAATCAAAGGAAAAAATCAATGTAAGAAAGATACCTTAAAAAATATAAAGCCATTTTTGACTATATCCTAAAATCCTTTTGATCATTATCAAATCCAAACATGTAACACCCTGATTTTGTAAGTTATCTTGGTGATTATTTTTCATACTGTTGTATCTGCTGAAAAGAAGGCAAAGCATGTTAAAATATATATTTTGATCTTAAGGGAATGTGTTGCAAATCTGGATTCTTGCATGCTGTAATTTAGTTGCATGGGACAACAGTTATTGTTGCTTGTATGTTACTGATGTGATGACAAATTGTTGTATGCTTGCTGAATTCTATATGCTTTGGCCTTTTTGTAATCACTTTGTCGATTTACTCTTGAATCAAACTGAAGGTTGATATAAATGTGCAGCACCTGATTTCAGGTATGAGCAGCTGGCACGTAGATGCCAATGACAAAGGTTCAATTCTCGAACCATGCACTGTTGTAACTTAAGACCTCGTGAGGCAGGAAATTTCTGGACACGAGTGGCTCTGGCATGTGAAAACATCCTACACAACATTGACTTAAATGTCAGTAGGAAGACTGGATTGGAGGTTTATTAGTGTTAGATGTTAGTGGGAATTAGATCCTAAGCTAATCCTAAGTTCTACCTTACATCCTAAACTACTATCCTAAGTGGATTTTTAAATTCTAAAATGATTAACATAGACCTAAGTCCTATTGACCTAAAGACTAGGCTATGACCTATGTCAAACACTAATATGAATCCTAAACTAATCCTAACCTAGAAGGGGACGCGCAGACCCTTGGGGGAAGAGGATAAGGATGAAGGGTGTTTAATGGCAGTTAATGAGGAGTCCTTACGTGGACAGCGCCAGTTTGGCGGGGACAGGGAGAAAGATGGAGGTAGTTAGTTGGTTATGAGGCTAAATTTGGTTTTGCATGTAAAATTTAAATTTGATGGTTCGCCAACCCAAGTCGGTGGTGGCGTGGGAAATTAGGAAAAGGCAGAGCCTTTAATGCATTTAATTTTTTTGGTCTTCGTGACCAGTCCGCCTTGGAAAGAGTTTGGAGGAATTTTGTTAGTCATTTTGTGTTGTTCGGATTTTGGAGAAGTTGCTCTGCATTTGGTTTTTTCTTGGTTCAGTCGAACCAGTTTCATTTGGTTTTTATCACCGTTTCTTGGAAATTGGAGGCTGTTGCTGAGCCTGTAAGAGGAAAGGTGATTTTGGGAAGGTCGTGCTATCGCTGTGGAAGGAAATACCTTTGGTAGATGCGGTTTCTTCGAGTTTCGAGGAAGAATTTACAGGCATGTTAAGCCCTTCTCTTTAAAAATACTTGCTTTGTTTAAGTGTCTCATTAAAACAACCCTGCTCTTGGGTTTTGGGTTTATTTGATTGTTGTCGTGTTGAGACGATTTGGGTTTAGTCAATTCTTGCTGTCATTTTTGGAAATGATGGGTAAAATCGTTTTCTTGCTGTTGTGTTTGGAACTGTCTTTGCATGTATAAATGAGTTTGAAATACAGTCGTGTTGTGTTGGTTTGTTTGATAGTATTGAGGATGTTCTTTACTGAAACTATAAGAAAATATGCTTATGAATACTCAACTGAGAGTAAATCAATTTCGAGATGGTTGTTAATAATAATTCAAACTAGATAATTCTTTTTAAATGATTTTATGGAATGAAATCTCTATAGGTTGTGTGAGTTGTTTGAAGTCGTATTATTTACTGAAATTTTTAAAGGAAATAAGATCCTTTTTCCTTCTGCTGTTTTGGATTTTGATGGAAATGGCATTTGGGTTTTGTATGAGCATATGAATTCGATTTGAAGGAAGAAATGGTAATACGTTTTTGCTGTTCCTTTTTCTTGCTTAAGAAATAGACGAATACGATTTGGGTATTCGTGGGAGATGGAAAAGAATTGTTTTTCTTTTGCACTTATAGATGATTACATTCTTCTTGTTGTGATGAAAGGTTGATTTTATTGTGTTTTATGGAATCGACTTAATTTTACAGTTCGAACAGTAGTCGTGAAAACGAGCTTGGCTCGTGTTCTGTGCATTAAATGAATTATGTTGATTCTTGCTATGGGGGTTAGATGATTTGTTGTGCTTTATTGATGACTGTTTGATCTTCTAGTTCAGATTGTCTTGTGAATGCGAACTTGACTTTAGATTGCTGTGCAAAAGAAGAGATGCATGGGAACTTTGTCTTGCTGTTTGGGTCTGTCTTGACTGTACCAGACTTACGCATTTAACACCCTATACGGGTTTACTTCGAAAGAGGTATTGATAACTGATTATTACATTCTGAAGTTTTGCATATTATCATGAACTTGAAAAATGGATTTCGGGTAGAAATGTTTGTTGGCAGTGAGCTCGATTTGGGTGTTTTATTTCATTCTGAGCAAATGATTGTTTCTTACTGAAATTATGGGAAATTAGTTCTTCCTTTCTCTGCTATTTAGATTTCGAAAGAAATAGTAACTGAGTTTATTGAACCTTATAAGATCGGATTGTTGGAAGTGACAGCGGTAATTAGATTATTTTTCTGAGTGCTGTGCTTTCTGTGCAAATGAAATATTTAATTGTTTCGTGTGGTCTTCTAATCTTGGTACTGTCATTTAGAAGAATTGAAATCAGCTTGAACAATTCTTGTTGAGTCTGAAGAAAATGGTTTTTTTCTTAGTGAAAGGTTAAAGGAATGAATTTTTCTCTTTTTGCTGTTTGAATTCTGGGGATAGCATTAGAGCCTTACTGTGCTTTATGATTGGTCTTGCTAGAGGTAACAACAATGAGTAAATTGTATTTTGAACTGTATGCGTTCATGGAAATAGAAAGTCATGTGAATAATTGATTTCGTGATTGTATAACTGTTATTTGGTTAAAAATATAGTTAAAGAAATATGGATTCTTCTAGTACCGTAAGTACAAAGTATGCATCCTTATACTATTTGATCTATGATAAATACGATGTTGTACTAACCTGTTTTTGGGTATTCATATGAGCCTGATTTAAATGAAGTATTGATGAGGATGATAAATTATTCCTTGTTTTCATTTAAAGCTGATTATGAATGAAATTATTCTTGCTGCTGGAAAGTGAATTCCGAATGGATTTTGTAAGTTTCACTCTGAACTGTTATCTTGATTTGTGTCTCGGTTGGATTCAATTTTTAGAAAGTCATGAGGAAAGAGATAGGAATGTGGATGGATAACTTGGGAAAAATGATCTTTTCTTCTTTCATTCAGTTGGAAATCTGTAATCGTTAATAACGACTCTTGTAGTGCTTAGATATGGTGACTATATGCATTGCGGTCTTTTCGTCTTGGCGTGATGCTTGGAATCTAATGTGATGAATGAAGTAAAGGAAAAGTAATTGGTTTATGGTTCAGTTGTTTTACCCTTTACATTTATTATTAATGAAAGGATGTGGAAAGGATACACAGTTATTGTTATATCAAGCAGTAGCTACTTGTATGTCATAAACTTTACAAAATATTGTAATTGGATACTTGTAACGGTTACGTGGAAAATAGGACAGCAGTTTATTTGGCTAATTGCCGGATGGTATTTGATGGTTTAAAAGGAAAACAACAAAGGCGGCGGTCAATGGCATAAGTGACCAGTGAACAGGTAGGGAGGAGACATAAATATGAATGTCCGCAGTAAAAAAAATAGTGCAAATCAGTTGCGGGCCTACGGGCTTGGGGAGGATCTTTTGCCAAATGCATAATTTCTAGGCCGCGGGCCTAGGGGAAGGATTTTTTGTCAAATGAGAAGCTGCATGGCTGTGGGCTTGGGGAGATCTCTTTGTAATTTTGTAATTTTTTACAAATAGCATAGTTTGCAGTTGCGGACCCAAGGGCCCGCGGGAGGTTTTTTGGCTAAATGTGCAAAAAGAGAAATATCAGGCTCAGGGAGGATTTTATGGCAAAAGAAAAATTTTGAGCCGCAGGGTTTTATGGAAAAGGTGAAATTCAATCCTGCGGCTCTGTGGGAGGTTTTTTTAATTTTGTGATTTTTCAAAAATGGCACAGTTTGCAATTTCTGGCCTCGAGGTCCATTTTGCAAAACTTGCATTTTCACCATCTCTCATATGAATTAAATACAAATATTCAAATAGGCATAATTTTTGAACCGGTGCTTGAAATTCAACAAATTTTATAGCATTGGAAATATCTCAATGTCAGCTACACAACAACAAATAGATTTATTTATTTGGGTGGGACCAAGTTCTTCAAAATTGGAAACTATAGTTCACCATATTTAGGCTTTCCCAGGGTTCCTCACCTACCAGCATAATGAGATGAATAAATGCAATTTTGAGGTGGTTGGAGAGGATTTTTAATTCTTCTATCTCTCGCTCTTTTCTTCCTATATATTGTAAAGAGGGGAATTTTTATAAATGCTGGAAATTTTTTCTTTACCCCCTCCCTTCTTCTCTTGTTTGCAAGTGAATTAGTGGAGTTCAAACCTCCCATTAAAACTGTAATGCAAGCTTATGCCTCTTGGCCATTGTAGTGTATTGTTTCAACTTTTGGAGCAACAATACATGTCTATGAATGATTTTCAACCCTCTCTTGTGTTCATTGTCTCCTTCTTGATCTCTCATTGTAGTCTTGGTTATCTGTGTATGGTAGTTGTATTACATTTTAATGATCTGTGTTTAATGGAAAAAATGGTCTTCAACATTCCTTGGTACATCACCTTTGTTAGTTTGGGTTTATTTTTCTTGCATCTTTTTAACCATGTCTCTTTGGAAAGTTAGAGTAGGTTTTAAAGTAGACACTCTACAATTTGAATGCATGCACCTGAACAAAGGAATAGGAACCGGCCCTTCATCCAGAGAGCTTTCTCAATTCATAAAGTCCCACACATTGGGAAAAGCTCCATGTTATGTAATCACACTGATGGTTTCAACCCATCGAGTTGTAGAAATTTAGGGGTGTTGTGATTATGTATCAACAATTTTGTCATGCCCGGTGGGACTGGTTTGAAGCACCTTTCCACTTCATTTCATCAATTTGATGTGTTCTTGGTGAAATTCAACCTTTAGAGGCACATCCAAAGCATATCTGACAACTCCATCTGGTCAACAAACCATTCTTTGAGTTGCAAACTTTCTGATGCAGGAGCATCCTAGTTAGTTAAAAAAAAAATAAAAAAATAACTATGTTTTATTTTGTTGTTAATTTTGTCATGTGTGAGGGTTGGAAGTTGTTTCCTCATTTCCCTCCACTTGTCTGTTTGAATCAAACGGGATGGGGATGAACAACAGCCTTGAGCTAAATAAGGCCCAATTTGGTTTTAGGCTAAAATAAGGATTTTTTTTTCTAGGATAGAAGGGAATAAAATAGGAGGACAAACTGATATCCGGGGTTTTTTTTTGGAACTTTGTTAAGCAGAGAAAGTCAGGTCCAGGTAAGGAAAATGGAGGAGAAATAGTGAAATATGGTGTTTATTCTAAATTTAGAGGTTTTGCTTAAGGGGATATAGAGGAATTCGATGGGGGAAGAAAGGATGGCATGGAAGAAGATGTAAACAGGACAGGAGAATAATGAAAGGGTTCCTTTTTCTGGTTTATTTTGAAAAGAAATAAATGTTTGTAGAAAAGAATTGTGTGTTTTTCTGTATTAAAAATCTGTCTTCTCCTTCAGGGGCGTGGTTTTGAAATTGACAGGGTTGTGGGAAGCCTCCAAACCCGACTGTGATGCTAGCTGGAGATTGGAGGAGCTGAAACGGGATCCCACTAACTGTTATTTGCTGTGCAGTCCCTTCACACGCATATACAAGGCGGTTTGGGTGAAAAACGCGGGTTTAGGGCTCGCTGGATCTCGAGCTACACACAGAGAGGGGTCCTAAGATTTACACGACACCATTGGCATATGAAAACGCCCTGTTCCCTATAATTTCGGGTCTCAAAACCCCTCCAGGCGTGTAAAAGAGCGATTTAGGCAATAAAACGTGGGTTTTAGGGCCTCCCGTTTCTCCTAGCACACGTCGATTCAAGCTCTGAGATTTCTCCCACACCATTGTCAGGCAAAAACGACCCTGTACCTGTAATTTGGGGTCTTGCAGCCATCGGGAGCCCTCCTAACCGTGGATCCATTTTGCACGGGTCGTTTTGGAATTTTGGTGTTAAAAATTTAATATTTTTTTCACATTTTGTTGCTGGTACAGTCCCACCAACGGTATGAACAAGTTTGAACTTCCTTATTACTCTTATTGATCACGTATAAGAGGTGGAAGGAGAAGCTCTTGAGAATTTTCATGTTTTGCATCCAATACAAGCCTGAGAAACCGAATCAGGTTCGCGGGACAGTCTTGAAAAAAAAAAGAGAAAACCGTAGCTTGTAACATGACTTGATTAATAAAAAAAAATGTGTGTGAGAGCTGAGTCGAAAAGAGATCCACAAGAACGAAGCATGCACTTATGGAAGAGAGTGCATTGAGAGCAGGAAGAGTGAAATCTTGAGTGAACCGAGGCAGTCATCAGTTGCAGAGAAAGCACTCATCATTTGTGGTATCAGAGCGATTGATTGTGCACAATCTAAGGATCCAGGGAAAAAAAAAAAGAAGTGACAGAACAAGATGCCACCAAGGAGAGCAATTCAAGTAGCCCAAGCAGCCCAATTAGCATTGGCTGAAGACATCCGGAACCTGACAGCTAGGTTGAGGGACCTAGAAGAGGCACAAAGAAGAGGAACAGAGATGGCAGAAGTCAGTGATGGTGAGCAAGAGCCACCAGAGGAGGAGCTGACGGCAGAGGTGGAGGAAGAGACACCTGAAGAGAGATTGATTAGAGCCATCACGAAGGTGAACACAAAACCAAAGATGGAGGTTCCCATGTACGAAGGTAACTTGAATGTGGAAGAATTGATTGATTGGATCAAAGCACTGGACAAGTACTTTGATTTTGAAGGAATAGTGGAAGATGACAGAAAAGTGAAATTTGCCATGACCAGATTGCATAAGCATGCAGCCCTGTGGTGGGATGGAGTGCAAGAAGAAAGGAAAAGAAAAGGCAAAGCAAAAATTAAGAGCTGGGACAGAATGGTAGCCAAAATGAAGGGCAAATTCATTCCCAGAGATTATGAGGTAAACCTATTTAAGAAGTTGCAAAATTTGAGGCAAAAGGAGTTGTCTGTGAAAGAATATACTGAAGAATTCTACAGGCTAACAATCAGATCAGGTCACATAGAAGAAGATTTGGAAAAGGTAGCTAGATACATCAATGGACTGAGATTCAACATCCAGGATGAGATCAGCCTCCTTACTCCCAAGACCATTGAGGAGGCCTACCAGGTTGCTCTAAAAGCAGAAGAGAAAATAGCCAGGAGACAAAATACTGTCTCAAGAGGAAGGGGCAGGTCATTCAGAGGAAGAGGTGCTCCTAGTGATAGAAGACAGCTGCAAACAAGTGCTGAAGATGGGAGCAGCTCCAGTAGCCCACAGAACACAAGAGGCGGTTCACCGTTCAGAGGAAGGAGACCCTTTCGGGGTTATCAAAGAGGTAGAGGCAGATTTTTGGGTAAGTGTTTCCGGTGCAACAAGTATGCTGGTCATAGATCCTATGAGTGTCCAGAGAACTCTCAAAACAGCCATGGAAAGAATATGTATATTGCTTCAAATGAAGAGCAAGGTGGAGAGCTAGATGTAGCTCCTAAACTAGAGAATATCCCGGAAGATGGCGAGTCTCTTCTCATGAAGAGAGTGCTGCTGAAACCCAACAAGGAGGCAATGGAACCCCCTCAGAGGAAGAATTTGTTTAGGACCAGGTGCAAGAGCAAAGGGAAGTGCTGCAAGGTGGTGATTGATAGTGGGAGTACAGACAACCTTGTGTCTGTTGAGATGGTAGAAAAGTTGGGCTTGAAAAGAGAGCCACACCCCACTCCATATAAAGTGTCTTGGCTGCAAAAAGGACATCAGCTGTTGGTAAATGAACAATGTAAGGTAGAATTCCAGATTGGAGCCTATAAAGATCAGGTCATGTGTGACATCATGCCTATGGATGTTTGCCATATCCTTTTAGGAAGACCTTGGCAGTTTGACAACAAAGCCATTCACGATGGAAGGAAGAATACTTACACCTTCAAGAAGGATGGAGTAGAGCATACACTCATACCTCTGAAGGAAGAGAATGACACAGCTGAATCCAGTTCAAAAGTAATGATGGTAAGTGGCAAAGAATTTTTACGAAGCATGAAGAAGGAAGAGGTAAGTTTTGCAGTCATTGGTAAATTGAAAAGTGTAGTGACTAACACTCCATTGAGTGATTTACCTCTTGAAGTCCAGGAGATGCTGAGAGAATATGTAGACATTGTGGTGGATGAGCTACCGAATGAGCTGCCACCTGTGAGAAGTATCAGCCATCACATAGATCTGATCCCAGGTGCAAGTTTGCCAAACAAGGCAGCCTACCGGATGACACCAAGGGAGAATGAAGAGATCAAGCAACAAGTTCAAGAGTTGTTGGACAAAGGATTGATAAGGGAGAGTTTGAGTCCATGTGCTGTACCTACAGTGCTCAGTCCCAAGAAAGATGGAACATGGAGAATGTGTACAGACTCCAGGACCATCAACAAGATCACCATAAGGTATAGATTTCCTTTGCCTAGGATAGATGACTTACTTGATTGTTTGAGTGGATCAGTTTACTTCTCTAAGATAGATTTGAAGAGTGGATACCATCAGATAAGAATCAGAGAGGGAGATGAATGGAAGACAGCATTCAAGACAAATGACGGGTTGTATGAGTGGCTGGTTATGCCCTTTGGGTTGACCAATGCTCCTAGTACCTTCATGAGACTGATGAATGAGGTGCTTAAAAGTTTCACGGGTAAGTTTGTCATTGTGTATTTGGATGACATTTTGGTATTTAGTCAGAGTAGAGAAGAACATTTATTGCATTTGAGAATGGTACTAAATAAGTTACAGGAAGAGAAACTGCTGATCAATGTGAAAAAGTGCAGTTTTCTACAAACTGAGCTGGTGTATTTGGGGTTTGTCCTATCAAAGGAAGGACTGAGAATGGATAAGGATAAGATCAAAGCCATCCTTGAATGGCCAACACCCAGGAGTGTGTTTGAGGTAAGAAGTTTCCATGGGTTAGCTAGTTTTTATAGGAAATTTATCAGAAATTTCAGTGGTATTGTAACTCCCATAATAGAGACTATAAAAGGTGATAAGAAACATTTTCAGTGGACTGAAGCAGCAGAGAGGGGATTTCAATTGCTGAAAAAGAAAGTAACAGAAGAGCCCATTTTAGTTCTACCTGATTTTAACAAATTGTTCCAGGTAGAGTGTGATGCTAGTGGCTTAGCAATTGGGGCAGTTTTGAGCCAAGAAGGCAAACCAGTTGCTTTCTTCAGTGAAAAACTCAGTGAAGCAAAAAGAAAGTATTCATCCTATGATCAAGAATTCTATGCAATAGTTCAGGCACTAAAAAAATGGAGACACTACCTGTTGCCTAAAGAATTCGTGTTGTTTACTGATAACTATGCCCTGCAATTTATTAGTAATCAGCCTAAATTGAATCAAAGACATGTCAAATGGGTGGAGTACTTGAAAAATTATACTTTCAGCATTAAACACAAGAAAGGACAGGCCAACAAAGTGGCAGATGCTTTGAGCAGGAGGGTGCTGGTTGCACAAGAGCTGCAGGTGAGTGTGATGGGTTTTGAGAACTTGAGAGAGCAATATGAAGAGGATGATGATTTCAGCGAGGCTTACAAAGCTTGTAAGCAACCCACAGTGATGGACAGGAGTCCATGGATGGACTATATGCTGCAAGAAGGACTGATGTTCAAGGGCAGCCAGTTATGCATTCCTAAAGGTTCAATGAGGGAGAACCTGATTCGAGAAAAACACAGTGGAAGTTTATCAGGACATTTTGGTCAAAACAAAACATTAGCCCAGTTGAGCGCACACTATTTTTGGCCAAGAATGAGTCAGGATGTGAAGAAATTTGTAGAAAGATGCAGGATATGTCAGTACAGTAAAGGGACTAGCCAAAATGCTGGTTTGTATCAGCCACTTCCTATTCCCAGCAGACCATGGGATTGTTTGAGCATGGACTTTATACTGGGATTGCCCAAGACTCAGAAGGGACATGACTCCATCTTTGTAGTTGTTGACAGGTTTACTAAGATGGCACACTTCATTCCATGCACAAAAACTAGTGATGCTACCCATATAGCTAACTTATTCTTTCAGGAGATAGTAAGACTGCATGGATTGCCAAGGAGTATTGTATCAGACAGGGATACAAAGTTTGTTGGGCATTTTTGTAGAACGCTTTGGAAGAAGTTGGGAACTCACTTGAGTTTTAGTTCAGCCTACCATCCACAAACAGATGGACAGACTGAAGTAGTCAACAGGAGCCTTGGAAACATCCTGAGGAGTTTGGTGAGCATGCACCCAAAACAGTGGGATCTAGCACTTGCACAGGCTGAATTTGCTTACAATGATTCACCCAACAGGAGTACAGGCATGAGTCCTTTCCAAATCATGTATGGGCAGCACCCAAGGGGTGTATATGAGCTGAGAGACTTGGGGAAAATGGAAGGTAGGAGTGCAGATGCAGAAGAATTTGCTAAGGCAATGCAGGACATCCATGAACAGGTAAAGAAGAACCTTGAAGAAAATGCCAACAAGTACAAGCAGAGAGCTGATCAGAGGAGGAAGGAAGTCAGTTTTGAAGTTGGTGATGAAGTACTTGCCCACTTGAGGAAAGAGAGATTTCCCAGGAAAGAGTATAACAAGCTGAAAGTCAAAAAGATTGGTCCCTGTAAAATACTCAGAAAATTTTCCAACAATGCTTACGAATTGAAACTCCCTGAAGGCATTGGGATTTCTCCAATCTTCAATGTTGCAGACCTATATGAGTACAGAGGAGAAGAAGGAGCGGAAGAGAAGTCTGAAATAGGACAGCAGAACACAGATTGGCAGGCACAACTGCCTAGAACGAAGCCCAAGGAGATAGAGCAGCTGTTGGACAAAAAGGCTATCAAGAAGACCAGAGACAAAGAATACTACCAGTATCTGATCAAGTGGAGAGGTTTTCCAGCTGAGGATGCAACGTGGATGACGGAAGGAGACCTGATCAAGCTGGGGGTCAAGATTGAAGACCTGCAAAAGACAAACCAGCCATGAAGAAGATCTTTCCTCTCCAGGGTAGAATGATGCAGGAGCATCCTAGTTAGTTAAAAAAAATAAATAAAATAACTATGTTTTATTTTGTTGTTAATTTTGTCATGTGTGAGGGTTGGAAGTTGTTTCCTCATTTCCCTCCACTTGTCTGTTTGAATCAAACGGGATGGGGATGAACAACAGCCTTGAGCTAAATAAGGCCCAATTTGGTTTTAGGCTAAAATAAGGATTTTTTTTTTCTAGGATAGAAGGGAATAAAATAGGAGGACAAACTGATCTCCGGGGTTTTTTTTTTGGAACTTTGTTAAGCAGAGAAAGTCAGGTCCAGGTAAGGAAAATGGAGGAGAAATAGTGAAATCTGGTGTTTATTCTAAATTTAGAGGTTTTGCTTAAGGGGATATAGAGGAATTCGATGGGGGAAGAAAGGATGGCATGGAAGAAGATGTAAACAGGACAGGAGAATAATGAAAGGGTTCCTTTTTCTGGTTTATTTTGAAAAGAAATAAATGTTTGTAGAAAAGAATTGTGTGTTTTTCTGTATTAAAAATCTGTCTTCTCCTTCAGGGGCGTGGTTTTGAAATTGACAGGGTTGTGGGAAGCCTCCAAACCCGACTGTGATGCTAGCTGGAGATTGGAGGAGCTGAAACGGGATCCCACTAACTGTTATTTGCTGTGCAGTCCCTTCACACGCATATACAAGGCGGTTTGGGTGAAAAACGTGGGTTTAGGGCTCGCTGGATCTCGAGCTACACACAGAGAGGGGTCCTAAGATTTACACGACACCATTGGCATATGAAAACGCCCTGTTCCCTGTAATTTCGGGTCTCAAAACCCCTCCAGGCGTGTAAAAGAGCGATTTAGGCAATAAAACGTGGGTTTTAGGGCCTCCCGTTTCTCCTAGCACACGTCGATTCAAGCTCTGAGATTTCTCCCACACCATTGTTAGGAAAAAAACGACCCTGTACCTGTAATTTGGGGTCTTGCAGCCATCGAGAGCCCTCCTAACCGTGGATCCATTTTACACGAGTCGTTTTGGAATTTTGGTGTTAAAAATTTAATATTTTTTCACATTTTGTTGCTGGTACAGTCCCACCAACGGTATGAACAAGTTTGAACTTCCTTATTACTCTTATTGATCACGTATAAGAGGTGGAAGGAGAAGCTCTTGAGAATTTTCATGTTTTGCATCCAATACAAGCCTGAGAAACCGAATCAGGTTCGCGGGACAGTCTTGGAAAAAAAAAGAGAAAACCGTAGCTTGTAACATGACTTGATTAATAAAAAAAATGTGTGTGAGAGCTGAGTCGAAAAGAGATCCACAAGAACGAAGCATGCACTTATGGAAGAGAGTGCATTGAGAGCAGGAAGAGTGAAATCTTGAGTCAACCGAGGCAGTCATCAGTTGCAGAGAAAGCACTCATCACTTTCCTTCCATCCATTTACACCCATTCTTCTTTCCACATCTTCATCTTCTTCCATCCCATGAAGTTTTGTAATCATGATTTTATTCTCATCTTGGAATTCACACTTGCAACAACAACAGTGCAGTCCACCTCCAATGTATTTCTCATCTCCTTCATATCATAATTATGATCAGATTCACAACCATCATGCTTACCCATATGACCAGTGTCAAAACCAGTTTGGATATGGAGCTTATCAAGAGAAAGGGTACATGTATGATGATAACAACTATATGGAGAATGATGATCTACTCGAGAAGATTCAAAGAATGGAGACTAACATGGTTTAGTCTCGGGGATATATTATAAATAAAGGAATTCAAAATTGGTTACAGGGCACCTTGTCCATGGGAAAGACCTTTTCCAAGACACTATAGCCCTCAGGAGAAGCTTGAATTCATGGTTTAAATGTTTCCTCAACTTGCATAGTGGACCAAGGAGATAGAGGCCTATGAACTTGATGCTAGGAAACCTTGTCAATGGGTAAGTCCTACACCATCATCGAGTAATTTTATCTCCATTCCCCAAGCAACACCATCTCAATTTGAGCTTCAGTTTCCAAGCTTGCCATCCACTGCTTCTATTGTGGAATCCTTTTTTACATCTTCTGTTCTCCCATCCCATCTTAATTACTTTTCCATTTTCCCTTCCAAATCCAAGTCCCCTTAGTAAGAGCCAAAAACAATACCTTCCCCTCCACCACAAATAAACCAGAAAATAGTGGATACCTAACCCACCAATCCTCCTACATTCCCAACTCCATGTTGGGAAGAGACTCAAAAATCCAGTGAAGGAGAATAGAAAAAAGAAGAGCCAAGAGAAGAAGAAATGATTATAAGCTTGGTGAGCTTGGATCTAAAATTTGGAATTGAAAATATCCCCTTGTTGGTTAAGCCTACGGAGGACGTAAAAGTTAAAGAGCCAGTGGTGGCTAAGGCTGATTTTGTATTAGTAATGGAACAAGATGATCAAAAATCAATTTTATCTGAATGTAATTACCAAGGTGGCACTTTATTTAAAGAGAATTCTGATCCAATTCAAGCCACACAATCAGTCCAAGCGAGGGAAGAAGAAGCTACTCCAAATCCAAAAAAAGAGGAGTGCATTCTAGTTGTGGAGGAGAACAATAAAGTTTCAGAGGCTTTGAGCACAAAGAAGGCCATATGATAACCTTCATTTCTTCCTCCCTCTTCATCCCCTTCGAGATCTAATGTCGAAGAGGAGTTTGATCTTTCACACTTCATGTTTGAGGATGAAGGGAACCATGGTGATTAGGTTATAGATCAGGAGGACACCATAGAGGGAGGTCGAGCACATACAACAAGAAAACAAAGAGATAGGTTATCTATCTGACTTGGAGGATTGATTTGATGGAGAGGAACCCATGGATATCACATCATTTTTTCCTCCATATACACCTTCCAAGCACATGAGCCTATTGTCACGAAGGAGGGAATTCAATTACAACAGCTTGCATTTCACAACGGCCTAATGGAACCAGGATTGGAAGATCTCAGTCTTCCATGTTCTTCATAGTAGAAGGAAGGAAACAGTGCTGACACCATTTATATACTAGTCATCAATGCAGAGGATAAGCTACTTATAGAGGTGAGGAAAAGCAAAAATCAACATGTAGGAAGCCTCTATTTTCAGGAAGGTCCACAGGAAGAATCCAGTTTTGGACTTGAAATTCAAAGAAATGGGCACATCCATCGGATCATAGCTTTCCCAATCATGTACTTGGCTTTATTAGAGCCAAGGGAGAAGCCAAAAGCGGTCATGTCCACTTTAGGGAATGAGGATGAGTATCAAAGCACCAAGGGTCACCTTCAACACCTCCAGGAGTCTAATGTCAATCAGCGTGAGGAAGTATTTTCGATTGATGGTGATACTTTAGATATTTTGGTGGAGGATCAAACTCTTATTAGTTTTTTTACTCATAATAACGACCATGTTTAGTGCCAAATCATATACATGGCTGCCTATTTTGAGAAAGGGAAGCTACTTCTCCCCTGCCAGTTGTAGGATTTTTTTGAGTTCCTTTTTCTTCCAGGTAGTGTAGAGTAGGTAGATTTGTTTTCAGAATAAGAAGTGCTTTCACACACTCTGCATACCCCACATGAGGTGTTTATGAATTTCATCTTTGTACATAGTGTGTTATGGTGTTTTGTCTCTCTTTCATTGTACATTGGAGGTAACATTTGGTGAGATCATCTTCAGTTCCAATGGAGTTCCAAGTGGCTCGGGGACCAAAATTTAGAGTTTAGATCAGATTTTTGTTTATCAAGTTGATTCCATGCCCAATGGATAATTCAAAGCCACTGATCATTTCACCTAACAGGAAGGTAACCCCACTGAGTCACCAAATTGTTATCCCAAATTCACCCTTCAAGGTAATTTGGATAACTTGCATTATTTCTTCAAGTTGAACAAGTGGAAATGGCTCAAAGGAAAATTTTTGGATTTTTGGGATACCTCTCTCCTTTTCTCTAACTTCCCCATCCAAGAAAAATCCAAGGAGTTAGTAAAAACTTGAAAAAATCCAAAAAATGAAGTCACAGGCCTATTTTAATGCAAATCGGGTCTGAGGGGTGTAGATGGAACCAGTACGGGTCGTACCAAGGTTCTTCATACTAGGTTCGGAGCCAAAATGCTAAGGATGAAGAAAAATGTAGCAAAATCGAAAAAAATATGTCCTAAGAAGCACAATTTCAACCGGGTATTTTGGTTCCACGCGGTTTGCGGGACATCTAGGACACAAGTACATTAAGGACTTGCAGACTCAAAAAATCCACAAGCAAAGGAAAGCTAGTCCAATGCGGGTGGTGTGGAGATTTTTGTCTAGGACAGTTGGGATGTCAGAACACATAGGACACGCAAAGGCGAAAAAGCCGCAAGAAAAAGGAAATTGGAGAAGGCGGAGGTCAACGGCACAAGTGGACTAGTCAATGGTGGAATAGATGGGACATCAAAATCTGAAATGTCCACTTGTAAAGGAAAACAATGCAAATCCATTGTGGGAATGCAGGCTTGGGGAGGATCTCTTGCCAAATGCATAATTTCGGAGCCGCGGGCCTGGGGGAAATATTTTTTTGTCAAATGAGAAGTTGTGGGGCTGCGGGCTTGTGGAAGACTTTTTGCTAAATGTGAAAATTATGGGGCCATGGGCCTAGGGAGATATCTTTGAAATTTTTCAATTATTTGCAAATGGTGAAGTTTGTAGTTGCAGACCCGCTGGTCAGCGGGAGAGTTTTTCGCCAAATGTGCAAAAAGTGAAATTGTGGGCTTGGGGAGGATTTTATGGAAAAAGTGAAATTACGAGCCTTGGGGTTTAATAGAAAAAATAAAATTCAGGCCTGTGGTTATGTGGGAGGTTTTTGTAATTTTACGATTTTTTGCAAATGACACATTTTTTCAATTTCAGGCACCAGGGACTGTTTTGCAAAACTTGCATTTTTTCCATCTCTCGTACGGATTAAATGCAAATATTCAAATAGGCATAACTTTTGAACCAATGCTCGAAATTCAACAAATTTTATACCATTGGAAATCTCTCAATGTATGCTACACAACTACGAATAGATATCTTGATTTGGATGGGACTAAGTTCTTCAAAATTATAAAATACAGTTCACCATTTTTAGGGTTTCCTAGGGTTCCTCACCTACTAGCATAATGAGATGAATTAAATGTAGTTCTGAGGTGGTTGGATCAGATTTCAAATTCTTCTATCTCGCACTCTTTTCTTCCTATATATTTTAAGGATGGCAATTTTTCTAAGCGTTGGACATTTTTTCTTTTCCCATCCCTTCTTCTCTTGTCTACAAGTGAATTTGTGGAGTTGAAACCTCCCATTAAAACTATAATGCAAGCTCATGCCTCTTGGCCATTGTAGTGTAATGTATCAAATTTTGGAGAAAAAACATGTCTGTGGATGATTTTCAACCCTCTTGTGTTCATTGTCTCCTACCTGATCTCGCATTGTAGTCTTGGTTATCTGTGTATGGTAGTTGTATTACATTTTAATGATTTTTGTTTAATGGAAAAACAAGTTTTCAACATTCCTCGGTGCATCGCCTTTGTTAGTTTAGGTTTATTTTTATTGCATATTCTTAACACTGTCTCCTCAGCAAGTTAGAGTAGGTTTTATAGTATACCCTCTGCAATTTGAATGCATGCACTTGAACAAAGGAATAGGAACCAAACTTCATCTGGAGAGATTTCTTGATTCGCAAAGTCCCACACTGATAGTTTCAACCCATCGAGTTGCAGACATTCAAGGGTGTTGTGATTATGCATCAACAGTAACCATAACATATTATGCATGGTATATTTATGGGGTATAACATAACATATAATGCATCATGTTTCTACATAATTCACCCAAATAACAAGTACAGTACAATAGAGGGCATACGATCACCATATTACTCTAATTCATGCTATGAATCCATCAAATAACACATGGAACATATGTATGATGAACGTAGTCATTAACATAAAAACATATAAACAATTGTAATACAACATGGTGACATAACACGATACATCACAACACAGTGCCAACATCACGATATGATCCAATTCACTATGATATAATTTTTTCATACAACACATTAGCACACATACACATCACAAAATAATAAAACACTCCAACACTTAGTAGTCCACAATAACATTCATTTCACACAATAAGGCAGTACATCACACGTGAAATTATCATTGAATTCATGAAAGAGAGAATGAATACTATCATAACAAGAAATTCAACATCATAACAAAACCACTCTAATTGGCATGCACAACAGGTGAATTCATAATATCAGAAGTACAATGTTGGTCAAATCATAAAATAATATCACATTACTCTTCTCTTATCCTCCACCACCATGCATAATCATCATAACACCAACTATCCCAAAGGTACGAGATTATGAACCTCTGCTCTTATACCAAATGTAACACCCACAAAATAAAGCACACAAATACAACAGTAAAAAAAAAAAAGAAGAATAGTTTGTTGAATTTTAATACTTGTTACACAGCACCACATAGTATCAATTTGGATGCATCACCATATCACAAGACATTTATACTGGTCCATATGTACCACAAAATACCACTACAGATAGGAAGTGATTGGCTTCACAAATAAGGATGACATGCATAACCAAGCCTGTCTAAGAGACTTACCTATGGGAGAGTTCATCATTATAACTACACCTTATCCCTCCAAGAAGGGATCATGGCTAGCCTTTGGTTCCTCCAAAGTATACACACCACATCAACTTTTATAGGCCCCCCTATCCATCCTTTATAACACTCTCTTATCTCTCCACTAAGATTAGCCATGAATCCATTTGTTTCATCCAAGACCAAAACACATCACCCTTATTCCTTCCTTCACTAGCCAGAACTTATTTCTCCAAATAATCAATGATGGACCTCACCCTAGGAAAAGAAAACATAACAAAAAAACACATGATGAACAACATAACTACATTTCCCAAAATTTCAAGGACAAAAATTATCATCATACTTCCTTAATGACAAATTAAAACTACGATCCAACTACAATATAGCTCACAATTAGGCACTTACCATGATACAATACTTTCATGGTTCATAATTATTACAATCATTTTTCAGTAATTAATCTTAATGATTTGGAAAGAACTCAATACGTGAACATACTTTTTTATATTTTATTCTTTTTTTTTACTAAATTTCCTTTATATCATTTAACATTAAACTTTAAATGGTTTTATTTACTTTGGTTGAATTTCCTTGTTGCAGTTAATCATCAAACTCGTTTGTTAATATGGACATTTATATACACACGGGGCTACTAGTTCATGTCCCTAGGATTCATTTCTAAGAAACACATTTACTTGGTTTGCATCATATCTTCATTACAAAATATATACTAGTGTGAGGGAATGAGCAGAAGGTCTATCATTTAAAGGATCAAGGTTTATGATTATTTCTTGTTATTTATACTTTAATGATTGATTAGGTTCATATTAATTTTTACACAACATGAGTTTATTTCTCACAACATAGGAAGGCTCAAACAATTTAAAAGGAGGATCAAATTTTAGTTTTCTCTTTGGATAGTTCATCTCATGACATAGTTACATAGACTAAGCATTAGTGATAATTTCTTTATTTTCTACATTTGTATCCTAATATCGTATTATAGAAAGCCAAGTTGAAAAATGAACATAGGAATGAAATTCATCCATAACCCTAAACTTCAAATAATCTTTCAAGGGAAAATTCTACCTTAACACCTAAAAACCTACATTTTAAGCATGTTCTAGGTTAATATGGTTTACAATAAAACATCAAATTTGATTCACATGAGGTACTAGCTTAAGAGAGCCTATTAAACATGTTAGATGCACGAAAAACAAGCCTAGTAGGAGGTTCACAAACTTAAGACACTATATGAACATTAAAATTCTTACCGAATTTTTTTGCGGCAATGTCACTAAATGCACATGGTATTATGGTAACTTGAATTTGGATTCTTATTTTCCTAAGATAGGAAATTTTTTCTAGTAAAAAGAACTAGGCTCAACCTATATTTTCAGTCTCCTATGTCATGTAAGTGATCTTACAAGGAGGTAATGAAACTCAAGAAATTTATAATTAGTTGGATTGTTATATGTTTACCTTTTTCACATTTCCACATAAATGGTACATTTCACAAGAGATTTAATCATTAATTACACACTGAAATACACTATAAGAGATCAATTCATTTTCAGTTAGCATAGATATCAAACCTTTTTACAATACATAGTTCTACATCAAATTAACACCCATAATTGAATACATGTTTCCTAAACATTTGAAAACATTAAAAATTTCATATGTTAATCAAAAAATACATAATTAACATTTCAATATATAACAAAATGTTGATGTAACCTATACAATTACATTTTTCCAAATAATAGGTCACTAAGAAATCACTAGTACACTTTTCTCTCTGTTTCTTGATACCTAAAACCACCGCATGGCTAACACAAATGTTGGCATGGCATCCACCTAAATTTATCGTAAATAACTTTTTTAGTTTTACATTCACATAATCAGAACTAACTACATAGGGTTACAAATATATAATCATTTCATTGCACTTCATTTCTTAACTATGGGAGGAGAGAGAAAGAGCTACGAAAGAGAGATCAGAGAGAACACACTATTTTACTAAAAATCCAATTTCTCAAAACAAGCCACAAAATAGAGTTTTATATAGTTATTTATAAGTGTCAATATGTTTTTGCATCATTTTTTGGACTTGATGAGGGTCCTACCACCTTGTTGTAAATATTCCTACTATTTGTGAAAACGTATAATTTTAGCTCAAAGGGTAAGAAAATGAGTTCAAAAACTGACTCATAATGGCAAATGCACAATGGGAAAATTCCTACACCCTATCCTATATATCGAGAATTCACAGGATCTGACAGAACTTAGAACTCACGAACCGTTTAAAAATGAAGACTAGTTTTCCAGGGCCACCGGTCGTAATTGGACTAGTTTTGACCTGGTCAAACTACGACCAAAGGCCTACAAAACTCCTCAAAAAAAAAAACTAATGATATTTTTTCTCTAAAATTATGGTTACTGTTAATGCAAAATTATAGAACCCTCGATTTCTTGTGATTTTGTGTATGAGGCAATTAGTGTAACCTACATAACATGGAATTATCCTGTAGTGTGGGACCTTACAAGTAGGATAATCCTCTAGAGAAATTCGGATTCTTCATCTAACCTAGTGCTAACTTCACCAAAGGGAAGAGAATGGTAAGCTAAACTAACCCTATTATAATTCTCTTTTTAAGGAGAAAGGGATAAAATTATACATGAAATAAAACTACTCTTAAGTGAAGGTGATACACCAAGAAAGGATGAGACAATCCTAGTGATTGAAAAATTGGGAGAAAATGAGAAGGAGAGGGCTAGTAAAAAGTCCACATTCTAGAACAACAATAAATTCCTTATATTCGTAAAGCACAACAAACTATGGGCCTGTCGTCACCAAGCCGGATCTATGATAATTCTTCACCGGGAACTCCTCGTGTGATGATTATTTACTAATGCACAACCTTTAGTTTGGTGGATGTAATCTGGAAACAAAACAACAACATAACATAAGAATACCATCGACTATGATAAGACGAAATGATAACAAATCTGAAATATCAAAGTAAATTATAATATTAACATGAAATTGTTAAAATCTCACCCATGAGGTACTTCAAGTGTTATTGAATTCACTTGACTTTCACCAAGACTATGGGAGAAACTTTACAATTGCACCTCTTAATGGCTTCTTCAACACACCTTTAACTGATGGCTTCCTTCACACACTTCCTACAATATTTCTCACTACTTCCTTCTATGCTAAATGAGGGGGGGTGGCCTCTCTATTTATAGAACTTCCAGGCTTATCCATCTTATCTCTAAGATAGGATAAAAAATCCACTCTGACGAATCATATTCCATACCTTAACTCTTATCTGTACATGTAAGCTTATCTTTTAAGATAAGATAAACCTTATCATTTTACATGGGTTCCACATTTTTAGACTTTTTACAAATAAAATACACAAAATATTTATGACCTCACTCCTTGTCCTTATTACCAATATAATATTTCTAATTCCTAATCATGTAGACCCTACTTCTCTACTTACCCAAACTTTGACATTTTAACATTACTGAACCACTTACGACAAATATTTACTTTTTACCACAACATTCCTATTGTACTTTGACTGTTACCGTACTATATATTATTGGCGGCGTCGTACTGACAGCACCGTTATCTTCTATCAGACGCTACTACTAATTATACTTAACAACATCCTATTCCTAATACATACATTAATGAAATAGAAATTACGGAGGAAAATTTTAGTGTCGACATCTTCCCCCTTCCTAGCTTCTACTCCGTCCTCGGAGTAGACTTATTCTGGTGCTTGGAAAATATTCAACTTGTCGTGGTTGACCCATTTCGTAATGGGAGTGCCATCCAATTCCTCCAGTCGGTACGTACCATTTTCATGCACAGCTGCTATTTTGTAGGGCCCCATCCATTTTGGAAGAAATTTTCTCTACCTCCTTTTTTTGTATTTGGAATCATATACTAGAACCAAGTCATTCACATGAAATGGAAACCACCAGATCTTTTGATCAAAGCATTTCTTATGCTTCATTTTCTTCTTATAGCTTGTATCCTTAGCTATTTCCCTCATTTCCTCTAGCAATTGAAGATGTACCAACCTTTCTTTTACTGAATCACTTTCATCCATCCTTTCATTTTTCATAACTCTCATAGTGGGAATATCAAACTCAATAGGAAGAACTGGATCAATGCCATAGGGCCAACTGAAATGGGGAGTATCCTGTTGCTGACTTTGATGTTGCCCTATATGCCCACAATGCTGCATGAATCCTTTTATCCCACTTATGTACCTACAAGGCTGCATCTTTTGCTAGAATTTGACATAACACAAAATTTGTTTGTTCCACCTGTCCATTTGTGCTTGGCTTGTATGTTGTTGGCTTCATGTGCTTAATAGAAAATTTATTGACTAGGGCTTCTACTACCTCATTAATGAAGTGGCTTCCTTGATCTGTTACAATTTCTAATGGACAACCAAATCTGGTGACAATGCGTTCATATATGAAACCTTTCCACTTCATCCATGGAAGTTGTTTTCAATGGCCTAGCTTCAACCCACTTGGTTAAATAATCTGTGGCAACTACAATATACTTATTTTGGCGTGAGGTAGTTGGAAGTGGACCTAAAATGTCTATTCCCCACTTTTCAAAGGGACCAAGTGGAAGAATAGGACATAATGGAGCTGATGAAGTCTTACGGTTACCATGTGTTTGACAAATATCACATGTCTTACAATAAATTATAACAATCTTTAAAAAGAGTGGGCCAGTGATAACCTGCATCCAAGATCCTTCTTGCTGCAAGTTGTCCAGAGAAGTGCCCTCCACATGTACCATTGTGGAATTCTTCTAGCATCTCCTTCCCTTGATCACGTCCAACTGCCCTCTTGTACTGTCCATCAGGTCCTATTCGAAATAATACTCCATGTAGAATAGAATATAGACAAATGGCTTGAGTAATCTTTCTCTTAGTCTTTACATTGGCACCATCAGGAAACTTGAATTCATTCAGATAATTCCAAATATCTATGTATTCACTAGGGATTGTGTCAAGGGAGAACAATGCTGCATCGGGGAAATCATCATCATCACAAGATGATCCTAAACCATCATAGGCTCGAGAGAGTGCATCTCCATTGACATGCTTCTTTCCTAGCCTATCTATAATATCAAATTCAAATTCTTGTAGCAAAATTATCCATCTTGTTATCCTCCCTGATGGGTTAGGCTTGTTTACAATATATTTTAGAGCCTGATGATCTGTTACAACTAGAAATTTTTGCGCTATCAAGTAATTCCTAAACTTCTTTATAGTAAAAATGATAGCTAGAACCTCTTTTTCAGTTTACAGTATAATTTACCTCAGCACTGCTCATTTATCTGCTCCCAAAGTAAATTGGATGTTCATTCCCATTTTCATCCTTTTGGCTCAAAGTAATTCCTAGTGCTGCACCTGAGGCATCAGTGTACACAATGAATGGCTTGCTCCAATCTGGATTCTTTAAAATAGGTGAAGACACCAGGGCTTCCTTCAGTTGTCCAAAAGCTTCATGCGCCTTATTTCCTGGTTCATAAGTAACATCCTTCTTCAAGAACTGGGTTAGTGGCTGTGTAATCTTTGAGAAATTCTTGATGAACCTTCTATAGTAACCCACATGGCCTAAAAATGATCTCAACTTACTTCTATTCATAGGAAATGGTAAATCTTTGATTTTTGAAACTTTATCAGGATCAGTACCAATACCATCTCTGGATACAACATGCCCTAACAAAATGCCTTTAGAACATCCAAAGACACACTTTGTAGGGTTTAGTTAGGCTTGTGCTTCATCTAACCTTTGAAATGTTGTCTCCATCTGGTGCAGATGGTCCAACTTGCTCCCATAGATGCAAAAATCATCCAGAAATAATCTGATGAAGGTCCCAATGTAGGCTTCGAACACCCTATTCATCAAACGCTGGAATGTTGTTGGAGCATTACACAACCCAAAAGGCATAACTCTATAAGCAAAACATTCGCCAAGGAGTGGTGAACGTGGTCTTCATCTGATCTTTCTCTACTATACGAACTTGGTTGTAGCCGCTATATCCATCAGCAAAACTATAGCACTCCTGGCCAACTACTTTGTCCAAGATCTGATCTAAAAATGGAAGAGGGTAATGATCCTTCTTTGTTGCCTTATTGAGCTTCCTGTAATCAACACAAATGCGTAGCTTCCCATTCTTTTTTATTGAGATCACAATGGGAAGAAACCCATTCTGAATTCTCCACAGCAAATATGAATCATGGCATCAAGCAACTTATCTATTTCTTCTTTTACAGTCTTGGAAAAATTAGGATTCATTCTATATGGCATTTGCTTTATGGGCTTAGCACCATCTACCAGCTCAATAGAATATTCTACCCAACTTACTTGACGGAGTTCCTTGTAATCAAAAGTGAATAGGTGTATGTACCTTCGAAAGAGCTGGAGGTAGGATTCCTTCTCACTCTCCATCACAGCATCACCAATCTTTATTTGTTGGAGACGATTATCAACTTCTTCTTTAGATAATTTTATGGGGTCATGAGTTGGTGTGACTGGAAGGATATCCATGACTGAAACATCAGCCTCACTTTCTTCATCTTTAGTGTCCACTTCACTGGTACTAGAGTAATCAGAGGATGTCCAATCATCAGTTTCATCACTTGAATCCACAGGTTTCTGCTTTATGATGTCGAGGGATCACGTTTATCTTCACCCTCTCTCTACCACGTCCAAGTGTCATGAAGCCTTCATTCCAGTAGTTTCTTGCATGAACTCTCATTAGCCATGGTCTTCCCAGCAGCATTCGGTACACAACAGTACCATTTTTCATCACCTGAAAGTCTACCACACATACAACACCCATAACAGATATTGCCACATTTGAAACTACACCTTCTGGTTTAGTTTTTCCCTTATTTAATGACCTTAACATAAGTGTTGAAGGGCGATCAATTTTTAAACCCAACATATTCATTACAGACTCAGTCATTACATTAACTGCAGCACCTCCATCAACTAAGACATCATGAATTGAAATATCATTACATAATACCTCAGCTTGTGGAGCATAGGGATCTGCCTTTGCCTCCAAAACAGGGACCTCAACCTCCTTTCTTCGTCGAGCATTGAGTCCACTTCGCAGCTCCCACCTCTTTTCTGAAGACATAGCCAAGAGTTGACCATATGTAATATTTGCAGGCCTTTTGGACAGATCTTCCAAGATGGAGTATGGTCCTTGCCCCTGTGAAATCAGAAAATCCTGCACACCCAACTTTCTTCTTCTATGTTTCTTACTAGTTTCTCCTTTCATCTTCTTAGGATCATTTCCATCTTGATTATCTTTTCTTTCTTTCTTTTTGTTACAAACACATCTACTTCATTATTTCTGCTCTTATCTACTACATCAAAAGAATTCACAGGTGTTTTTCCTTTATCATTATCTCCTTTACCAGATGTAGAAGCTCTATCTGGACAATTATACTTATAATGACCCTTTTTATAACAACCATAACATACAACTTCAGAAATATTTCTTTTTGGACCTCTATCTCCTCCCTGAGAACTAAATTCTTTTCCTTGAAGAAGATTAATAGTTAATTGACCCATCTTTTTGAGCAGATCTTCAAACTCAGTAGATGTACTAGGAGAAATATTTGTGCTCACCGGGAGTGGTTGTGGATTCTTGACCAAAGGTACTGGTGTAGGCTCTACTTTAGCAACAATTTCTTTGGGCTCCTCTTCCATACTTTCTTCTTGCCTTCTTGTAATCTCCTTTGCTTGTTCAATGGTAGCTGGGCGGTCATACTTCACTCATTGTCTGATATCTGGCTTCATCCCAAGAATGAAGTGCTTACAGAGGAGATTATCCACTCCGTTCATCAACCCATCCGCTAATCCTTCCTTTCGGATCTGGGCATCAAGCTTCTTCCTTAGCTCTAGAACATGAGCATGATAATCCCTTATCTTCTCATTCTCTCCTTGGGATAGCTTTGTGATCTCGATCATGAGATCTGCATATTTTTGTTGTTCACCAAATTCTTCAAGAAAACTTTCAGTTAATAAATCCCATGAATTTTTCACATTATCACCTAGTGTTTCAAACCACCTAAGTGCTGAACCATCCAAAAAGGTAGAAAAAAAATTCAGTCCATTGTTCCCTTCTTATGAGGCCATTACAAATACAAGATCGTTTAAACTCTTGAATGAAAGAAGAAGCATCTTCATTAGATTGAGCTGAAAAAACAGGAATCTTTCCCATTTTCAAAAGTAACCACTGTGAAATACCAACCCACAAGTACAATCAACAAGAATTATGTGCACAAATAATTGGAATCACTGTAATAGAAAGTGACTTTACACCTTTCTACAGTAAAATAGAAATGACCACGGTAACTATGGTAAAACTTGACTTACTGCGGTAAAAACTGACTTTACTGTGGTAAACACTATTCACAGTAAAAAGTGAAGTTACTACGGTAAATACTATTCACGGTAAAAAGTGACTTTACTGTGATAAATACTATTCACAACAAAAATGACTTTACCATGGTAACTACTATGCACAGTAAAAAACAAGGTTACCCTCCAATTGATTTTGACTAAGTGGGAATACCTCTCCAGAAAATACACCAATGAGGAATGGTCCCCGGCAACGGAACCAAAATGTCATCACCAATCCAGCACTATGATAATTCTTCACCGGGAACTCCTCGTGCTATGATTATTTACTAATGCACAGCCTTTAGTTTGGTGGATGTAATTTGGAAACAAAACAACAACATAACACAAGAATACCATCGACTATGATAAGACGGAATGATGACAAATCTGAAATATCAAAGTAAATTATAATATTAACATGAAATTGTTACAATCTCACCCATGAGGTACTTCAAGTGTTATTGACTTCACTTGCCTTTCACCAAGACTATGGGAGAAACTTTACAATTACACCTCTTAATGGCTTCTTCAACACACCTTTAACTGATGGCTTCCTTCACACACTTCCTACAATATTTCTCACTACTTCCTTCTATGCTAAATGAGGGGGGTGGCCTCTCTATTTATAGAACTTCCAGGCTTATCCATCTTATCTCTAAGATAGGATAAGAAATCCACTCTGACGAATCATATTCCATACCTTAACTCTTATCTGTACATGTAAGCTTATCTTTTAAGATAAGATAAACCTTATCATTTTACATGGGTTCCACATTTTTAGACTTTTTACAAATAAAATACACAAAATATTTATGACCTCACTCCTTGTCCTTATTACCAATATAATATTTCTAAATCCTAATCATGTAGACCCTACTTCTCTACTTACCCAAACTTTGACATTTTAACATTACCGAACCACTTACGACAAATATTTACTTTTTACCACAACATTCCTATTGTACTTTGACTGTTACCGTACTATACATTATTGGCAGTGTCGTACTGGCAGCGCCGGTATCGTCTATCGGACGCTACTACTAATTATACTTAACAACATCTTATTCCTAATACATACATTAATGAAATAGAAATTACGGAGGAAAATTTTAGTGTCGACAGGCCCTGTAAAGATTTATATATATGCACAATATACTTATAAATGTAATGGAAGGAAGAAGATGCAATTCATACAAGTTGTTAGGATAAATTTTATCATCCTAAATATTAATTATGCATAGTTGAATTATTTAATTAATTTTATTAATTAAATAATAAATGGTTATATTGTTATATGGTTAATCAACCATATTTGTCTGTATGCACACTGTTATATTGTTTTAAACAATATATTTGTCTTTATGTAATTGTTGCTTTCCAGGTGATTTGGAAGCTTGTTTATTCTGGTTTTTGGTTGCACCTGTGTAACTCATTTTCCCGGATGTATTTGGCTGTGCAATATCTATAAATATTGCAGCCTTTCACTATAATTCTTAAGTTGATTGAGATTAATAAAATAACACAGTTTTCTGTCCCTGTTTCTCAATCTACATTTGGTACTAGAGCGAAATTCTGGCCCTGTGAAGGAGTGGAGAAGAGTATGCAGCAATAGAGAGCCTGTGCAGCCTCCTGCAACCTCCCAGCCTCATCTCTACCTTTCCACATCCCCCAGTTCGTTCTAGGTGTTTGGAACGCAATTTTTTTTTGCACTGGTGCACTCAACACAGGAAAAAATTGCTACAGACCAAACTGAACATCATGTGCTTGAGGATCGAGTTGTGATCAATACACAGAGCAAAGAAAATAAAAAAGAAGAAGGAGGCGCCCACGCTGGAAAATATACAGTGGAAGAAGAGAATAGGCGGCCAAAGAAGAGGAAAAAGCGGCCAAACCAGACTGAGATAAGTCCTCCACGCATTTTTCTTGACCCAGCGGCCTGCACAAGGAAAAAAAAAAACATTTTTTGGAGCTAAACCATGCCATTCTCTGTATCCAGCGACCTGTTGGTGATCAACAACAAAAAAAACTCGGCCAAAGCTAAAAAATGCGCCATTCTTTGTCTCCCGTGGCCTGTACAAGCAATAAACATTAAAAATGTGGCCCAGGCATTAAAAAAACGCGGCCAGGCACTAAAAAACGCGGCCAGGGAAATTTAAAATGCTGCCAAAGGGAAAAACGTGGCCAAGCAAGGAAACTCAGCGCCCAAACACCAAAAAACGCGGCCAAAGGAAGGAGAAAATGCGGCCTGAGGAAGGAAATGCGGCCTGAGTAAGGAAATAAAGCTTCAGATCCGTTTTTTAGGCAGATACAACCCTAAAACACCTCTTCACCAGCATGCGCCACGTGGCATCCATTTTCCAAGAGGTAAGTCCATTTACTTGTCAATAAATACAAATTCCTTCCTTTCATAGTCCAAGCGCCCCAAGTGGGCAAGTTGGTTAGTGCATGTGCCTTGGGAGTGAGAGGTTTGAGGTTCAAATCCCACTAAAAACACTCAAAAACTCTCCTTTTGCATCTGGCGGAAATTTTGACGGAACTGCTAAATTTAGCAGGCTTTTTTGAATTTAGTTACGACTAACTAAATTTAGCAGAGAAATCCCTAATTTAGGGTAAAAAAAAATTTCTCCCATCTGGTCTGTTTTCTCATTCCAAACATTTTTTGCAAAAGGAGACCCACCTAAAAATTGCATTTTCAGCTATTTTTTTGCAATTTTTAGCATTTTGGGTCATACTGGGCTCAGGAGGCCACTAGGACCCCGAAACTAAATTTTTTTTGCCTGTCATTCAAATTGTACTGCATATTGTACTAATTTTCAGGTTGCCATAGTCAACTGCAAAACTTTGTAACTGCTCAGAATCTGGCAGAATTGTAATAAAAAAACAGTAAAATTGGTTCTGTAACACTCACGAGATCCTAGATCTCATTCGCAGCGTTCGGTATATACAGTGCCTCTAGGAAGCGCTTACGGGTAAATTCGTCACGACTACTACTGCACTTAATGCCTAATATAGCTGCAACAACATCGTCTGGGCATCGTCCCTATAAATCGACGGGGAGTAATAAGGTCACGGTGCACACACTATGAACCATCCCATCCATCTGTGAATGATTGCAAGACATAAATCCGGACTGAGAAATTATCCGAGTATATAGCGAATTTACGCGCGCGTATGAGGATATTTCTTTGAGTCGGTGTCAATAATCACACAGACCCCATCAGTACTGTCTTGGTACCACGTATTGAATTCTTTCACGTACGTTAACGCCTCTTTCACGTACAGCCAGGTATATAGAAAGGGCGAGCTTCTTCCACGTACCGACGGGTATATCAGAAGGGCGTGTATATAGAAAGGTTCGGTATATCAGACTGACGGTATATAGATTGGAGACCTAATACCTAGAGTGATAAGAGCCAAACCTTTCAGTGATCTCTGGCAAAATGGGCACCAATGCCCCCAAATTTTTTCTTCCAGATTCATAATTGCTCAGAGGAAGAACTATGCTGCTTGGAAGACAAAAATAAAAAACACAACTTGAGGTTGAAGAAATCTGGCCTGTTGTGACTGGTACCTAACTAGATCACCACGGATGCAGACACAACAACGACATTGGATAGAGAAGATCAGAAAGAAAAACTCATCATCTTGTTTGGAGTATCTGACGATGTGCAAGCCCACATTCGAGATGCCACATCAGCAAAAGAAGCTTGGGATAAGCTAGCACAATATATAGGCCAAGAACAAGAATGTCATACGCAATTGTGCAGAGTCAGTTACATACATTGAAATTCAACAGAAATGAGAAAATTGAAGCCTTCCTAAGAAGAGTTGGCAGAGTTGAGGGGCTTCACTTCTAGCCCTAGGAGAAGAGGTCAAAGATGATCTCTCGGTTCCCATTGTTCTGAGAGCTCGCCCTTCTTCTTACCGCATTTTTGTCACAACTCTAAACTTGTCAGATACGACAATTAGTTTTGACAAGCTAGTAAACCTACTGCAACAAGAGGAAGCAATGCACAACAAGGATGATGAAGAGGAGCAGCACTGTCTTCACATCAAAAATGGAAAGGAAAAGGGTAAGGAAAAACCTAAATCCTATCAGAAGTCCCCACATCAGAATCAGTATCATGGGGACAATCAACAGAAGAAGCGATGTCCAATTTGTAAAAAGAGACATGACTTACAAGAATGTTGGTTTAACACATATAAGAAAGGTTCATCAAGCAATTCTGGACCACAACAACAACAAAATTACAAGGGACATTCAAACAACTATCACGGGCAGATAAAGGGGAACTGGAAAATAAGACCCCCACCAGCAAGGTAATATTGCTGAGCAGACAAGATCAGTCAGACAATGAAGACTTCTTGTTCACTACTTGATCAAGTGAACCATCCACGTCATCTAGTGACGTCTGGTATGTTGATTCGGGAGCCACTCGACACATGACCGGCCACAGAGACTAGGTTATTTCAATGAGGACACGCCATCAAAAAATCATGTTTTGTTGGGAGATGATTCTCCATATAGTTCATGGGGATTGGAAACATTTCTCTACCCCTTGGTTCACGCCAAATGCAAACTATCAGATGTTCTATATGTCCCATGGGTTGACAAAGAATCTTCTTTCGGTCCGTCACACTCCTAATCACAACCTAAAAATTGACTTGATAGTCAATCCGACAGAAAATGTGTTTGATTCGAGATAAATCCAGATGGCTCGAAAATAATTGCAAAAGCCTCAATGTGGGATGAATGTTTCAACTTGATTTCATTCACAAAAATGATCAGCACTTGTGGCTAAAAACTCCACCTCAGCTCAGTTGTGGCATCAGAGATTTGGTCATGTAAGTTTCAAATATCTGAAACACTTCGCTAGTGGTAATATGGTACATGGGCTACCATCTCTTCAAAGGATACAGACAAGTGTCCCTCACTGCTTAGCAGGAAAACAACACAGAGTTTCATTCCAAACAATTACTTTCGAGCTCATGGTAAACTGACTGGGTTCATTACCATCTGTCTTGCGGTCCAATGCCAGCCAAGTACATTCGGGTTCCCGTACTTCATGCTCTGTTGACAACTATTCACGGCAAAATGTGCGATTTGTTGTTTCGCAAGACCGTCCGTGACGCTTTGCCTCTTCCAACAAAGGTCCCAGTGGCAGTCGCCCGCCCTTGGTCATCACACGAACTCTCCGCTCAGATCGAGGGGGGTTAGTTCACTAGTGATGCGTTCAGGCGCCCTTCCCCCTCATGGATTCCTCGACAAATGCCTCCCCCACCCCCCCGCAGAACATGGTGTTGCGCGAGAAGAAGAACGAAAATCGTACATCATGGAATGGTGCGATGCATGCTCGAGATTCCAGACTTGCAGACATTCGGGAGAAGCAGCAAAAAACGCCGTGTATTTGTTAAACAGACGTGCCCCACACACTGCTCTTGATGGAATTCCACACAAGAAGGATGGTCCAACGGAAAACCATCCCATTGCACCCCTCCCCGTCTTGGGTGCCCCCCCCCGCCCGCTGCCCTCCCCCCCCGCCCCACCGCCTTGGCCCTGACAGTCCCACCTCCTTTCCTTGGCCCCGTTGCCGAGACTCTTGTGTCCAAACTGCGGCTCCTCCTCCGCCCCCACCGTTTCTCACCCCCACACCGCCGCCGCGATGTGCGTTTTCGCGCCGCGGCCGCTGCGCTCTCCTCTAGCCTCGCCACGATGTAGCTTTCCCCAGTTGCCCCCCTGAAGCTCCGGTGCCCTCAGCAGTACCGTGTTGCTGGTGCATGCTGGTGTTGCTCGCTTAGCAACCCCACCCCCCTGGGCCCCAGGTCCAACGGATGCCTAACTGGCCTGTTTCCCCAGCCCCTTACGCGCTGTCAAGCCTGGCTGATCCCCCTGGATCCTCCCAACCTGGACCCCAGGGCCTCCAGTAAAGCCCGCGCCCGCCGTCCCTTTTGCTTTGATGCGTCGACGCCTTGACTCCGGCGGCCGTCTCCAGTCCCAGGGCCGCCCCAGTCAAAAGCTTGGACCCCTGTCCTGGCTTCTGAATATCCAGCGTGCTGAAGCTCACTTGGCCGCTTGTCGTCTTCCCCAGGGCCGCCACCCAGGCTGCCGAGGCTCTTCAACAACTAAGTACGAGCAGATGGACAGTGGCCCGCGCCCCACGCCGACGTAGCCCAGGGGTCCGCCGGACCGACCGCGGAACTGCCTCTGCGGAGACATTTGTTCCCCAGCCAGTAAGCTCACCCGCTCCGCATGCTCTTGCTCTCGCTGCCCACTTTGATGGACAGGTCACCCCCATGGCCGTACCAAGTGCCTTCCTGAATGGAGATTTGCCCCGCAAGAAGACGTCTCCCTGCTCCCCTGAGGGCTCTGTTGACCTGGTCCCGAAGTACCAAGGTTGCGGCAGGAAATATCTTGTAGGCCCTCAAACCCGCACCCGCGCCTGGTACATCACGATGCTGGCGCACCTACTCGTACCCCCCTGGATCGTCGACATCCATATTATCCCAATCTCTACTCAAAAATCCAGGGGGGGAGATGGTGATTGTTTAGTTTAGCGATGATCTAGTCATCCCTGGCAGTTCCGGAAGAGATGATTGATGCAAAAAGAAAGACTTAAGCGGATCCTTCGACACTGACAGATTTCGGGCGTATGCCCTACTGTTTGGCCTGAAAGTAGGGCAGAACGAGCATCACATCTTTGTTTTCGATGAATATACCCAGGACAACGCTCGCGAAGTTTAGGCTGATGGATTGCACACCAATTGCTACACCTATGGAGACCAGCTTACAATATCCTCGTTCAGATCCCATTCCTGAGGTAAGTGCACTTCTATCGGCAGCTGATTGGGCGTCTCATTTTACCTGACCCTACACTAGACAAGATATAAGCCTTTGCAGTGAGCTACTCTATCCAGGTCATGCAGGAACCCACCATTTGTCTTGGCCAGCCAGGACAGACCTTTTGTGATTCTCAAGGATCAGTGGATCTTGGTCTAGCCTACACGAAGAACGCCAAACTTCTTCTGACTGGATATTCAGATTCCGCTCCTGCAGGTACATTGATGATAGACACTCCCCTTTGGCTTTGTATTCTTTATGGGATCTGGCCCAATATCATGGGGAAGTAAGAGAGAAACACCACTTTGTTTTTTTTTTTTCTCCTCTCCACAGAAGCCGAAGTATCGTCTACAGGAGAAGCTGTCTGTGAAGCGATTTGGTAATCGCATACTGGACGGCCTTGCCTACCACCCCCGGACAAACCGACCACCATGTATGTGATAATGACAGGTGTTCTCAAACTTGTTCGCAATCAATTTTTTCATGAGAGAACAAAGCACAATTGAAGTTCAGGTTCATTTCATACGCGAACATGAGTTGAAGCACACATCCAGCTTCAATTTTGTCCAACGGCTGAACAACGAGCAGATATTTTCACAAAGTCACTTGCACGTGACAAATTCGAGTTGTTCAGAGCATTTCTCTCCTCATCTCTTCAAACAATGCACAATTAAGGGGGGGAATGTGGCTATTTTATATCCTAAATATTTCATTATGCCCATAGTGACTTATTTAATACTTTTAGAATAAATATAAAATGGGTTATATTGTTATATGGTTAATAACCATATTGGTATGTAGGCACACTGGTGTTATATTGTTTTAAAAAATTCTTGTTTTTATGTAATCTGTTGTCCCAGGTGATTGGAACGTTGTTTATGCTGTTTTTGGTTGCACCTGTGCAACTCATTTTCATGTTGCCATAGTCAACTGCAAAAATTTGTAACTTCTCAGAAACTGGCAGAATTGTAATAAAAAAACAGTAAAATTGGTTCTGTAACACTCACGAGATCCTAGATCTCATTCGCAGCGTTCGGTATATACAGTGCCTCTGGGAAGCGCTTACGGGTAAATTCGTCATCGACTACTACTACACTTAATGCCTAATATAGCTGCAACAACATCGTCTGGGCATCGTCCCTATAAATCGATGGGGAGTAATAAGGTCACAGTGCACACACTATGAACCATCCCATCCGTCTGTGAATGATTGCATGACATAAATCTGGAATGAGAAATTATCCGAGTATATAGCGAAGTTACACGCGCATATGAGGATATTTCTTTGAGTCGGTGTCAATAATCACACAGACCCCATTCAGTACTGTCTTGGTACCACGTATTGAATTCTTTCACGTACGTTAACGCCTCTTTCACGTACCGCCAGGTATATAGAAAGGGCGAGCTTCTTCCACGTACCGATCGAGTATATCGGAAGGGCGCATATATAGAAAGGTTCGGTATATCAGACTGACGGTATATAGATTGGGAGACCTAATACCTGGAGTGATAAGAGCCAAACCCTGTCAGTGTTTTCTGCAAAATGGGCACCAATGCCCCCAAATTTTTTCTTCCAGATTCACAATTACTCAGAGGAAAAAACTATGCTACATGGAAGACAAAAATAAAAACACAACTTGAGTTTGAAGAGATCTGGCCTGTTGTGACTGGTACTCTAACCAGATCAACTACGGATACAACACAACAACGACAGTTTGATAGAGAAGATCAAAAAAGCCAAACTCATCATCTTGTTTGGGGTGTCCGATGATGTGCAAGCCCACATTCGAGATGCCACAATCAGATAAAGAAGCATGGGATAAGTTGAGCACAATATATGAGGCCAAGAACAAGGAATTTCATACTCAATTTGCAGAGTCAGTTACACACATTGAAATTCAAACAGAATGAGAAAATTGAAGCCTTCTTAAGAAGAGTTGCAGAGTTGAGGGCTTCACTTCTAGCCCTAGGAGAAGAGGTCAAAGATGATCTCTCGTTCCCATTGTTCTAAGAGCACTCCCTTCTTCTTACCATATTTTTGTCACAACACTAAACTTGTCAGATACGACAATTAGTTTTGACAAATTGGTAAACCTACTGCAACAAGAGGAAGCAATGCACAACAAGGATGATGAAGAGGAGCAGGCACTTTCTTCACATCAAAAATGGAAAGGAAAAGGTAAAGGAAAACCTAATTCCTATCAAAATTCCCCACATCAGAATCAGTATCAAGGGGACAATCAACAGAAGAAGTAATGTCCAATCTGTAAAAGAGGACATGACTTAAAGAATTGTTGGTTTAAATACTTATAAGAAAGGTTCATCAAGCAATTCTAGACCTCAACAACAACAAAACTCACAAGGGACATTCTAACAACTATCACGGGCAGAAAAAGGGGAACTGGAAAAGAAGACCCCATCAACAAGGTAATATTGTTGAGCAACAAGAACAGTCAGATAATGAAGACTTCTTGTTCACTGCTCGATCAAGTGAACCATCCACGTCATCTAGTGATGTCTGGTATGTTGATTCGGGAGCCACTCGACACATGACCGGCCATAGAGACTGGTTTATTTCAATGAGGGACACGCCATCAAAAAATCATGTTTCATTGGGAGATGATTCTTCATATATAGTTCAGGGGATTGGGAACATTTCTCTACCCCTTGGTTCATGTAACTGCAAACTATTTGATGTTCTTATATGTCCCTGGGTTGACAAAGAATCTTCTTTCAGTCAGTCAACTCCTAGATCACAACCTGAAAATTGACTTTGATAGTCATTCCGGCAAGAAAATGTGTTTGATTCGAGATAAATCCAGAGGCTCAAAAATAGTTGCAAAAGCCTCCAATGTGGGATGAATGTTCCAACTTGATTTCATTCACAAAAATGATCAAGCACTTGTGGCTAAGAACTCCACCTCAGCTCAATTATGGCATCAGAGATTTGGTCATGTAAGTTTCAAGTATCTCGAGACACTTTGCCAGTGTAATATGGTACATGGGCTACCATCTCTTCAGAAGGATACAGACAAGTGTCCTCACTACCTAGCAGGAAAACAACATAGAGCTTTCATTCCAGACAGAGTACATTTCAAGCTCATGGTAAACTTGACCTGGTTCATACCGATCTGTGCGGTCCAATGCAACCAAGTCATTCAGGGTTTTAGTACTTCATGCTCTGTGTTGATGACTATTCAAGTAAAATGTGGATTTTTTGTCTTCGCAAGAAAAGTGAAGCTTTTGAAACTTTCAAAAAGTTCAAAGTAGCAGTTGAGAATGAAACTGGTTGTCACATCAGAACTCTCCACTCAGATCAAGGGGGGGAATTCACTAGTAATGAGTTCAAAGACTACCTACAAACTCATGGGATTCGTCGACAAATTCCTCCTCCACACACACCACAGCAAGAATGGTGTTGTCGAGAGAAGAAATCATACTATCATGGAAATGGTGCGATGCATGATCGATGATTCCAGGACTTGCAAAGACATTTTGGGCAGAAGCAACAAAGACAGCAGTGTATTTGTTAAACAATAGTGCCCACAGTTGCTCTTGATGGAGTAACACCACAAGAAGCATGGTCAAAATAGGAAACCATCCATTGCACACCTTAGAGTATTCGGGTGCAAAGAAAGTATGCACATACCCAAACAGAACAGAAAGAAATTAGACATGAAGTCACAAAATCTCATCTTCATTGGATACAATGAAGAGACTCTTGGGTACAGATTGATGGATCCTAAGACTAGAAAAGTCTACACAAGCAGAGATGTTGAGTTTTTCGAGAAGAAGGAAGCTGAGTCTCCTCCTCTAGACTCACCAAGATGTAGATTTTTCACCAGTTGTAAAAATTGAAGCTGATGTTCCCTCAGAATGATGAAAGTGATGATGGGGATGATGGTGTTGATAAGATAGAACCACAACCCATGGGAACAGGTCAACGTATGCCCAAGTGGTGTACTAGCACATTACGAGATGCAAGAATGGATGCTCCACTGGATACATCCACCCCTGGACCACAGACTCACAGTAAAGCAAGAGAAGAAGTTAACTTTGCTTTGATGAGTAGAGTCATTGAATCTGATGAGCCCTCTACAGTCCAGGAATCCCTACAGTCAAAAGCTTGGAAAGATGCCATGGATTCTGAATATCAATCAGTGATGAAGAATAACACTTGGCAGCTTGTTGATCTTCCACTAGGGAAGAAACCCATTGGATGTAGATGGATATTCAAAACTAAGTACAAAGCAGATGGGATAGTGGACAAGTATAAAGCAAGACTTGTAGCAAAGGGGTATGCACAAAAATAAGGCATTGACTATGAGGAGACATTTTCTCCCACAGCTAAGATCAAAACGATCAGAATGATCTTTTCTCTAGCTACATAGTTTGGATGGAAAGTCCACCAGAATGGACGTAAAAAGTGCCTTCCTGAAATGGATATTTACAAGAAGAAGTCTACATGACTCAACCTGAGGGATATGTTGTACCTGGTCAAGAAGAAAAAGTATGCAGACTCAGGAAATCTCTGTATGGCCTCAAACAGGCACCCCGGGCATGGTACATCAAGATTGATGAGCATCTCATACAACATGGATTTGTTAGAAATCCATACGATCCCAATCTTTACCTCAAAAAGCAAGGGGGGAGATTGTGATTGTTGTAGTTTATGTCGATGATCTAGTCATCACTGGCAGTTCAGTGAAGATGATTGATGCAACAAAGAAAGATCTTAATCGATCATTCGACATGACCGATCTCGGGCTTATGCACTATTGTCTTGGATTGGAAGTATGGATAGAAAGAGAATCACATCTTTGTTTCTCAGATGAAATATACCAAGACAACGCTTGAGAAATTTAAGATGATGGATTACACACCAATTGCTACACCTATGGAGAATAGATTACAGTTATCTCGTTCAGATCCATCTCCTGAGGTAAGTGCCACTCTCTATCGGCAGTTGATTGGGAGTCTCATTTACCTAACCTACACTAGACCAGATATCAGCTTTGCAGTGAGCTATCTATCCAGGTTCATGTAGGAACCCAAATTTTGTCATTGGAAAGCAGCAAGGCACATCTTGAGATATCTCAAAGGATCAGTGGATCTTGGTCTAGAATACAAGAAGAACGAAAACTTCTTCTTGACTGGATATTCAGATTCAGATCATGCAGGTAACATTGATGATAGAAAATCCACTTCTGGATTTGTATTCTTTATGGGATCTAGACCAATATCATGGGGAAGCAAGAAACAACACTTTGTTTCTCGCTCTTCCATAGAAGCCGAGTATCGTTCTACAGGAGAAGCTGTCTGTGAAGCGATTTGGCTACATCGCATACTGGAAGGACTTGGAATACCACAGGACAAACTGACCACCATGTATGTTGACAATGAAGGTGTTCTCAAACTTTTTCGCAATCTAGTTTTTCATGAGAGAACAAAGCACATTGAAGTTCAGGTTCATTTCATACATGAACATGTGTTGAAGCACAACATCCAGCTTCAATTTTGTCCAACGGCTGAACAACGAGCAGATATTTTCACAAAGTCACTTGCACGTGACAAGTTCGAGTTGTTCAGAGCATTTCTCTCCTCATCTCTTCAGGCAATGCACAATTAAGGGGGGGGGAATGTTAGGATAAATTTTATTATCCTAAATAATTATGCATAGTTAATTATTTAATTAATTTTATTAATTAAATAATAAATGGTTATATTGTTATATGGTTAATCAACCATATTTGTCTGTATTCACACTGTTATATTGTTTTAAAAAATATATTTGTTTTTATGTAATTGTTGCTTCCCAGGATGTAATATTGGAAGCTTGTTTATTCTGGTTTTTGGTTGCACCTGTGCAACTCATTTTCCTAGATGTATTTGGCTGTGCAATATCTATAAATATTGCAGCCTTTCACTGTAATTCTTAAGTTGATTGAGATTAATAAAATAACACAGGCTTCCATCCCTGTTTCTCAATCAATCTACACAAGTTAGGGAGACCTTTAACATTGCCATGAAACATGAATTTTATTGTTCAGAAACATGCAAAATCCATCATGCTCACAAGCCTCAAAAAATATTTTACTAATAAAAAATTCTGAGGCCTTGATAGCTTGGACAATATCTCTGGAAGAATTTGGAAACTAGAGTTCTTTTTCCTTTTCAAAATCTGATGGAAAAATCTTCAAAATGAAGTGATGGTGGAGGGACAATATAATAGCTCAAATTTAGATCACCATACCATGTAACATGTATCATTAAAGAGGTATGGGAAATCCCTTCTATTTTGGTACATTATCCTGCAATGAATGGTCATGAATGACATGCCTCATTAATTCTAGTTGTTGGGATGTTATTCATTCTACCTGAACCATCGTGAGGCTTGTAAATATTAATCATCCTTCCATATCTTACAACGGTAAGTGAACCATCTGAGTTGGTTGTTAAACCCCGATAGGTTGAACGAAGTTCTATGTAAGAAAACTGTTGACCAAATTCTTGTGTGTCTTCCTAGGAATGACCAGACCAAATTGATGTTATCGTGTAAGTGTGACGGGTTGAGACAGACATCAAAATATTTCCATACGCTTCAAAAAAATTTTCATGACAAACCCCCAAGCATCCAACCCCCAATCTTCCATACCCCCAAGTGGCCAACCATGACACCAACCTGGGTGTCGTGTATATCTTATGTGACGAGTGCAACTTGCGTCACATAACTATTTGTATGGATTTGGTAAATGTGACTCGGCACATATCTGTATCCGCAGGCGTTATATTTTTTGATTTCCCTTAACTGTCCAACCTAGTTGTACCATCCAAAAAGGGTGTTGTGAAAGTGTGACGAATGTCAAAAAATATCTGTATGCATCAAAAAATGCAACCCGACCAACTCCCAGGCGTCCAGACCCAACCGACCAATTTAAAAATACAGGAGGCCAACTTCCGAAGGTGATAATGTTGAGCTTACGGATGACTTTTTGGGTGAAAGTGTATATGGATTTATCCATGGAAACAACCCATGGAATCCAATGGTGGTTGTATCAAGATCCAATTTTGAATATTAAACCTTGAATGATGATCTACTTCTTTCTTGAGATTTCTTTTGTATATGCCAGAGGAATGAACTACATTGGGAAGTGTATAATGTTTCAAGATTCTCATCTTTTCATTTATGTAGGGCATGGATCAAATTAATTCCATAAGAAATTTGTTGGACTTAAAATTCCCAACATGGCTGATCAGCAATTTCCGTTGAATCTCAGGTCCTCTTTCAAGATGTTGTAAACTCCTTAAGGCCCAAAAGCATACTTTCATAATGTAATGGCCCTAAGTGTTCCTATTAAAATCAAATTGAATAATTTATTAATGCTTCCCAAACTTTAAAACCCAACTGGATATAATTACCATATTGATCTATGAATCACTGTCCAGTTCAAAACAAATAGATCCTCATAAGTTGATCTATTTTACCATGGGGGGTAAAAATACATGATAGTTACAATAAATTTTCAAATTAAAATACTAGAGGTTTAGGAAGGTGGATAAGTATTTATTCATTTAGGTTCCAAACGAATAAGCCAAAACAAGATATTAAAATGCCATGTACACTTTTAGTAGCTATATGGCGCTACAAACCTTAGTTGGTAAACTCTTGGAGGCTCCTAATCAAGCTATGCCAAATAGATAAAACATTAATTTAGGTAGTTGTAGAAGTTTAAGCATAAATGTGAGGAAAAGAAACAAGTTCAAACCTTGAAATTTTAAAGTGGAAGTGGGTTAACACACATCTGCAATTTCTCGTGACAAAGAAAATTTTGATTTACTAACTTCTACAAAGTAACAATTTGATAAGTTTATAATTTAACTCCAAGCTCAACTTATCAATAAAAATGGGGGTATGCAACTAGCTATCTTTGGTTACGAAGCTACCATATATGATCTCATATTTTAGGGTTTAAGTTCATTTATGGTTTACACCAAGGGTCTATTTACATGATTCTGATAAGACATGAGGTGATGTTTCTCATTGCAAATGCAAAGTACAAGTTTTTTTAAAATAACAATACCTGTAAAGATAATATGTTCAAGGGTTTCAAGCTTAAATTCTCATTTCATTCCAAATGTTTAACTTACAATATGAGAATTATGAAAGAAAAAGGTAAGAAAAATCATTCCTCTCTGTGAAAGAAAAGGGCATATGTGGTTCCAGGGTGGGTTGCACTCGCGATCCTTTGAACGTCCTCCATTCATTTCCTCATTTTCCAAACATGGTTTGCAACCCTATTTTATTTGACCAAACCATTTTATTTTACCACAAAATGTGGGAATGATGTTTGATTTTGTGTTGAAATTTCTTAAAAAGGCTTTCACAACAACATTTGAGTTTGCATGTTTCCGAGACGTTCTTCATGACAATCATTTTTGCACATTCAGTAAAAATATTGTACCCAATTTCTAGCACCACATTCCTTTCGCTCAGGCATTTTATTAAACAACTTGTATGATTGAGAAATGAAAATACTTCCCTAATTATATATATGATATACTAGTGTTGAAATTTTAACTAGAACCTTTGAAAAATATCAAACTATTTGGATGTTTTGATGGATGACCAAACACTATTTCAAAGATCCTGTTTTGTCCATATAGTGAAGGATGCTAAAAATTGTTGGTGAAAACGTCTGGCTTAACCCTGCAAATTACATTTTCTTGAAAGTTTCTATACCCGTTGATCATTTAATATTGTAAATTGCAAATGTGATGGTATCAGATTTTGTAGAATTCCTAGATAATGGATGATTACATCTTATGATACTATGTTTGGTTGAGGTTCCCTCTTTCAAAATGTGATTTTAATTAGATCCATGTGCCTTTGTCTATGCATCCAAGTTTTGCATTTTAAGATTAGTGAGTTCCAAATCCATTTCAATTTCCAAACCATGTTGAACAATTCTAGCAAACCATGATGAACTAGCATTGAAACCACTTTTTTGATGTATTTTGTCAAATATTTCACGTGGATTGTTCTAAATCTCCCATTTTGTCATGGGATGGGAGGAAACTAGCAAAAAGATCATCTTTAAATTTATTTGGATGGAATGGATGTTCGTGCCTTATCCTAAGTTTGAACTTATTTTGGAACAAACTATGAAAACATGTGTAGAAAGTAGAAATTGCAGTGCCTCCTTAAATAGACCCTCTCTACATAGTGTTGAGAATGGAAAAACAAAAGGTTTCGTGTAAAGAAAGAGTGTCGAGCTTAGAAAATATTTTATAGAGACATAAGGGATAACAAGAAGGGGCAGTTTCAATTTCTTAATCAATACAACGACTTGAAATAAAAGATAAAGAGTGGTATAAATGATTTTGAAGCCATCGTATACCGCAAGAGTTGTACTGCAAAGGTTGTTCCTAACTAGACGTATACATAGGTTCTCAGAAGACAAATAAGAAAAATCAATACCGTTAGACATTACGCCCGAATGAAGCACCTCTTAATCCTCAATGGTGATCTTGGGAGGCTTCTGCATACAAAAACAAAAATAATGGTATATGGTAGTTTTGTTTCCTCTCAGAGACAATTGAACCCGATTCAGATATAGATACAAATTTAGATCAATCAATTTTTATATATTAAAATGTTGAGATATTAGGGTTACATATTTATCTTCGTATACCCTAGGGTTGATTTAATCCATAATGGTATTGATTTTAAGACATGTATTAGTGAGATCTCCATTTAACACAGTTCCCTGTAATGTTTTGTTTATTTAATTATTAGAGTACAAAGAACCCTATTTTACAATTGTTATAAAAGCATAGCTGTGACTTCTACACTCGTTGCAACTATCTAATTACTGTTAAATTTAAAATTTTAACTTGGGTTTCGCTGTGGTTAACACCGCTGAATCTTAAATAAGGTGCTTGTATTATTATGTAAGGAGAATGAAATGTCATTTAGTACGTGTTTCTCTCCATATTCTATTTGACGCATGGACTTAACCTATCATCATTATTTCCTGTCATCTTTTTTGCCCACGCCACATGACCAACCTCCCATACTTCTCCTCCACAACACGTAAAATAACCCTATTACTCCACCACAAACTCCTCACCCACCATCATTGTAATACCTAGTTTCTTGGGATTCCTAAAAGAAGTAGTTTTTTTTTCTTATTTTAAGATTCTAAACTATGATCATAGTTTATCAAGATCATTTAAAAATAATTATCGTTAAAATTTAAAACTGAAATTTATCCTTACGATTATACCAAATATAGGAATCGAGTAATTGTTAGCTCCTCCCTAGATTCCCATAATGACTCAATTTAGGCCTATGAGCAAGAATTGTGCAGGCTGAGAAGGTGTATACTATTTTTTACCACCAACAACACAAGGCATGCTAACAAAACACTCATTCTGAACTGAGATCTCACCCAAAGCGAGCATGGGTACTAGGTCCCTCTTCAGAGAAGATTTTTCAAGATGTTAGAATGATTTGATGTATATTTTAGATCCATAATAGATAATAAATTAAACAATAGTGCATAAACCAAATATAGATATTAACCATATGAAGGAATAACTAAACAATTACTATAAGCAGATTTACCATCCAAGATCTATGCTTAGTTACATCCAACAACATTATCTATCCAATAAGACCATTATATTAAATACTGCAAAATGTAAAATCTTCATACATCCATAACAATGTCACCATAGTCATGCTCATTAACAAACTCACAACATAACACTAATAAAAAAGTGATCTCGTAAACCGTGTAAATCAATACATATTTATAGTGGTGGGGAATTTCCCTTCACTACCCATGCACATTCAAAAATAGGCTACATGATAATCATAGCCATGCTCCCTTACATGAGAATAGAAAAGCATTTAATCTCGCTAATAATAGATTATCTAATAATACAACTATAGTATAATCCTATTATTAGCTCCACAACTCTACATGGTGCTCGATCTTCTACTAGTCCTAAAATATCCTGTGTATCCTCCAAATCTTCAACAAAATTTTCTCTTCACTCCACATTAAAAATTATCCCCAATCTGCAAACTGACTAAGTCTTGATTTCCAACAGTTGTGGGTGTGCCCTATTTTTCTATGCTTCCACATGCTCCTGCACACCCAATACGTTTGTGATTTCATACTTAAGCTTTATTTCATTAGCTCAACATTACCCCACAATAATTTCATTGTTGTCCCTAGAAATGGGCAACTAAAATTATCTCTCCAAGAAAAAATAATAATAAATAATGAATGAAAAAATAAGGGAATTACCGTACATAAAGAATAAGAAACTATCTGATGCTCTGACCCTCTAAAGGTAGGATCAACTCTATATATTCAATATTAACCTCTTCCTCTAATGCATTCTAATTACTTAAAGAGATTTATTTGTCTTATCTATAATATCTACAACTATGGCTCCTATTTCATTAAGAGTCATCTTTTCACCTTCATTTTGCAAGACCCTGATAACATTAGCCATGCTCAAGACCATTCACTCCATTACATCCATCCTTTCCGTGATGAGTTTCCTTATTTATTTTATTCTTTCCTTCTGTGGGACTCGGTCAGCTTCAAGTGCATCACACTTTGATTCTATCAGTGTAAGTCTCTCTATGAGTTCAAGTGTTTCATTCTTAGCTGCTTGCAAGACTCCATCTTATTCTACCATAGTCATTGTTTTTATTATCACATCCGGTGCCACACACATATTCAATGCCAAATCTATTTTCTTAAGCTCATTCTTCAAAGTCTACAAAATGGACTCATAATCTATAATTTTTTTTGCAATTGTGGCCTTGGCCCTTGTTGTCTCCTTTGTAGCATCCTTTGGCGTAGGCATACACATGGGCATTTTCACCAAGAGTAATTGAACTATTGTGTGCAAGTAGTGTAAGGTAGATGGGAACTCTATTGTAACCTTGTCTTGAAAGTGTCACCTCTTTGTTATAATATCGTCACCAATTTCCTTGGTCGTCTTAAGGAATCTCTGTACTTTTGCCTCTGGTTTTTCATTTCCTTCTATAAGGTGCTTTATCTCAATGTCCTTATCTTTCTTATCCTCTAACAGTTCTCTAATGCTTTCCACCTTATCAATGTTTCTGCGCACAACCTCTATATATACATTCACTAAGGAATTACTTACCTATTCCTCAGACATGACTGGGGGCTTGATAGTCACATGGTGTAAATGGGGCACCTTCTTTAATCTACATGACACAAAAGATTCTTCATATTTGTTGAGGTAAGGCTCATCCATATGAGTCTACATCATCAATGACAATTGTCTCCTTGTATGCGTGTTTTCCATCTCCGCATCCATGAGCTCCCATCCATATAAGTCCTTAGATTCCAACGTTCTTTGGAACCATTTACATATAATATTTCTTGGGTCATCAATGTACCCAAAAGATGGATCCTCATATGTCTCATCCTCCCTTTCCTTTCTAGAGCACTTATCTTACCTATTTATTTAGTATGGGGAGTGCATGAAGGCTCGCACTTATCTATTTACAGCTCTGTTTCTTTCAACTCTTCTTCATCATTTTTCATCTCCTCTTCCAGAGGATCCTCCGTAACCTTAATATCTACTAGAGTTTTAGGATTGTTGTCTTCATAATTTTTTAATTCTCCCTCCTTCCAAGGAATATAACTACACCTCTTCTTATTTTCAGGTTCTACTTTCATAGGATAACTCATAGGTGATCTCCTGGGGGGATGTGAAAGTCTCACACTCTGATCTGTTGTTTTTTTTGGTACCCTCTTATATTGAGGATCCTTAGGAGTCAAATTTAGGCCCACCCTCATCGCACCTTTCTCCAATACATCATCCTCTTGTTATAGTGGAGGGGTTATCACACGGTTATTTTTTATCTCTGACAGTGGGTTTTCTTCTACCCCTATGTTCCAAATGACCACTTTATTCCTTCATTTCTTCCTTTTCCCCCTCTCCTTCCAAAATGGGTGAGGTTATTTCCTCATCTTCCAGAGTGCCAACTGTATCCTTCCCCTTAGGTGGACCAGGAAGTTTGAATTCATTCTCCACATATTTCCCATTTTCCATCTTGGGCTTGAGTTGGATATATATAAGGGATGTCCCTATCTCACTAATTTCCAAACTCATTGCCTTCATATTAATATCATTATAAAGTAATATCTCAATATATGCATACTTACCTAGATACATGTAAGTCTTTCTGAGTGTGTGGTAGTTGCATTCTACTTTTTAAAAAATTGAAAATAAATCTACGCCCATTTGAAATCCTATGTAAATATGCTTGGAAGTAACGTGCGGTGAAGGCATAAAGAAGATTGTACCAAAGGTTACATTTTCCATCCTTCATCCTAAAACACACAATACAAATTTTTTGATAAACTACAAACTATACTTGCTTACCTAATACCAAAGGTATCTCCTTAGGTATTCTCCATTCCTTCTCAAACGTGCCAGGAAAGCACTCATACCACATATTATACTTTGTTTAAAGGGGACACTCATGGTCCCATCACATTTATACTTCTCAAATATCTCTACAAGATATTTCTTTACCTCAGGATATTTCCATACTTTTTCCTTAGGCCCATCTGGCACTTCAATTTCTACAAAAAAAAGGGATACCAAGATTGCACCAAAATTTATCTTATCTCCTTCGTGATCTTCCTAAATGATAGTTTTATCAATAAAACCTACCAGGTTATAAGTTACTTCTTCACTCATTTTCTTTGCTATGTGTAGCCACAAGGTATTTACTTGTGACCACCACTCCTAGTCATTAAGATTTGTGTGGAGGTGCTCTATCATTTGAACCACATGATACTTATATAGCTTCTCTATATCCATCTTGTGCCCTCCTTTTAGGTAATACAACGTATTTCTTGTCTTCATTATACCTTCTTTGTCTAACAATTCACTACTCACTTTAGTGTCCAAACTCCTGAGTCTTGTAAAACTCCCAATCAAGGGCACGGTGATCCTCATATGTTGCCCAACAAAATAGAAAAATTCATCATGGACTCTGCTCATCAACCACTAGTATAATTTTTCTTGTTTGAAAAAGTAGGGCAGTTCACATAACTATAAAATTCCCACCTTTCTCAACAGCTTCTCACCCGCATAATCATACACGACCATATCATCCGTTGTTCTCTTGTTTGTATTCTTTACTAGTAATTTATCTAGTTCATCTTTTTTATTTGTTGTTATATGATTGTAATCAAGCACCTTACATCGGCGAACGTGCGGGTCTCAATCACAACCCATGTAAACCCTTTCTAGGTACTACATTTCTGAAAAATTCCTCTCAGGCACATCCTCCACCTCAACTTCAACTTCCTTTTGTTTCTTCCCCCTAGTATCCACTCCAGATGCATTTCATGGTTCCATAGTAACTATAAAGGTTTGATATTTTACCTTCTTCGAGCTCTAATATTCCAATCCCGTGTGCTCTATCTCAACTCTGTGTGCCCTAGCTCACCTATGAACCCTAATAGACAATTTCCCCTTCCTATACACCTTTATTTCTCTAAAACACCCTTTCTAATGGAATATCGCACAATCCTATGTATAAATATGAAGAATCTGACTGATTCATAGCTCTCCGCACTTCACAACTCCCTTGCTAGCTCACTCGAATTCAACTCGCTTGAATTCTCTTGTATGCAAAGGTAAAAGTTATTTTGCAACACGTTCTTATGAATTTTTGAAAATAAAATTTGCATTTATTACTCTCCACCTACCACCGTACTCAGAATTGATTTAGAATTTCTTTAATTCTTTGTGTTGCTTATTTCCACGCCACAGTCATAACTTTCTGGTGTGCCTTCTACTTCTTGGCCGCATACCTCTTTTCATGTACCCTCACACACCGAATTACTATGCCACTAATCCTTTCACTAAATAGTTTACACTACTACAACCTACCTCATATTGCACTTTGTGTCCATCTATCCATACATGGTCTTAATTCATGAGAAAATTTTCTCCAACTATACCTTTACTTCAAGGAACTGCACAAAAAATATCTTTCTACATACCTGTCTTCAAATGACATTCAAACTTGGACCATATACCCTGTATATACTCCACCCCAAACTACGGGTTTATGCAGTCCTCTATTCATGAAACTTAGAGAGTAATCAACTTCTGGTGCACAAGTGGGCTTATTACACAAAAAAACTAAAATAAATTGACAAAGCATTGTAACAATGAAAGGAAACACATATAAAGGGAATGCATTAATGAAACGTAATCTAAGTGGCAATACTGCCTTATTACAAAAACTAAGAAGACTTATTTATAGTAGGGCTTCAACTTACTCCTATTGAAGTAACTAGGAAACTATGTCCCATCCAACACATATAACTAGCAAGCCTTTGAATCAAGTATATAAGTTATAACATACGGTCCCAAAAAATGCACCTTAAGCTTTCCAAGGTGGCATAAAAAACTTTGAGTCATAAAGAAGTACCATCTGTCCGAACTCCATCTTCTTATCTGTAATAAGTGTATCATGTCATGCCTTCTATTTCTTCTAACTCCATCTTGTTATAGTGCATCTTTCATCCATCTGCATTAGTTTCTTAATACGTTCCTCAAGCACTTGATCATCTGCTAGACCTACTGTGCACACAATACACAGTGAAGGTAACATGAATTCACTGGTAGAACAACCTCTGTGCCAAAAACCAACTGAAAGGGTGTTTCTTTATTCAACATTTTATAGGTTGTCCTGTATGCCCAAAGTACAACAGAGACTTTATCATCCCAGTATTTCCTTCCAAAATCACAATTTTTTTGTCAAAGTTTTGCTCTATATCCTGTTGAAGGCCTCAACAGTTCTATTATTCTAAGCATGATAGGGTGTTTTTTTATGGTGTGCAACCATAAATTCATCCAATAGTATCCTAATGGTCTCATTAAGAAAATGAGTACCCCTATCACTTGTCAAACTTAAAGGGCATCCATACTTACTAATAATATTTTTCCACAGAGCTATCGTGGAATCCTTTATAGGATCTTCTTCCACCCACCTTGTAAGATAATCCATATATGTTATGATGTAGCGTGATCCAGTCCTGTGTGCAGGTGGAGAAATAGAACCCAAAAAGTCAATCGCCCACTTTTCAAAAGGTTTTGTAGTAGAAATTGGCCTCAAAGGAATTTCATTCTATGCCCAAGTTTTCCAAGGTGATGACAATGGTCACATACCTTACAATATTCTTTAAAATCCTTATAAAGTGTTTCCCACGATAATTCTATGAGTAAAATATTGTGTGTGGTGGCATTTCCTACATAATGTATTCCTATAATACCACCATGAGCATCCTCCATAATTGTTTCATGCTCATGCTCAAGTACACACAGGCGCAAAACTTCATCCCGACCTAGTTTGTATAAATATCCACTGATAAGCATATAAGGTGTGGTGCGTATAGAAAGTTACCTTTTTTTCAAGGCCTTCATTCCTTTGGGCACCACACTTGTTCATAAAAAGAAAACAATATATTCTAAGTCAGAGAGTGCACAGTTCAATCTGAATAGCTTTGCATCTGACATTATATCCTCAATGATCTACATGTCCTCTCCTTAATTAATACTTGATAAATTATCCAGTCCAGAATTACTCTTTCCTAGCTTAACCACCACAGTGAAGTCAAATTCCTGAAATAACAGAATCCATTTACATATGCACCCCTACAAAATGGGCTCGTTAATTAAGTACTTCAATGCCACATGATTTTTATAGAAAATTAAATTCATTGAAAAAAAATACTATCAAAACTTATGCAACACGTAGATCATGGACAAAGCTTCGTGCTTTGTAGTTGTATAGTTTATTTTAGCTTCCGGATTGAAAAGAAAATAGGATTAGTGATAATACCTTCTCTAGGTCTAGATAATACCACACCAATTGCCATGACAGAGGCATCCACATGTACATGAAAAAGGTGACTCAATGAAGGAAAGTGCAAAATAGGTGTTATAGTAAGCCTTTCCTTTAATGTTTCAAATGCACATTGTTGCACTTCACCCAAATGGAACTTTCCTTTACCCTTCAATAGTTCCTCTAAGGGTATGGCGATCTTGGTGTAACCTTTGATAAACTTCCTATAATATCCTGTATGCTTAAATAATCCAAACAACTCACTCTAGTTAGTATGTTCCTCTAAGCCCAAAATAATAACAACCTTAACAGGATCCACTAACAAGCTTTCCTTTTCGTTGATGTGTCCTATCAATGTCCCAAAAGGTGTAGCAAACATGCAATTCTTAATGTTCAAGGAGATGCTCAACTACATGTACCTCTCAAACATCAATCTCAAATTACCACAATGATCTTTCACTATCCCATACAATATCCAATCATCCAAGTAAACCTATAAGAACTTATGAATGAAATCTTAGAATGCTTGAAAAACTATGCGCAAAAAGATTGCAGGTGCATTCTTCAATCAAAAATGCATAACTATGTATGCAAAAATTCCCCATTCAGTGGTGAAATTTTTCTTTGGTTGATCCTATTTTAGCAATCCGAATCTTATGATATCTAGAAAACCCATCAGTAATGGAGTATATTTCATTCCCCACAACACCTTCTAAGATTTACTCAGTAAAAGGTGTTGTTAAAGGATCGATTACACATGCAACATTCAACTCCCTATAGTCCATGAAAATTATGACTCTTCCATCTTTATTTATACTGATCATCATAGGGATAATCCACTCTAAATCCTGTATGAGCTCAATAATTCAAGAGTTCAACATTTTTCCAATTTCTTCTTTAACTTTCATGTGCAAGTTAGGATTCATCCCATAAGGCCTCTTCCTAACTAGGCACATACCTTCCTTTAACTTAATTATCATCTCACCCAAATATTCATGTACCCCTTTTAATTCATAATATCCCCTACGGAACAAATCATGGTAGTCACACAACAACTCAATTATCTTAAAAAACCTTAGAATCAGAAAAATAATCCCTGATGATGGCCTCCTTTGGTTTAACATTTTTCCCAATGTTGACCTTCTTCATTTTCATAGGCTTGTGGTAGGCACACACCTTCTCATCTATACTTTCTAAGACTCATTATCTCTAAATCACAACACCCTTCAGTTGTTGGTCAAGTGAGTATGCTTGAGCTCATAGTGTGACTGGATAACATGGGTACTATCTCCAAGTTGTGTGACTTACTAGTTGAGATAGACCTCCAGAGGAAGTTGGTTCTTGCTCCTAAACTACCTGCCACAATCTACTCTAGTGAAGGCAAAACTATTTGTCCTAATCTAAATTTCCAAGGTACTAGGGAGAGAGAAATGCATGAAAACAAAGCCTACACTAAATCGGTGATACACCGGAAAAGGAGGGAGTGAGGATAGATTTCAAATGTGTGAAAAATAGAAGAAAAGTGCATGCTAGAAGGGGTGATAACAGTTCTCCACAATCTAGAAAGTGCATTCACAATGATATTTCATTCATACACAATGATAACGAATCCCTGCATGATCATAAAAATAGACCCAATATGCTTGTAATGAAGGTTGAAATGGCAAGAAGAGTGCAAACAAACACATTAAGGGAAGATGCATCCACAAACTTGTATTTTATTGCCTCATGATATGCATAGTTTGATCTATTATAAGGTAGAGACCTAGATCACCATGCAAGGAGTCCACTACAAAGGCCTATAGCACATTGGATTCACAAAACAATTTTGGTAGAGTTTTGCTACAACAAACTATCTCCCCCTACAATGAGCCCAACACTCCAATTTATAGAAATCTGAGAAGAGAGAGAGGGGGGGAAAATGAAAATCCCAAAATATTTCCTTTAACCACTTACAAGAGGTAGTAAATGGACTGAAATGATGGTATATTACTTGCACAAGGCTCCCCATACTATCCCATAACTTGCAATAGTGATAAATGTCATCCCATGCTTCATTGAATGCATCTTAACTACCAAATAAAATATTGTTATGAACTTGGGCACGTTTTCTAAAAATAATCCATCTATCCTTCATCAAATTCTAAATTTATTGATTTTTGTGGATCGGTATTGGAACCATGATTCCAACGGTACCAATATTGTGCATTTTCGTCTATAATTGCAAAAGATATGGCATTCTGAGTGTAGACAGTTGTTTTGGGTTTGCTAGGCATTTCTGTCATTTGACGGGTTTAGGTATTAATTTGAATGAAGCTGAATATTTTTATTTTATTTTAATATATCTACCCTCATAAAAATTAAGATATCTAGTTTATGTGGCATAAAGGACATCACTCCCATTCCAGATAGTCAAATTTGATTAAAATCAGAGCTCAGGATCAAACGTTATGGCTGTTTGAAGTTCGGGAGGTCAAACATTGAATTTTCCTTTGTATGCGGCTATTGCGGGTTTGCGGAGAACTCATGTCGCATGCATACTTAGCTCATCTAGGCCTCCCTTTTCTACATTTCCCAATTTGGGCTTCTCTATCCCAATTGTCCTACCATTGACTGGGATGTTGGGGCCGTTGACCTCATCTTTTGTCATAATGCTTTGTGATCAGCTTTTTTTCCTTTGTGGGTCCCATGCATAGTTGTATCCTAGATGTACCGCAAATCACGCAAGACAAAAATATCTGATTTTTTAGATTTGAACTACCTGCGGATATTTCGACGATGCACGTCCCGAATGTCCCGATGTCCTGCAGGCCACCTGGAACAAATTTCTCTGCATTTTTCACAATGAACTAACTGCGGCGATTTTGACTTTTTGGGTCCCGACTATCCTGCGTGAACTTGTGCAGCTTGGGACTAATTTTTCTTATTTGTCCACAATGAACTAAAAGAAGCCATTTTTTAGATTTTTCTAACTTCTTTGATTTTTTCCTGAACAGGGAAGCTAGAGGGAAGTAAAAGAGACCTCCAAGACCTGATTTTTGTCCTTGAACCAATTCTTCTTGCTCAAGTATGAAGAAATCATGTGAATTATCCAATTTACCTTGAGGGGGTCAATTTTGGATAACAATACCTTGTGTGTACCCTCTGTATGCTCAACATATAGGTTCTCCACTTCTTCACCATCCGTTATGTAGACCATCTTATCCTTTTCTCTTTCTAGGTAGGCACACCTAAGCTTTTATGCATCTGTCTCTTCCTCTTCAAAATGTGCCTCTAGGTCTGATTCACCTAGTAAATCATGAATAAACTCCTCGGCCTTTGCACTATCTCCCATATTTAAACACTTAATAACATGTAACTCCTCATTCATCGTAGGTTTAGTGGAGAAATAGTCAAAGGTCTTAATCATACATGTAGTTAGTTCTTACCAATTTCCTATTTCTCTATTCAATTCAGAATATACATACCATACACGCACGCATCCTAAAAAAATGTAATAGAAATGGGGCACCCATAGCAAAGGTGGTAAGGCCTCGTGCACCTCTGTCTAGAGTATCTCACACTACTGAACATGGTGTTAAGAATCCTTCCCACGAAATTCACATATCTTGGTAGATGCATTACTGCATAGAAATCTTGTAGAGAAGGAAATCCTCAATTTTCACCATTCTAAAATATTATCCCTGTGAACCATCCACGAGTGTGTTTCCATCCCATCTAGGGTAAAAACTAGCACATTACTTCTTTCCAATTGATCTATCCATTGAACTTCCATAGCACACAAGAACACCTTAGGATTTCCTTCACCAAAATATCTTGGTACTTGGTTGCTGCCCAAACATCTAAAACAACATGGCCTGCTTACGCAAGTGGATGCAATCCTTATCACACTCACACCTAACAATTTCATAAGTTCCATGTGCCCAAATATCACATGAAACACTTTTAGTATCACTCATGGACTATGCATCATCCAATTGTAGAATGCCTTCCTTTGATGGCTGAAGTACTTTAGGATCCCTAATAGTGCACGCATAAATTTTTTTCAAGTCCTCTTCGCTCAAGGGATCTACATAAGGTTCAAATTTTCCATCTGCCAAAGGAATGATGACTCGCTCTTCCTTGTTCTAAAAAAAAGTGTAACCTTTATTGAGGTACATATCATATTTTTTGTCATAACATCAAGGGCGCCCAAGAAGTGCTAGAAAATTGTCTTCTTCTATAAGTGCCAATACTTCAAAGTATCTAGTAAACTTGGCCCTTTGAATAGTAATTCTAGTATCCCTCAAAAATCCAATGGACATGGATTTAGTTTTGTTTTCCATAAACAACACATTTGAATATGGCTATAATGGTGGTCTCCCCATTTGAATTCATGCCTCCAAAGTGAGTACATTCACTTTCACACTTGTATCAATCAAAATATTACTCAAGGGCCATCCATCAACAACAACATTTAAGTTGATCTCCTTATCATAATCCAAAATATGAGGAAGAAGTTTAGCATGCAAAATCTATCTTTCATACTCAATTCCAGTGCACGGGGTATTTCCCTTTAACCATTCTCCTAAAAAAGGAATGATGTTCTCTTGTTACTACATCTTACAAAATTCCTTCAAATCATCAACATCTGTATGATGGTGCTTAGTTTCCTTCTTTTTTTCTAACTTCCACAATTTTTCTTTCAAACATTGTATCTCACACTGTAAACTACTAATCACTTCTATAGTTTCTTGATAAACCTCCTTCTGATGTGTAGGTTCTAGATACTTTGCATGTAGCACCTCATCCTTTGTAATGGTAGGCTTCTATTTTGGAACTTCCCTAGTGCACACAACATCAATGTGTGTAGTAATATTTACAAGTACTAATTCAGGATCTAACACTAACTTTGGCATACACTAATCTTCTACAAAGCACTATACTCTTCTAATTCCTGCGCCCTTATCCTAATTGTGCTTATTACTTAAGTGTTCATATAATTCTAAGCACTCTTCATATTTATGGTTATTTCCACAAAAATAAAAACAATATTATGAGGTCATTCACACTTGTAGTGATTAGGATACCTACATGTATAATATGTTCCACATGGAAAATCACTCCTTCCACCATCGTGACCTCAGACACTAAATCTTCCTTTGTAAAATAAACCTCTACCACGACCTCCATTAGATTACCCTTCATTATGATCATGGTCATGATGCTCACCTTTCTCCTTAGATTTATTTGCAATGATGGTTTTTCATACACCAATGTCAATGACATCATGAATCTGATTAATCAACCTACAATCTTCAGTATCATGAGTAGTAGACCTATAAATATTCTAGTACCAGGACAAGTTATTTCTTATCACGTGTTGCAACAATGGGCACCAACTAGAAATATGGTCTAAGTGACATATATCACAGTCCAGTAATAAAGAGAACACTAATTTATGAGGACAACTATACTTAATATGCCATTTTACTTCACAATCTATGTACCGAATTCCACTGCGCATCTCATGTGCTGAATTGGTTGATAGCTTCTCTGACTATTTTACCATTACTGTAATATGAGATTCCAAGAATTGGCTCACTCCTATGTCTACAATTCTTACTACCTTAGTGTGCAGAGGTTCTTGAAGCACCTCATGTGGATCTATGTAAGTCTTATCTGAAAGTTCTCATCTCAAAGGCATAATAAGTCCTCTAGTGAACCACTGAGTATGCTTGCTCGCATGTCTCTCATAAGATAATTTGGAAAAAAGTTCTTGAACCATTCATCATATTCCTAAACACTCTCAGTAGTGACCTACTTAATGTCTTTTAGCGCGGTGATTCTCTTCTGCTCAAATTGATGGATATAAAATTCTTTCAAGAAAGGATCCTGTTGTGTGGTATAATTTACACAATTCTGGTCAGGGTAAAAAAATTATGTACCAACTATGTGTGTACCCCTGTAATGTAGTTGTGAATTGGATTTCCTTATGATCTGGAGTTGTAATCCCCTTCATGAACCATAGTATCTCACACATATGTATGTGCTTAGGTGCACCTTCTATTCCTCTATATTCTAGAAGAAGAAGAGACATCTCCATATAAATTTGCTAAGGCTGGTGCGGACCATTCCCACTAGATCTAGAACATGTATTTCCTCCTATGTTTCGTCTACCCTCAGAACTACTAGATCCACTAGATCCTGAGCCACTTGATCCTCTTGATCCTCATCTTATAGTAGGAATTGGAAAATAAGATGCACTACCTTTTGTTCCAATAGTTGTGCTGAATTGAACTCCCAAAGTCTACCAAGTTTTACTACTTCTAGATGTGATTCCAACATTCTACACATCCATGTTCATTGTTGAAGACATACCAGAAAGTATACCTCCTCTAAATAAAGTAGAAAAATCCTACACCAACATAGATGAATATGCTACCTGATTTAATCTTGAACTTGATGGAAAATTTACTTTGCCTCTCGCTACTCTACTTCCCACACTAGCTTGCTGAGTACTGAATTTCGTAGAAACTAGAAAACCAAGCGCAAGGGCTAGGTTGCTAGGAGGGATCAAATGCATGCCTGAGCTCCAGGTTGTTTCTATTTACGCCCTCTCATCCGAGGTTGAAAATGGTTCTCTACCATGATTTCCCAAATGGGGGGAGTGCCAGATGCTCTGGGTCCATGTTCTCTACGTGAGCTCTAAATCCTTCATGAGCCATCTCTCTCCACAACACCATCCATTATATACCTTCAAGTTGCTACTCTAAATCCCTCTTGCATATCTCATTGAACTGAATCTACATTTCTTCTCTTTTCCTTTCTATTGCTTGGTCCACCATCTTTTACCACACCTACTCCTTCCCTCACGTGTGGTGGGGTTTTAGCTAGCCATAGGTTTTTCTTCCAAAATCCATGGTCACAATCAAGATCTTAATCACCAAAGGGATACCGCAAAAATATGATCCTCAAGGTTCACCCAGGAATTGGAACTCAGCAACCTCTAGATAGGAGTAAGTAGAAACTATGTATTAAAAAATATAGCTATTAAAAAACACCACGGAACCAATGATCCATAGTGCACGTCCAAATCATATCGACATCATCTAAGGCCTAAAATTCTTCCTGCATGCAAATGAGCGTACAAAAACCTCTAATTTATCTTATATGTATAAGCAACCAACTACTCATAAAGATCTATAAGAAAGATGGCTAAGAACGTCTCATACAACGCATCATAAAAATTCCATTCAACCTACACACGTGCATCAAACTTAGGTTTAGTGGTAAATATGTGAGCATATTATTATTCCAGATCATCTAACCACTCTTCAATACTGGCCAATGTCAAAGGGTACATCTTCATCATGCAACATCCTACCAGAAAACTGAAAAAGAGGTCTCGGCAACGAAACCAAAATGTAACCTATATTTTACCACCAACATCCCAAGGCACACAAACACATCACTCATCCTAAAATGAGCACTCACCCAAAGCAAGCAAGGGCACCATGTTCCTCTTTAGAGAATCTTGTTCAAGATGTTAGCATGATTGAATGTATATTTCAGATCTATAATAGATAATCAATTAAACCACAGTGCATAAACTAGATCTAGATCTTAACCATATGAAGGAATACCTAAACAATTACTATAACCAGATTTACTAGACAAGATCTATGCTCAATTACATCCAACACCATTATCCAGCTAATAATATCAATTATATTAAATATTGCAAAACATAGAAGCTTCATACACCCATAACAATGTCACCATAGTCATGCATGCTAATAAACTCACAACATAACACTAATACAAAAGGGATCCCCTAAACCTTTGCAAATCAATACATATTTATAGGGGTGGGGAATTTCCCTTCATCTCCCATGCACCTTCAAAAATAGGATACATACTAATAATAACCATGTGCCCTTACATGAGAATACAAAAGCATACAAGCTTGCTAATAATAGATTACCTAATAATAAAACTATAGTATAATCCTATTATTTGCTCCAAGACTCTGCATGGCAGTCGATCTTCTACTAGTCCTAAAATAGCCTTGGTGTATCATCCAAGTCTTTAACAAAATGTTCTCTTCACTCCACGTCCAAAATTAGCCCTGATCTACAAAACGGGTAAGTCTCGATTTCTAACTGTTCTGGGCACACCCTGTTTTACTATGCCTCAGCATGATCTTGCATGCCCTGTGTCCATGCACCCAATAATTTTATGCTTTCGTATGTAAGATATATTTCATCAGCTCAATAGAAGGCTTTTCGTGATCTCCTGATCCACCTTCACATTCTTATGAATTCTTAAATGTAATCTTTACAATTTAGTCTTTTACTACCTTTCGATAGCTGAGAAACCTTGTGATTAAATTACTTCACGTGTGCTTCCCATCTCAGAATCTGGGTAACCTTTACCACTTCATCAATTCCTAAACAAACCACACTCTAGAATTAGTGACGGATGACACAATCATCCATTGCATCACTTCAACGAAATTTTCTGGCTTGTGTTCAAACCAAATCTTAAGTTTGGATGAACTATAAGAGTCTATCCATAGTCATAAAACGATATATCTCAGCTCCCATAAATTCCATTTTATGCTAAATTCATTAAGGTTATGGTGATGGTACGACCCTAACTTCTGCGGAAGCCAAAGATTCTCTCTTAACATCTTATGCCTACCTATTGTATTAAATTGCAGGCTTATCTGTGAGCTAAGGAATATATGTCCACACATTAGTACAATATGGCATCTTTAGGAGGCTAAGGGTTCATTTCAATCTTACACTAAGATTAAGGTTGACATGCCTAATTATCGATCCCCTAGTTCATTTCTTAGATTGGTGTAGGTCCACTGTCTGATATGCATACCTATGAATTGGAAACCAGTTTGCATGTGCTCGTATAGTATGATGTACAACTACCCACCCTATCCTTAACTTATTCATGATGAGTGAAGATCTAACTCCTTTATTCCCAAATTCATATTGGGATAACTGAACTAATGGGTCGTGATTTAAGCACGTTAAGTTTTTCTAAATTATTTTATCATCATTAGACATGCACAATACTTAACTTATATAGTTTTATCCTCACATTTTTATTCTTATATTCACAATTTCTTTCAATGTCATTAATTGCATTTCAACTTGGATTTCAGAAATTCCATCCACTAAAAACCATATTTCCATCTTGACAATGGTTCGTGAGAGTCAGTCAATCTGAATCCCCATAAGAGATGTGGCTGGAAAGACTTTAACAAGGCATAGCTAAGAGTAGGTTTGATTTTTTAGATGTCATATGTTTAAAAAAAATTATTACTTTCATTCATAAAATAAAAATATTACATCCTTTAGGAATTTATATGAAGTCAACACATCCATTGGTTAAACATAAGTTTCCCCATTGACTCAAGTAAGATCAAATGAGATGAATATTCCTATCCTTAAGGAAAGAACATAAGCTTGTTAATTTAATTAAAACATATTCCAATTTAATAACACATAATCCATATAAATGTTTGAGTCTTAACCATAAATAGATCAATTCTATTGTCTTTCATAAGACAACTATATTTTTAGACTGATAAGATTCATTCCTACACAAGATTTTTTACTTGTCCTATATTCTTTTTTTCTTACAACACGACAAATTTTGAAATAAATTAAACATCTTATCCACATTATATTTCTTCCAATATCACATTAGAATAATCAGACATATAACGTAAATCAACCAATGTCAATTATTAATCATCCAAAACTTATAAGAACCTTTCATCATTATTAAATAATCGAAAGGAAGGAATCCTTTCCTTTATTAACAAAATTGTATTTCAATTACAAATCATAAAGAAAAATAAATTCCACACTATAATTTGGGAATCAAAACTCCTAAATAAAGTAGTTATCAATTTCCATCTTCACCTTCTTCTAACCAACTCCTCATCATGTATATGTAGATGCAATGAGTCACTATTCACTATATTGCCATGACTTCTGCCCCCTATGCTCTACTCTATCTACTGATGATAGGTAAGTATTGGTAATTGGTTGGTATGAATGTATGGAATGGCGCGTTGTTCCATTCCATACATTCGGACCGGCCTATAAAATTTTACAAATTTTAGGATATAAAAGAGATTAAAATAAATCTAACAAAACCCATTATCATGATTGCAAGAATTGAACTATTACAAAAAAATATCATCAATTCTAATTATCACATTTTTAACAACCAAAAGGAAATAAACTTCCATGAATCAAATTTATTTCCAAACAATGTTCAACAAAGAGACTAACATTTTACATCTAATTAAGATGGAAATATCTACAATGTCTAGCTCCCCAGATTAGCACATACCTATCTATGCATCGTTGCATACGACCATTTTCAAATAGATTCTAATCATCAATAATGTTTAATCCTAATTACAACATAATAAAAATGGTATCTGTTCACTGAAAAAGTAAGTATCAACAACATTTAAACCTTCATATAACAGTTGTAGACTCCATATACTCCCAACAAAAATCTAAGGCTGCTAGCCCATCAATGTAGTCCAGAGCCAAACAAAACCCAAAAAATCCAAGAGTTACAAGTGTGACTGTGAGACACCCCACATCAATAATAGATAAAATTTATATGCCATTATAATAAATTTGAAATAGGAATTAAAACTTAATTAAAATAATTCCTAGATTTCATAAAAATAAAACCCCGAGTTGTTCGATTCAATGAATCCAACGAAGTTCATATTTTAACTCAACTTCACTTCGCATTGAATAAAATTGACTCCATTAAATAAAATCCTCTCCATTTAATAAAATCCTACTACCCAAGTTTTATTGTATGTCAATGAGTGACTTTATCAACATGCCAAATGAAAAATAAGTAAGTCTCTTGAGTCTCTGTAGAGGGCAGACGTCTACCTACTAATCGTAGATAGATTCTGGCGAATATACACCCGGAAAACAACCCTTCTTAACAACCAGTTTCACAAAAATGGCTTTTCAATATATTTATTTATAAACCTAGGTTTATTAAGGGTATCGAATAGATAATTTTCATAGATACTTGCACCCATTTATAGTCCAACAATCAAACATAGAAGCACACATAGATTTTAGGCACTATTTTTTATAAAGAATAAAACAATGATTCAAGCAATCATTTTTGTTACAGAAGACCACATCGATTTCTATAGTCAAGATTTCAAAAAAAACACTCATCAATTCTAGATTTACATACTCATATTTATCCATTATTTCATCTATCAGTAGCTACGTATTATTAGAAAGAAGAGAAAAGCACACGGAGAAGAAACCATGCCTGTTATAGTTGTATGATACTTCCAAGCTGAAATTATTTTTCCATGTTTTTCAAGCCTTTCTCCTCCAGCTACTCGCTACAAAACCGGCCTATAGAAACACTTCAATGTTTAAGCAATCCACAGAGTGCCAAGTCTACTGGAAAAGTGATTTCTTCAACATGCAGGAAATAATTAATGACTCTGTATTAATTTTGGAAAGGCTTCGCCCCCATTTTATCCTCCCTTCCCTCCCATTTCGAATGGAAATATTTTACTTAACCCTAACCTCTTCCAACCTATGTGGGCTAGATCAATGCTAGTCGTTGGATGAAGCCACTTGCCCCCTCTCAAGATTTAGGGATGCATGCATGGGGATTCCAATCATGGCAAGGGTGGAGGGGTCGTGAGGTCCCCTTCCCTATTATTATTATTTTTTATGAATTATTTAAAATTTTAACAATTCAACCAAACAAAATAAACACCATGGAGAAGACCACATGATCTAAGGTAATAATTATTTAACTAAGTCCCGCAATACCTCACAACATCATAACATATGCCACATAAATGAGTATGTCTTCCCTACATGAAGAAAGAGTTTGGGTTAAAAAATAGATGACCCAACAAAATTCCAATGGTGTTGGCCATGTCTAACCGACATACAGGTGTGCTTACAGGATCGTACAGTAGAGATGCCTATATATGAGCTTGTTTATCCCACTAATCTAGTGTATAGATAATGCATCTATACGTATCACCGTGCATACCTGTACACCTGTTAGGCATCTTCAGTAGGGTTCAATTTCACAACAATAGCAAACGATACACTTGCATTAATAAGTACCTTAGGTTACTTGTAGATGTAAGTATATCATAAACCACCAAAAAGGATTTAAATCATTAATTTTAATTAACATTGGCTGAAAATAGAATGGGGTAAATTGTGGGATGTGACATCTGCCACATAAAAGAATCAACATCTCTTTGATTAATCATTCGTACAATTATTTAATCTGAAGAATTTATGAGATCAAAAATAAATGTATTACTTTACCAGTCTTAAGGAGAAAAAAAACTTGTTCTTACCTTGGAACAACAAAGTTGGAAAACAGTGGATTTTTATTCAAACAACTATGGAAATTCAGCCATCATGTCATCCATGTTCTCCCAAGTTACATTATTTTCTGTGTAATGGTCCCACTAGACCTTGCACTGAGTACTTTATCTTTTTTACAAATAAAGCTTGCATGTTTCCAGCACCCTGATTGGCTCAACTATCACTATCCCAGGGTCCTACACTTGTAGTGAATGCCAATCTAGCACATGCGCAACATCTCCAACGTATTTATTTAGCAATAAGATGTGAAAAAAATTGTTCCTTCGAGAGAGAACAGAGGGAAATGTCAGCCTATAGGCCACCACATTTATCTTTTCAAGGACTTCAAATGGTACCACATTCCTGGGGGCCAACTTGGTAGACTTACCAAAATTTATAGAGCTCTTTTTGGGTTTAACTCCGACGAAAACTTTATCCCCAACAAAAAAAATTGCTCAATCCTATTTTTATCTGTGTAGATTTTCTATCAGTTTTCTGCCTCTTTCAGTCATTCCCAAATAAAATAAACTTGATTTTCCATCTCAATCACCAAGTTTGGTCTAATGACCTCCCTATCTCAAGTTTTGTCCCAACTTATGGGATTCTTGCAGCTTCGCCTATACAGAGCTTCAAAAGGATCCATTTTCAATGAGGAGTGATATGTGTTGTTATAATCAAATTCAACTAGTGGGTGGTACTATTCCCACTTGTATTGTTGATCCATGCAGTACATTCACAACAAGCCTTCAAGTAATTGATTCACTCTTTCTGTTTCTCCATCTGTTTCTGGATGGTATGTTGAGTGAATTTTATCTTCATCCCTAATGTTGCATATAAGTTATGCCAAAACCTTACAATTATTCTCGGATCCCTGTCAGAAATGATTAGTTCTAGGACCCTATGCAGGATGAAAATTTCATGCATAAACCTCTTAGCAAGAGTTGGAGAATCATCCTTCATATTTTCAATAATAAAATTCACAAATTTGGTGATTTTGTCAACTACTACCAAGATCATTCATGCTTATTTTTTTACAATGACAGTCCTCTAAAAAAATCCATGTTGATTACCTACCATTTTTGTTGTGGTACCTCATGAGGGTACAACCATCCTGCAAGGTACATATGTTCAGCCTTAACTCACTGGCATTCAAGGTATTTCTACACATATTTGGTGGCATCCCCCTTCATGCCATGCCAGAAATATAGAGTTTTCATATCAACAACCATCTTGGGTACCCCTGGATGGAAAAAAATGGTGTGTCATGAAATTATTATAACACCTTACACCTCAGATCTTTTGTTTCACGTACGTAGAATATTACATTGTATTGCATAATTCCCACACTTTCAAGCTTAAAAATTGAATATTTTAGATCCTGTGGATCCTTTACCAAGGTTGTCTTCACTTGTTGATAAAATTCATCAGCCGGTAGATGTTTTAAAACATCATCCTTAAAACCAGTTTTTAGAGTCACCAACATTGAAAGATGCTTTCGATGGCTGAGTGAATCAACGAATCGGTTCTCTTTTCCATTAATATAGATGATCTAAAAATCATACTCAGAAAGGAATTCCAACCACCTACGATGTCTTGTGTTTAGGTTGGGTTATGTGAAGATATACTTCAGACCCAAATGGTCTATTTTCATCTCAAAAGGCTTGCCAAAAAAATAGTGATGCCACATTTTCAATGTGTGGACTATTGTGGACATTTATAAATCATGCAAGGCATATTTTAACTCATGAATCTTCAAATGTCTAGACTCATATGCCACCACTTTTCCATCTTGTAAAATGATTCCACCTAGTCCTTCATAAGAAGCATATGTTACAACAACAAAGCTTCCATTTAGATTAGACACCTTTAGGATAGGTGATTAAGTTTGGAAGTTTTCTTTTTTCTATCCATTCAAACTTTTTGGATTTTTTCTGTAGTGTTGTTATAGGACCAAAAATTATTATGTTGAGATCATAGCACCCCTAATTTCTCGCAAGTGAATGATTGAAGAAGTCTTTGTGATTTTTCAAACATGGAGTTATCCCAAAGTGTGGGACTTTATAATCAAGATAACCCTCATAAGAAGGCCGACTTCCTATCTTATCCTAGTGCCAACTATCCAAAGTGTAGAGAGTTACATAACTAACACTAATCTAATGCTTTCCTAAGGAGACAAAGTTAGAGAAAATGCATGAAAATTAAAACCTACTCTAAGAGAAGGTGATGCACCAAGAAGGATGTTGAATAACCTACACAATAAACACAACCAAACTAGACTCTTGCAATGAAAAAAAAACAATACATAATAACCTTGCATGCAATGAAAGATCATAGAGATGCAGTAGAACATAGAAGACGGTTTGAAACATCCATAGATATGATTTTATTCCTCTCAAATTTGATAGAATACATCACATTTAGGGTCAAAGGCACAAATTTTGCATTACAATGTCTACTAGGGAGGTTTGGAATCTCCAAAAATATCTTACAAACAAAAAAGGAGGGGAATATAAAACTTGTCCAACCCTTTAAAACAAGCCCGTCCTTACAATATATAGGAATAATTAGAGAAGGGAGAGACAAAACTTTGAAATATTGCTTCAACCACCCTAAAATGCATTAAAATCGCCTGCAACAATGATGGGTGCCACTGCAAAACCCATACCTCCATGTACTTTACCTTGTTGCAGAAGAAAGGAAGACCATACCTCATCATTTGGGTAGGTGAGAAATCTGGAAACATTCATCTAAAATGGTGGAATATATTTCTAAATTTTGGAATTCTTAACCTTACTTGTGTAGATGACCCTTAGAGCTTTCTAAAAAGTCTTATCTTGTGCAAATATGAGCTCTCAATCAAAAGTTATGGCCATCTAAAGATGGGGGTTTCATGAAGCAATAAATGCGGGTGGTTGGCTCTATTTTTTCAGACTCTAAACTTGTATCGCACCCTCTAAAATCTAAAATTTTAGACTTTTGGGATTCACATATTTGGGATTTTTGATTTTAGAGTTTAGGTTACTATTCATTACTATGAGCTTGCAAAACCTCTGAAATGTCGAAACCCCAAAGTCTGAAATATGGACTTCAGGTTTCAGAATTCAACTGTTGATTTACGTCCCCTTGGGCTTCAATATTCCGAAATGCTGAAACCCTAAAGTTTGAAATTTAGACTTAGGGTTTCAGACCTTTAGGTTTTCAGGATTTTAGGATTTCAAGGGTTTAGGTCCCGTGATTTCAGGGGTTCAGTTTTCAGGATTTCAGGTTTTAGGATTTTTTGGGTTCAGGTTTTAGGATTTTAGGGGTTCAAGTTTCGGGATTTTGAGGGTTTGGGGTTCAGTATTTTGAGGGTTTGGGTTTATGCATTTAAGGGGTTTGGGTTTATCCGTCTGGCACAAAAAACCTTCGAAATCTTGAAAGCCAAAAGTCCAAAATTTAGACTTTGGGTTTCTAACCTTTCTTCTCCCCTCATGGCACTGTTCATTTGGTCGATCCTACTACCTACTCCGATCTCCAGAATGTACGAAGTATGAATTTCGGGCTTCATAATTTGATGTATTTCAGGCCTTTTGAACTCGTTATTTCTAAATTTCGATCCACTGAGCTTGAATGCTTCCATGTCTGAATCAATCCCTCTATTTACTATGTGAGACCATGTTCGTTCAATTTCATCTGAGGGGTAAAATTGGATAATAACAACCTTCAAAAATTTCAAAATGAACTTCTGGTAGTACCTAGCCAATCCCATAAAGCTTCTTACTTCATGTAGATTTTTTGGGGATGGCCATTCCATTATTGCTTTGATACTGAAAGAATCAACAACAATACTATTTGCTGAGATCACGTGGCAAAGATACTGAACCTCCTTCTAAAAAAATGATCACTTTGACAACTTACTAAAAATCTGATGCTTTTGAAGCCTCTCTAAAATGAGTCTTAAATGTTACTGGTGCTCCTCTTTGTCCCTTGAATAAATTAGAATATCATCAAGGAAAACTAAGATAAAATTGAATAGATAATCTTTGAAGATGTTGTTCATAAGGTTTTTGAATAGTGGTGGTGCTTTCATTAGCCCAAAAGGTAGGATTGTGTATTGGTAATGTTCGTAATGGGTTCTAAATATTTTTTTATTGATGTCTTCATCCTTTATCCTCAACTCATGGTACACTGATCGCAGATATTGTTAGTGTAGGTTATTATTTATCCTTTTATTTATTTATTAGGATAATTCTTATACTTGTGTTAGCCCTCCACTTATTGGGTTATCTTGCTTAGGTGTACTAGTTGTGTGGAGTTAGCTTACTAGTTGTGTTGAGTTAGTTTCTTAGTTATGTGGAGTTAGCTTACTAGTCTTTTGGAGTTAAATTAACTACCAGTATCAGTTAGTGGAAGTTCTTCACCACTAATTTAGGTAGTAGTTTCACTTCCCTCATCCTATATGTACATCTTTATTATTGAGTAATTCAAGTCATTGTATTATAATGTATTGAGCATTATGGATTATGATGGATTTCCATATATGGTATTTTAGCTCTTCTATTTTGTAAATCTAATGTGGTTTTCTATTATCATTTGAGATCATGGCTTGGAACAATCTTCTTATTGTTACTTTCATGGTATCAGAGTGATAGATGATGTAGACATCCATCTGTAAGTTTTTATTTGCAAGCAAGGGTTTATTATTTTCATGTATTTGGAATTCATTAGCACTTTTCTGCAGCATGCATTTTTATGCAAAACGGAGTGCGCCATTAGATTTGGAAGGTACCAAAACCCCGGAATCGATTGTAAACTCAACCATGTTTTGAGACAGTTGAAATTGGTTGTAGATATGTACCCTTTGGGTGCATTATTTTATCCATTGGATATAAGTGTGTACCTTCCAGATGCATTCTTTTTACCTTCTGGATATTTTTGTTTTGGATGCAATCTGTTATCCACTTGACGTAGATTTTTATCGTCTGGGTGCATTCTTTTATCCACTCGACGCAGATATGTATCCTCTCGGTGCATTTTTTTATGCATTGGATATAAGCGTGTACCTTCCGGATGCATTCTTTTACCCTCTGGATATTTATGTTTTGGATGAATTCTTTTATCCATTGAATATAGATCTTTACCCTTTGGGTGAATTTTTTTATCCATTGGATATAAATGTGTACCTTCCACATGCATTCTTTTACCCTATGGATATTTTTGTTTTGGATGCAGTATTTTATCCACTGGATATAGATTTGTATCCTTTGGGTGCATTCTGTTAACCATTTGATATTGACTTGTACCCTCCGAATGCAATGATTTAGCCTCTAGAAATTTAGGTTTTGGGCACAGGGTTTTATCCTTTAGTCGCAAGTCTATATCGTGTGGACGCACTCTTTTACCCTTTGGACATTTGGGTGTCACGTGTACCTTTTAAAAAAATATCAGCATTAAAATATTATTTTAATAGTAAAACCTTCTCGAGCTCATAACTTTTGATCTGTATCTTGGATTAAGGTGATATTTTTTTTGAAATTGTGTATTTTTTGAGATATACACATTGGTGAAATTTTTAAACACATATTCAAATGTAAAAGGTACTTTTAATCATTGTAATATTTACATGCACTCAATTATAAAGTGTCAAATTTGGGAGGGTGTTGTAATCACTTGTGGACGTAATTTCAGTTGAGCCCGACATCGTAAAATTATGAGTATTGCATTCTTGTATCTATGGGTGTATACATTTATATCTCTCTTGTTTGTTGAGATATTTTGGATCTATATTTTTGAAACTTTTTTTGGCATGTTGATAGTCTCTCTTGTGGGGGATCTATTCTGGTGAAACCTAGTATTAGTTTGTTAGTGTTCAAGTAGTTGATTTTGGCAAATCATACAGATCTATGGTGTCACTCTACCCATTCAGCAGTATGGGAGGGTGTGGTATTGATACTAATTTATTTGGATCTCATGTCCTTGCCTTGTTGCTTTAGTTATTCTTGGATCGTGGCACACTTATTTGTAGCAGTTGATCAAATTATGTTTGGTATTTATTTTCTGCACTTTCGACATCACTCCATTGGCAGTCTCCTTGCATGGAGCTATTTTGGTGAAGTCTAATGTTAGTTATTTTTGAGTTCTATGATCGAGCAGTGGATTCAGACCATAGTGCGCACTAAAATTCTTCATCATTGTACAAGTTTTTAGAACCAAGCTTCTTAGGATATCTTGTAGCGGAATTTTTCTCTCTAATTTGTTATTACTAGTTTTGGGTACCTTTTGGTGTCCAATTTTCCTAGTTGTTGTACGTGGGTACCTCATCAGGCCTTATTACTGGGACCCACCTTCTTTTTCACCCACCTAAGCTACGCTTACAGGAGGGTGTTAATGTAGGTTATTATTTATCCTCTTATTTATTTATTAGGATAATTCTTACACTTGTGTTAGCCCTACACTTGTTGGGTTAGCTTGCTTAGGTGTACTAGTTGTGTTGAGTTAGCTTCTTAATTATGTGGAGTTAGCTTACTAGCCTTTTGTAGTTAACTCAACTACTAGTATCAGTTAGTGGGAGCTATTCACCAATAATTTAGGTAGTAGTTGCACTTCCCTCCTCCTATATGTACATCTTTTCTTATTGAGTAATTCAAGTCATTGTATTGTAATGTATTCAGCATTATGGATTATGATGGATTTCCATATATGGTATTTTAGCTCTTCTATTTTGTAAATCTAATGTGGTGTGCTATTATCATATGAGATCACGGCTTGGAACAATCTTCTTATCATTCCTTTCAGATATATCTTTAAAAACACCACTTCTTAACGCATCTGATCAAACAAGTCATCAATGTGGGGCAGCGGATACCTATTTTTGATTTTTGCTTTATTCAGCATCCTGTAACCAATACATAACCTCATAGTTATGTCCTTCTTATTTATGAATATTATCGAATCTCCCCAAGGTGACATACTTTGTCAGATCAGACCTTAGGCCAGAAGCTTGTGCAGTTGAGTCTTTAATTCCATTAACTCGGTGGTCATCATTTGAGACGGAGCCTTAGAGATGGACTCGCTCCCTGGTTTCAACTCAATAGAGAAATCAAACTCCTTTCTTGGGGGTAGTTCGGCTAGCTTATCTAGAAACAAATTCTAGAATTCCCTAAGGAAAGGGTAACTGTCCACTGACAACTCTCATTTTTCCCCTGAGTCATCAATTTTAACTGCGAAGAGCTGATAGCCATTTCACCTCGCCCTCTTAAGTTACATGGCAGATATATTTCTCATTGAAATCCCCCTTTTTACCCCCTAAATTAATGTTAGTTACCGCTATCATCCAAACACGTGACTGATTTTTCAAGGTAGTCCACCATATATTTATGCTGGGCCAACTAGTTCATTCCTAAGATTATATCATATGATGCTAACGAAGCTACATAAAGATCTACTACTGTGGTTAACTCTAGAGACTATAATTCAGCTTCAACAAAACACTGTTCTGCTTTCAATTTAGAATTATTTCCATATAAAACAGTCCAAGAGTTTTCCATGTAGCCCACCTTTCTCAGTAATTTATTTACCATATTTTTAGAAATGAAACTTTCAGTTTCTCCCATATCCATTAAAATAGAAACGAGCATGTTAAAGAGTTTACTTGTTGTTTCAACAAGAGTGGTCTACTGTTCAATCTAAATATTATCCACTGCTATGTGGATCTTTTCTTGGAAGGATTCTCGCTACTTGAGAAGGGAATTTCACTGTTGGAATCCATTCTACTTTTTATACGAGTATTCATTTACATAATGAGTCCCTCCATAGTTATAATAGCCACTGACATGCCCCTTTTTCTCACTTCTCTTATTGATGTTCCCAGTTGAACTAGTATTATGCTTGCTTAAATTTCCAGTAGTATTATTTGACTTACCTCCCTTTTGATAAGGATTTCCTTTCTTGTTGGTCTTCTTCGACCATGTTTTCTTGGTGTTAGAAGAGGAAGTTGGTTGCTTTTTCTTTTTCTCATCTCTGTAAGTAGAGATGGACTGTTGTTTCTACTCTTAAAGAATAGCCTTTTTAAAGCTAGCCTCCATAGTGGTTAGTCCGTGAACATCCACTTCACCTCACACTATTGGCCTTAATCCCATGATAAACTTGTGAATTATGAATTTATCGTCTTACTGGTAGAACGGTACATATTTCAGAAGATGTATAATTTTTTCCCAATATTTAGTCATAGTAAGGCTGCCCTACTTCAACTATTAAAAATCAGCTATTTTCCTATCAAAATATAGCTGAGGCATCCAACATTGGCAAAAATATCCCTTAAACTGGGCCCATGTGACTGTAGTAATGTTACTGGTTCCTAGTTTAGCCTTCTTATTATCCTACGAGGAGGATACTTCCCTAGATAGCTAGTAAGATCCCGAAATGGCTTTCGTCTCTTCCGATAATTTCCCGATGGTGAAATATTTATCTGTTTCACACAACCAAGATTCAACACCATCACGTGGTGCAAACCCATAAATCTTAGGAGGACTAATTTTTTTGATATCCTTGGATAATTCAACATCTATCTTAGCCTTCTTTCCTACATTTCCACCACCATTTCCCTGATCATTTGGAAGTTGTTCTTCAACATTTTCATGATCATTTAATGGTTGTTCCTCATCATTATTAGCCTCTCCATTATCTTCAGTATCTCCTTGTACTTCCTTTTCTAATGAAGTCATATGATCTCGTGTCTCCAGGAGTATGGCCATCATTTCATCTAGCTTATCCTCTAGTATCCAATTGGCCTCACCTGAGCCTTCCCCATTATCTGGGTGGGTCTTTGTTCTTGCCATACTCTCCTGTGTGGAAAAAAATCTTGCTCAGCATGATTCAGTCTATTAGGTCCCAAAGTGGAAACCTCAATCCAATACAAATATTTAACACCTAGTTTCTCGAGCTTCCTAAAAGTTGTAATTTGTTTTTTTAATCTTATAATCTACAATCAGATTTTATCAAGATCATTTAAAAAGAATTATCCTTAAAATTTAAAAATATAATTTATCATTACGAGAAGACCATATAGGACTCAAGTAATCATTTAATCCTCCCTATATTCCCGTCATGAATCGATTTAGGCCATGAGAAAGACTTGTGCAGGATGAGAAGGCTTTTCATGATCTATTGATCCACCTTCGCATTCTTATGAATGCTTAAAAGAAACCTGTAAAATTTAGTCTTTTACTACATTTTAGTAGTTGAGAAACCTCATGATTAAATTCCTTCATGTGTGCTTCCCACCTCAGAATATGGGTAATATTTAAGCCTTCCTCGGTTCCTGGCCAAACCACACTCAATAATTAGTGACACACGACACAATCAGCCATTACATCAATTTGGCCAAAGTTTCTGATTTGTGTTCAAGCCAACTCTTAAGTCTGCATGAACTATAAGATTCTATCCATAGTCATAACATGATATATCTCAACTCCCATAAATTCAATTTTATATAAATTCATTAAGGTTATGGTGATGGTATGACCGTAACTTACACAGAAGCCGAAGATGCTCTCTTAGCATCTTATACCTACCTATTGTATTAACATGTGGGCTTATCTGTGAGCCAAGACTGATATGTCCACACATTAGTACAATATGTAGGTTTAGGAGGCTAAGGGTTCGTCTCAAGCTTATGTCGAGATTAAGATGGATATGCCTAATTATCGATCCCATGGGTTCATTTATTGGATTGGTATCAGTCCATTGTCTGATATGAATACCTACAAACTGGAAACCAGTTTGTACGTAATCATATAGTACGGTGTAAAACTACCCACCCTATCCTTAACTTATTCATGATGAGTAAATATCTAACTCTTTTATTCCCAAAGTCATATTGAGCTAACTGAACAAATGGGTCATGATTTAAGCACATTAAGTTTTGATAAGGTATTTTCTCATCATTAGACATGGGCCATACTTAACTTATATAGTTTGAACCTCATGTGTTTATTATTATATTCACAATTTATTTAAAAATAATTAATTGCATTTCAACTTAGATTTCAGAAATTCTATCCACTCAGATTCATAATACCATCTTGACAATGGTTCATGAGATTCAGTCAATCTGAATCCCTTTAAGAGATGTGGATGGACATACTCTAACAAGGCACAACCAAGACTAGGTTCGATTGTATAGATGTAATATGTTTTTAAAAAATTATGACTTTCATTCATAAAATAAAATAAATTACAACCTTTAGGAATTTATGTGAAGTCAACACATCCATTGGTTAAACATATGTTTCCCCATTGACTTAAGTAAGATCAAATGAATTGAATATTCCTATCCTTAATGAAAGAACATAAGCTTAGTGATTTAATTAAAACATCTTCCATTTTAATTTCACATACTCCACTATAAAATTTTGAGTCTTAACCGTAAATAAATCAATTCTATTATCTTTTGTAAGACAACTATAATTTTAAACTGATATGAATCGTTCCTAGACAAAAGTTCTTACTTGTCATATATTCTGTGTTTCTTACAGCACAACAAATTTTTAAGTAAAATAAATATGATCTTGTCCACATTATATTTCTTGCAACATCACATTAACATAATCAGACATACAACGAAAATCAACCAATGGCAATTATTATTCATCAAAAGTAGATAAACACCTTTCATCATTATTAAATAATCCAAAGAAAGGACTCCTTTCCTTTTATTAAAAAAATTGTGTATCAATTACAAATCACAAAGAAAACTAAATCCCACACTGCAATCTGGGAATCAAAACTCCTAAATCATGTAGTTAGAAATTTCCATCTCCACCTTCTCCTTACCAATTCCTCGTCATGTACCTATAGATGCAATGGGTCGGTATTCACTATATTGGCATGGCTTCTGCCCCCATGCTCTATTCCACCTATTGATGATAGGTTAGTACTCATAAGTAGTCGATATAAATGTATGGAATGGCGCATTACACCATTCCATACATTTAGACCGTCCTATATTATTTTACAAATATTAGGATATAAAAGAGATAGAAATAAATCTAACAAATCCCATTATCTTGATTACAAGAATTGAGCTATTACAAAAAATAATAACATCAATTCTAATTATCACATTTTTAACAACCAAAAGGAAATAAACTTCCATGAATCAACTTTATTTCCAAAAAATGTTCCACAAAGAGACTATAATTTTGCATCTAATTAAGAAGGAAATATTTACAATGTCCAGCTACCCAGATTGGCATAGAGCCATCTATGAATTGTTGCATATGACCATTTTCAAACATTTTCCAATCATCAATAACATTTAATCCCAATTCCAACACAATAACAATGGTATCTCTTCACTCAAGAAGTATCAACAACATTCAAACCTTCATATAACAGTTGTAGACTCCATATAATATCAAGAAGACTCTAACGCTTCTAGCCCGTCAACATAGTCTAGAGCCAAATAAAAACCAATGAGTCCAAGAGTTACCGGTGTGACTCTGAGACACCCCACATCAACAATGGCTACCATTTCTATGACATTATAATAAATCTGAAATAAGAATTAAACCCTAATTAAAATAATTCCTGGAATTCATAAAAATAAAACCCCAAGTTGTTCGATTCAATGAATCAAACGAAGTTCAAATTTTAACTGAACTTCACTCCCCATTGAAAAAATTGACTCCATTAAATAAAATCCTACTCCCTAGGTTCTATTGTAGGTCAATGAGTAGCTTTATCAACACACTACAAGAAAAATAATTAATTCTCCTGAGTCTCTATAGAGGGAACATATACCTACTAATGGTAGATGATTCAGGAGAATATACACCCAGACAACAACCCTTCCTGACTACTAGTTTCACAAAAATGGGTTTTCAAAAAAATTGTTTATATACCCAGGATTATTGAGGGTATCGAATAGATAATTTTTGCAGAGACCAACAACTATTTACAGTCTAGCAATCAAATATAGAAACACACATCGATTTGAGAAACCATTTTTTTTATAAAGAATAACATAATGATTTTAAGATAAAAAAAGTTACAAAAGATCACATCTATTTCTATAATCAATCTTTTAAACAAAGAAGTACACATCGATTCTAGATATATATACCCATATTTAACCATTATTCCATCTACCAGTAACTACATATTATCAAAAAGAAGAGAAAAACACAGGGAGAAGAAACCATGCATGTGATAGTTGTATGAAATGTCCAAGATGTAATTATTTTTCCAACCCTTTCTCGTCGAATTGCTTAATACAAAACCCACCCAGAGATATACTTCCATTTTTAAGAAATCCACAGAGTGCCAAGTCTATTTGAAATGTGATTTCTTCGGCATGTAGGCCATGATTAATGACTTTATATTAATTTGGCAAGGCTTAGCCCCCATTTTTTCCTCATTTCCCTCCCAGCTCGAATGGAAATCATTTAATTAACCCTAACCTCTGCTAGCCCATGTTGGTTTGATCAATTCTAGTCATTGGGTAAAGCTACCTTCCCCGTCTCGAGATTTGGGGATACATGCATGGGGATTTCCATCATGGTGAGGGTGAAGGGGTCGTTAGGTCCCCTCCCCTATTATTAATTTTTTTTTGCAATCATTTAAACTTTTAACTAGTCAACTGAACAAAATAATCACCTTGGGGCAAACCACATGGTCTAAGGTAAAAATTATTTAACTAAGTCCCCCAATACCTCATAATATCATTACATATGCCAAACAAAGAAGTCCCCACTGTGCACATGTATCATATATATACTATAACACTTGGTATTTAGACCTTATAGTATACCCGCCCTACATGGAGGCAGAGTTCAAGTTAAAAACTAGACGACCCAACACTATTCCAACACTATTGGCCATGTCTAACCGGCATGTGAGTGTTCTTACGGGAACCCGTAGGTGATCTACCTATATACAAGCTCGTGTATCCAGCTAAGCTAGTGTATAGACAATGCGTCTATATGTGTCAACACGCATACCCATACACATGTTCGGCATCTCCAACATGGTTCAATTTCACAATAACAACAAACGGTAAACTTGCATTCATAAGTAAGTTAGGTTACTTGTAGATGTAAGTGTATCATAAAGCGCCAAAAAGGATTTAAATCATTAATTTCAATGAACATTGGCCTAAAATAGAATGGTGTAAACTGCGGGATCTAACAATCATAACTCTCCACTGCCACTTCACTTCACCTACACACATTTTTTAATAAACATACAAATATATATACGTTAATAATTTAATTTTGTTTAATTTAAATTTGTAAATTTCATTTCTTTGTTTTATTTAACTATTCGATTTATATTATAGTTATTCCAAAATCAAGGAACAATTGAGATCGTGGGTTCTTAGCTTGTCTTTGAATGAAAATAAAGCTCGATTTCCCACGCATAGAGTCGAAAACATGGAGATGAGAGGATTATTACATCCAACCTCCTTCAACTTTATCATTTCCTTATTATTATTATTATTAGTGTTCTTGTTGTTAGTATTTAAAAGTAAATTCTTTTTATTTAATTTCATTCATCTCGCTTCATCATCATCATCATCATCATCATCATCATCATCATCATCATCATAAACAATTTAATGAGTAACTCTGAATCTAAAACCAAAATATTTCATAATTCACTTGCAAAACCCAATCCTAGAAGGGCACTACACCATAGTCTATTATAAAAATTTACATTGACAACTAGCATTACCCATATTAAAAATCATATGCTCTTCCACCTAGTTGAAATTATTTATCTTTGGATAACATAACAATATCCACTAAATAAATTTTCTTATACCTTACAAACTTTTGTTAAAATGTGGATTTTAAACGATGTTCTTAAAGCTATATTCTTATAAATTTGAATGTCAAACCTACCACTCAAAATAATTCCCATGTAATTCAATGGCAATATTCATAGAATTTAAAAGAAAGTGCACCATGCTAATATTTTCCTACCGTTCACCTTATAATTTATTATTAATATCTAGTTTATTTTTGTTAAAACCAACTGACAAAAGTTATTTTTAATTTTCCTCAAAATTGTTTTATATGAAATGCAAGGTTGTTATCTCTTATAGTAGTATATGAGTATACTCACATAATAATTTGTAGAACTTGGTGTTCAATAACTTATGTCCTTTTCAAAAGGGGGAGGTTGAATTATGTGCTTTTTGAAAGGGTAGGTTGTTCCATTTATAATATTTAGGTAACGCAACACACCATTCAATGAAGTTGTCATGCCCATAGGAATTTATTTTTGCATAAAATTCATTATATAAATGGGAAAAAGTAAATTTATTATAAGTATAGAACTGTTCTTGTGCATAGTATCACATTATTATAGTTAAAAATTATTCAAAATATTGTAATGATGTACACAACCACAATAAAGCTGTATAAATTCATATATATATATATATATAATTTGTATGATTGATATCTCGATAAAGGGAGGGGAGAATCAAAGAGCATTAATGCATGAAAATAAAATGTGAAAGACCCTTCGTATATTGAAATTTTTTAATTTCTTGGTTTTTCTGTTTTCAGAAACATGTCTATTTTTATCAAAGAAACCATTGCAAAATGGAGGGTTTTAAAAAATAAATTAATTTACAAAATAAATGATGTGAATTTGTGTAAGAAATAAACTCTAACATTAAATGCATCAAAAAATAAAAATTGCTACTATTTTTAGTGATTTTTTCTAACGGTTGATGAATTTTCATTTGAAAAAAGTAAAATAAATTAGTGTCACGACCAGGGAAAATGCATTTGAACAAAAAAAATTAAAAATATATGAGTGTTTTCCCTATCCTAAAACAAAAATAGTTTCCTTTCGAAATGCATGCTCTCTTCATTAAATGAGGGTGTGTTATCCTCACCACTCTTTGGAAACTTTGTTTTTGTCTTTAGTTTGAGGATATCTAGACAAATTTTGTATATTTCACTCAAGTAATACATGTACTATTCCATATAAGGCTCAAACATGGGGCCTTATCTTAGGAATGTTGATCAAATCCTAATTTAATGAGTGCTCACCCAGGATGTTATCCAAACATTTTCATGCTAAAATATTAGTCCCTCAAGATAAATTTCACTGAATTTTGTACAACCTCTCATTATTGTTGTGTTATTTCAAGTGGTCACTATGATATGCATGCTTAAATAGATGGCTAACTCTTTGGGTTGTTTCTTCAAATACCCATATAATGCATTCAAATCATCTATACAAGTATCACAAAGTGGGATATACTATGGCTCGTGTGCCAAATATTCTTCTTCACTAAGATTTTTAGATATTGGCATAAATGGACTTACCCCATATAATTTTTCAATTGATGTACTAGATATACCTAGAAGGAAGATAACTAGTAATAGCATAAACGAGATCATCCTGCAATCCAAATGTTTAAAGATTTAGGAACCTCTTTCATTAAAGCCATAACTTTACTGAAATTCATATCTCCATATTGACAATGAGTTTATCCAACCTCTAGATTTCACTAGCATTCAATTACCTTATAGTTCGAGAGTTCCATTGCAACAGTTCAACGATTATTCAAACCACATTCACATAGATATTAATAACCATATTCCTCAAGAACATCATATTTATGACATTTCTTCTATATTTAAAACTAAATATTATTTCATATTTACATGTATTCTCCTTATTATGAGATTGGGGGATGTTCTTTTGCCTCCTCACATAATCATATAAGTCTTACAAGATCTTCATGGCTTACAAGGATTAAATATTCTTTACTCTTTTCTTTCAAAATATGTTTGATCTTCACAATTATCTTGCTAGATACTTTTCTCATGTAATGTTATGCACTTGAAGATTGCCTCTTTTGTTCATCATGTTTCTTCTTTAAGATTGAGAAAGAAACAACTTCATGATAGGATTTTTGATACGAGGAGATATGTGATACATTGAAACATATAAATTCTAGTCTCACATTATAATTTTTTATGAAACATGTGAGACCTCATTCAATATCTACTTGGGTGCATGTCCCTTTAATTTTTTTTCTCCTTTTGGTTTCTTAAATTTATTCTTGTACTCCTTATTCCTTACCTTGTATTTTACTTTTCCAAGTTAGTAAAGTGATTTTTGAAATTCTATGGAGTTAATATTATAATGCTATCTTATTATCTTTCAGTTTACTTAGGATTGCTTGTAATTGGGTAGAATTTTTAGTTTGTTTGTAAAATTAATTTAGATAATAATTTATTTTTTCAAATTGTCATATAATGAATTGCATTTTACGTGGAGATATACATGAACTAACCTCGTTGAAATGATTTCATATTATAATTCTTCTTACTACATTGATTATGAGTGATTCCATTAAAAAATCCTAACTTTATGATTAATAGTGTTTTTCATTTAAATAAAGTAAGAAGCATTATTAACTGAAATTTATACATAAAAATTGAAATACATTGAAGAGGGAAAAAGGAAAAATTGTAAGCTCCATTTTTCTTGTGTGCTCTAACCCTATTCGTTATGGTGTGGCTCTTGGCGGAAGCGATGAGTTTATGGGTGATAGAAGAAGTATTATATGAACTATGGCAGAGGAGTTTTGACCCAGTGTTGGAAGAGCGAGGTGGGGTTTTAATGCTCACAGGCTCATTCCCCTATCTCTGTTTGCCAAATATGTCGCCTCTCTATTGATAGCAACATAAAGAAATAGTGTCCTAAAACTAGATGGGGTTTGGGATAGCGTGAACGGTGGGCTTGAAGTTTCCTCTGTGGCTCTTGGCACATGTTCTTTCATGAGTTCCTGATAGGTCCTTGTTCACAATTTTTATGGTTCCGCCCTCTACATCAAAATCTCATGCCTTTCTCTTATAAGGGATCTTAAAACTATTCTTTCGCATAAAGTAAGATGCATGGTTGATCTAATAGACCTAGTTTTTACCGGAAGAGTTCTGGAATACGAATCCCTACTCATATCTTATGGGATTGGAAGGGATTCAACAATTTTCATATCTAGTCATTTATTAGGTGGATCCAAAGTGTGAAATTTGACACCTTTTAAAGAGGCACTCTTTAAAAATTCCACTTCGACTTCATTTGAAACAACTCCTCCTCCCCCAGCCTACATTGTGGAAAAATATTTTGGATCCCCCACTTTGGAGATCAAAAGTGATGAAGCTCTGGCCTTCAGGAGAAATATTGAAACTAAGACCCTCATCTATAGATTTAATGGTGTTTGGCTGTTGATAAATACTCCGATCTAGTGTATTCATTCCTTGTGGACAAAAAATTGTGAATAATTATTTTGTGCTTGAGGATTCTTTATTGTCTACTTCTATGAGCTATAGGATTATTAAAGGGATATTGATGAGGGTGCTTGGTTCAGGGGTTTGGAGGTGTTGTTTGCTACCCCATGGTTTCAACAATTAGATCAGAGTTCCTACTCCATGTCATGTGTTCATGTTTGGTTTATATTTCCTAACCGTCCTCTTAACTTTTTCCTTCCTATAGAAGATATCGATAATAGTATAGGGAGGTTCATCAAATAGGATGACAAGAGATTACACAGTGGTATCCTTACATTTGTCAGGATCTGTGTTGAAATGAATCTCAGTAAAGGTCTGTCGGATAAAATGACTCTCAAGATGGGAGACGCAAATCACATCCAAACTTTTATCTATGAAAAAACAACTTTTAGATGTACAAATTGCAGTACTCTAAGTCACCTCTAGGATTTCTACCCTCATAAGAAAGTCCAAACTCCAAAGAAAAAATGATTCATTCCAAAACGATCAAGCCCTCTAAATCTTGAGGATGACTCCAAATCTGACTCAGACATTTAAGAAGTTGAATTAATAGATTCATCAGTCATTCCTGAATGTACTAAGGTGGGACAACCCTTTATTCATCCTCCCTCTTTGGAAAAACCTATTGGTTAAATTTTATGCTCGGCTAAACACAAAACCTTAGAAGTCATGGGATAAATCCCTTTCATTTATCGATGAATCTCCAATGTGCTTTATTTGTTTATTCTATGGCCTATTTTAAACAAGTTTGGGGTATTACTTTAATTGAATAGTTCATGCACCATAGATAAATAATTTTGCAGCAAGTAAACAATTGTACAGTGAAGTGATTACTAGGAAGAGTAATAATGGGATCTGGAAAATAGTAATAGCTTGTGTAGAAGAAGTGTGCTTAGTAACAAGTAGATAGTAGAGTGAGTTACAGTCATAGAGAATAAACAAATATTAAATGATTATTATAAATTTAAGAAAATGAAAAGAAACTTACTAATATGAAAGCTAAAGATAACAAAAACTTTACCATTATCATTCACAACTTGCACAGTAAGACTTTGGTAGACACAAAGTTCAACCAAAATCCTCCATTCTTCTTATTCAATTCAACCATTTACAATACGCACATCTAATTATTTCAATGTAAAGTCTAAAACAACCATGTATAACATAAAATAATAGTTCACCAAAATTATTTGATCTTGTGACCCATAGGTCTCTTCTTCTATTTATAGTCAACATAAGGGAAATACAAAAGAGATAATATCTATTATACTTCCATAAATATATAACTATAAAAATGCGAGGAGTTGTGGACTTTCTTCCTCAAACTACTCATTGCATTCCACATGGAATTTTATAGCTTTGTACCATGAAACAAGAATAATCATTTTCCCACTACCCCCTTCTAATTTGACTTTTTCAATCAACTTAAAGTAACAGTGATTAACCACCGAGTTACTTAATTCTTACAATGCATATAATTGAAGAGTAGAGAGAAGAAGAAGAGTAAGAATTAAAATAAGAAGAAGAATTATTTCAAACGTACAAATTCAGTTCATACCTTATTCTTTTCCTCGTCCTTTTCTTCAATTTCATCTTCAGCTATATCCCTATTCTTTTCCTCATACTTTGCATATTGATATATCATGAATTTTATTACATCATTATTTTCCTTCACAATAGACTCAATATTTGTTTATAATGTGAATGATTCCTTTTCCAAAACATTATAGCATCCCTTTACCTTCCCAAGTCATGACCCTAAATAATAAACATCTTCTTCAAGTTTTGAAAAAAATTCCAAGGATGTATGACTAAAACGTGAGTGATGACATTATTTATTTCTTACTGAAGTAATTGAAGGAATTATTAAATTTATTTTGGAGTTTTATCAGTGCCATAATTTGTTAAGTCATAAGTTCTATCATCCAGTTCATCCAAGGCTACCTCGACCTGTTTTTCCAAGAGTCGCATCTTTTGTATTATATTCTTAAGAATTATTTCCCTGAATGAGAGAAGGAAGTTGTTTTTTCTTCCTTTCTTCACAGATCCCTCTGATACCATTTGTTCTTTAATAAACACATTATCAAGAAGTGAGTCAATCTCTTGAATACTCTTAAGTTACAACTCAGTAATTTCGCATTCATTGTTAGCCTCAAACTTTAAATTCTTCAATTTATCCCACTTTTCCTAGCACTCTTCTGTTTCAAAAGTATATCCTTATAATAGTCTGTGGCCACCTTGGTCATGTTAGCCACCCATCCATCCATAGCATTTCCTGTCACCACTTTCCTCCATTATGGAGATCACTTGAGGATTCACCTATTCTCCTATTAATATTGGTTTTGTTGAAGACCTTGCGAATTTCATGATTATATCACACAACTTGGATGTTTGTTCATTAAATTTGGTATTCTTTGATTTCTCTATATCTATCTTAAGAAAAATGATATTGATTAGAGTCTACGTATGTTAATTTAATCCTTCAGTAGTGACTTCTACTAGGGGCACCCTTGTTATCACAATATCTTCTTTTGTTATTTTGTCCTTACTTATACCCACTACTGGGGTAGACACTTCAACAAATTTATCTCCAAAGGTTTCAATAATCATTCTCGAGGTCACCTTAGATACCTTGGACCTTCGCCCCTTTATCTCAATACTCTTCAGCAATTGAAGATCAATTTCTTCTAAATTGATTACTTCATTGACACTAGGAAGCGTCTATGAGGCCAACATGTTGTAAAATCTTTCCCTAAAGAAGCTTGGTCACCAACATGAACAACCATCTCTTGACCAATTACTTCTACAGAAGGAAGTGAAAATAATTCTTTTTGTTTCTTAGGAACTTTAGAAATGGTAGAACCTTGTAGCAATTATTTTTCCAATTTTTCCATCTTCTTACTTGTAAACTAATTTTCAATTTCCTACTCCTCTTCATTTCTAGAGTCAATTTTACGTTAGACCTCTTTTTATTTCTAAACTTCTTCTTGTAAAAAATATTTTTGAACTGTTTCTAAATGAACATATCCTTTACTTCCATTTTAAATCTCTCCCTCCTCTAACTCCACATTTTCTCTTGATACTTCAACTATTTCCATTGGTTGATATACCTTCTAAAAGGAAGAATCGTCTATGGTAGAATCATGTATTCCTTGTTATTGAGCAGTTGATTGTTCTTCTATCGATGGAGGAGGATGAGGAGATGGAGATTTTGAAACAAATGCATGGAATATAAATGCAACTATCTTGAAAGGTGATAACACAACATCTCCCTATGAAAAATGAACTTGAATGGTAGGAGTATCATTAGATGAAGACACCAATGAATGATAAACATCACTTGAAATAGCTTCTGAAACTAATGTTTTCCTTAGAGAAGTTGGATTTGGAGTTTCCCATTCTATCTTGGGATTCTTGATTGGCTTCAAATTTTTAGGGCCTCTGCTACTCTCTTCTAGTCCTTCCTTTCTCGTTATGTCCCCAGGATCATTCCATTCATTATTAATTCCTCCAGGAAATAACCCTGATTAAGTAGCCAATTAAAAGTATAAATCAATAATTTAGATGTCCTCTTCATAATTGTTTTGGACTTATTTCTTATAGCCAACAATGAAGCATCATCACCTCCTTCTTCATAGTTGGCATCTAAAATTACTTTCACATCATCTGGGAGATTATTTGGAATGTTTGTCAATCCCAAGCTTAGTATTTTCTACACTCTAATTCTACTATAATATGTTCTTCTGATTTCATATTCATCTCTACAATCAATATAGAAATCCTGTAGTGCTGGAAAATGTGTGTCATCTAGTGAACCTATTTTCTGAGCAATATTTCTTTAGTAACAATTTATGGGTAAGTGCAGGAAGTTGATGGAAAATTAATTCGACCTAAAACCCCAAAATTTAGGCACTGCGGTCGCGGTTTTTAAACCACAATCGCGGGGTTGTTTTTATCAGCTTTGGAAATTACTGAACCTAAAACTGCAATCGCGGTGCTATGAGACAAAAAAAAAGACCCGTGACTCCTCATTTTCCCCATTTTTCATTTCAAACCACGATTTCTCCTAGACGTTTGTCACTCGAGCTTTGAATACCACCTCAAAATTTCTCATCGGACTTCTGGATCACGATAGATTCAACCATGCTGCCAAGACGAGGAGGTAAGCCCCCAATTTTGATCATATTTTTTTTCATTTTAGGGTTTTTTTTTTGCATTTTAGGTTAATGGTTTTTTGTCAAATTTTTGTTTATGTATACAATTTTCTTGTTTTGTCAAATGGTCGACACGCTCCTAAAACCATGGAAATTCCTCAAAACCCTCAAAACATTCCTCAAAACCCTCCTGACAAACATAGATCCGCCTCATGTGGCTCCTTCTGTCCCCCACTAAACCAGCAGGAAACACAAGCTAATATCGTTGGAAGAATCTGAAAAAATAAAATTGTCATTGAGAACCTTATTTAGACTATAAGACAAAATCATGCCACAAATCCATCCCGCATGACTTTAGCCAACACATTGCAAACATTGATTGGTGAAGTTCGACTCCGCAACCAACCAAATACATAGATGGAATACCTTTAGAGGTGATTGTAGGCGGTGGTATGTGGATAAATTATCCCATGTGGCCATAAAAGACAAAAAAATTGGAAAAGACCTCATTTGTGCATTATTTACTGACCCGAGAACCAATGCCCCCCCAGCTACTTGCAAACAGGTTCCCAATCCATTGGTGCCATGATGACCGAAATCAAAAACAATTTTTGGGACCGATGGTGGATGGTTTTTGGATTATCCACCATGCAACAACAATGAGGTTCCTCTCTATTTTTTGAAGAAATTATATTGCGAGTTCGTGCTTAATGAGGTCCCAAATTATTTTAACTTTTCTGAGTTTTATGGGTCGAGGAGGTGGCTCTACAAAGAGTAGACCTAGTGCACGCATAGGGTCAACAAAGGATCCCCCATGCCCCAAAACCCCACTTGCCTTCAGTTATCCCTCCTACAGTGAAGGGGGTTGTGGATATTGACACACTGCATGCATTGAGGGAGCTCACTGACACTCTGACCCAACATAGTGACCAGATTGCATCTGGTGATGTTGGTGGAGGCGCTAGTTCTAGCGCACCACACCACTGTGGATCATGTGGTGCCATATGCACCGCGGGCGAGACATCATTTGCTGGTTCACATGATTTATTTTCTCTAGATGAGATGTTGGGGAGATGTTTTTGGAACTGGTGCCACTGATCTTGGTCTTTCACAGGTAAATTTCAAATAAATATAAATTTTATATATATATATATATATATATATATATATATATATAATAGTTCAATTCATGTTTGATAGTTTAATATATATGTATTTGATTGTATGTCATGTACATACATATAAAAACTAATTATTTATTTTATTTTTAAATAGCAAAAGCCGGTGAAGGAAACATCTCGGCGTCAACATGCTAGATACTGCATTTGGGCGTGCTTCAAACATAAGTTTCAAGTTGTACAAGTACATTTTTAATTTCATTTGATTGTGCTCTTATTATTATAATTTTTCATGTGTATGTTGTACATATTAATATGTTTGTCTTTTATACACAGGAGCGTGATGGGTCATCATCTGCTCTGGGAACTAAGGCTACTGAGCACGCCTCACGATGACTTTTATGCAAGTTAGTTTCTCTTTACAACTTTGTTTCTAATTGTGGAAGTTCAAGTGGATTACATGCTTTGGACCTCTGTTATGTGGTAGTCATGTAGATTAATATTGATTTGTACATGTTTTTTGTATAGCTTATGACTGTCCAGAGAGACTCCTCCATATCTGCAGACTGTGGAGGATGCTGTAGATATTGCCATAGAATCTACAGATCCACTAACTGAGGTACAATTTTTCAAATTTGTTAAATTTTGAAGGTTCATTATTTCTTATTACTTAAATCCACAATATCAAATTTTGTAAGGTATGTGAAATATTTACATTTGAAAATTAATTATTTGTATATAGCTTACCCCTCGTGAGTCTAATGTTGTCCCTACAATGCATCAACAAAAAATTGATAGGGATCATGACATTGCGGTAAGATTTCACATGCATTTTAACTAAATTGTACAAGTTTCTAAATTTTGATTGTGTTTTAAAATTTTGGGTGTTAAAAACTTGTTGTTTATGAATGTGCAGGTTAGGTTGCAGACATGCTTAGAGATGCCTAGGACCACACAGATGAAATCTGTAGTGGCATCTCCCTCCACTACATCCCCAGGTCGTGGACATGCTACTTCTAGCAGGGCGAAGAGAGGGAAGATGTTTCATGATTAGATTCATAGGACCTGGATGTGTATATATATATATATATATGGGGCCATATCATCCTAGTGAACATGTTTCTTCAATATAGTGCATTGTATATATAGCCTTATATATACTGCATATGGTCCTATATGTATGACACGCATAGTTCGAGATGTACACATATTATGAACTTGTATTTTCAGAGACGTGTGTCCACACACTTAGTTCGAGATGTACACATGTTATTAACTTACAATATTTTCAGAGACATGCGTCTGGAAGCACACTTTGTTTGATTCTTATATATTCATGGTGTGTTGGTTTTCATAACGATATTACTTCTATATGTTTGATTCAATTTCATTGCATGTATGATATCCTTATATGTATGTTTTTCATAACCATTTATTAGTTCTAAATATGTATGTTTGATTTAAAATTAAAAAACCATGTCCCAGAGAACTACATGGTACAATTGTTAAGCAAACCTATTACCATTAAGCAAAAGCATGCTAGGAGAACTACAAAAGGGCAACACGTAATTACTTTTTTTTTCTTTTAATTATAACACTCATCTTTTGCATATCAACTAATGTGAACATTGATATAAATAAGAGAGGGTAGAGTTCATCTTGAACTATATGAATATAATGGGTACTTATGGTTGCAACATTACATGGTATAATTGGTTAAGAAATTAAGGGAAGCATTTACATTGTTTTAGAGAAATTAAGGGAATCAATAGATGTACACACCTTATCTCTTTATAATTTGGTGCTATATGCCAATCAACCTAAGAAGTTTAAACATTCAATTTGGGTTATCGTTTAAAGTAGATTCACTTCTCTCTTTCATTTTCATTGTTTTTCTCTTTCTTCTTGGACTTACCATCCTCTCTTTCCTTTTATTATTCTTGTATGTATTCAAGACTTCTTTCTTTCTCCTTCTTATTTTGCCATTGTTCACTCTTTTTTCTCTTGACTTGGCTCTTGTTTCTTTGAATATGCTGTCATAAATATCTCCTCTTGAGTCTTTGTATTTCCTCATGTACAACAAGTATTCACTCTCTCCTTCGCTTTCTTCATTTATTGATCACAACCATTACCTGCTTGCGTCAAACTCAAATCTGACCTTTTCTCACCACTTTCCTCTTGTTTGGACCATTGCATATTGAATGTTATTATTACCACTCTTCCTCTTATTTCCCATTTCATCTTGTTCATGAAGTACCTATTGATTTTCTAATCCATTTAGGCATGATGCACTATCCATGGTCCTAAATTAAGTGCACTTCCTTTCTCCCATTATTCTTCTTTCGTGCTATGATCCCTCCATTATTCTTACTTCATATTTGTTTCCTTCACTTCTTTTAGCATGCTTCATAAGTGACTTGATTGGCCACTTCATTCTCCTTCTAAAATTCCATCCAAATATGCAAAATTGAAGCTACTTGCCTTAGCATTTTTATTGTTAATATTATTCATATGTTCACATTATCACCATACTATTAGAAACATGATGAATAAATGCATTTCATTACTTTAACATGACTTACCTTTACTCATCACTTTTCACTAGTTCTTTCTTCATTAGCAATTATGGCTCATTTAATTTTAACTCCATTCAGTATTCTTGACCTATTCAAATACTTAATCTACTATTAAAATAACAAGGGAATACTTTTCAAGCTATCAAATCATTCACAACCTCTTTAGTAAAAAATAGAGATCACAGAGTTGTCCTTAAAACCAATTATCCTATTTATTCTTGTGAATCTTCAAAGCATGATAATTAGGGTATTAGATACCCATTAAGGGATGAAAAGTATGTAAAAAGTTTCAAGGTAGCTAAGAGCATGACCATATTACAATGCAAACATAATGAGCATAAGCACATAGCTGGGGCAGCAGAGGATGGAGAGAGATCACCACAACAACATAGCTCAAGAGAGAAAAGAAAGGACAGTGATGAAGCACCCAAGAGGATAGAGGCAAGTCCAAAGAGAACAAGAGAGATGGAAGGTAAACAAGTGACATTGAATGTTTTGAGTCCTAGGAAATGAACGAAGGAGAGGATTGAGAAGTCATGCCTCTAGGATGTCATGGCACCAAACCACTGTGCTGACACATCTAGGTGGCTAGGTGAATGCTAGAGGAGGTGTTGTTTTAGTGCGTGCAACAATGTCGTTGCTTATCGGGCTACTTCGTTCGGGCGTAGTCCCTTAAGAGCCCTGAGACCAAAAAATCATTCAACTTCGACGGGTGACTACTCAGAATCCATGGCACCTAGAGATATCTCATATTATCTGAAACCTTGGTGTAGGGACCCTCTACAATAGCCTCTCTCAGTTTTTTCCTTCTCCGATCGGTGCTCTCGCTGCCCTACTTGTTTGCAAATGCGTGATATAGTGCAGTTTGAGTCAGTGTAAGGCTGTCAAATGCTATATGTTTACAAACGGTGGGTCGTGGCACCGAACTGACTATGATGACATGTTTGAGTGTCTAGGTGAATGCTATAGGAGGCATATTTTTGGTGCATGACAACATCGTTGATTTCGGGCTACTTTGTTCAGGTGTAGTCCCCTAAGAGCCCTGCGACCAAAAAAATGTTTGACTTCGACGGGTGACTACTCAAACTCCATGGCACCTAGAGATGTCTCGTCTAATCCTACAAATCGGTGTAGGGACCCTCTACAATAGCCTCTCTCATTTTTTCCTTCTCTGATCGGTGCTCTCGCTGCCCTATTGTTTGCAAACGTGCCAAATAGTGCAGTTTGAGCCAGTGTAAGGTTGTCCAATGCTATATTTTGCAAACAGTGGGTGGTGGTACAAAACTAACTGTGCCAATACATCTGGGTGGCCAGGTGAATGCTATAGGATGCATTGTTTTGGTGCTTGAAAATGTCCTTACTTTCGGGCTACTTCATTCGGGCGTAGTCCCTTAAGAGCCCTGAGACAAAAATATCATTCAAATTCGACGCGTGACTACTTAGAATCCATTTCACCTAGAGACATCTCATCTGATCCCAAACCTCAACTTAGGGACCCTATACAATAGTCTCTCTCAGTTTTTTTTCCTTCTCCGATCGGTGCTCTCGCTGCCCTATTGTTTGCAAACACGTGAAATAGTGCAGTTTGAGTTAGCATAAGGCTATCAAATGCTATATTTTGCAAATGATGGGTCGTAGCACAAAATTGATTATGCTGACATGTTCAGGTGTCTAGGTGAATGCTATATGAGGATTTTTTTCAGTGCACGAAAACGTTGTTGCTTCCAGGCTACTTCGTTTAAGCGTAGTCCCTTAAGAGCCCTGAGACTAAAAAATCGTTCAACTTCGACGGGTGACTACTCAGAATCCGGTGAACTAAGAGACATATCTTCTGATCCTACACCTCAGTGTAAGGACCCTCTACAATTTCCTCTCTCCATTTTTTCCTTCTTCGATCAGTGCTCTCGTTTCCCTATTATTTGCAAACGTGCGAGATAGTGCAGTTTGAGCCAGTGTAAGGTTGTTAAATGCTATATTTTGTAAACGGTGGGTCATGGCACAAAACTAAATACACCAAAATGTTTGGATGACAAGGTGAATGCTAGACGAGGCATTTTTTTGGTGCGCGACAATGTCATTGCTTCTAGGCTACTTCATTCGAGCGTAGTCCCTTAAGAGCCCTGAGACCCAAATATCGTTCAACTTCGACGTGTGACTACTTGGACTCCGTGGAACCTATAGATATCTCTTCTAATCCCACACCTCAACATAGGGACCCTCTACAATAGCCTCTCTCAGTTTTTTCCTTCTTCGATCGGTGCTCTTGCTGCCCTATTGTTTCAAACACATGAAATAGTGCAGTTTGAGTCAGTGTAAGACTATCAAATGCTATATTTTGCAAACAGTGGGTCGTGGCACCAAACCGACTGTTCCGACACATCTGAGTGGCTAGTTTAACGCTATAACAGGCATTTTTTTGGTGCCCGACAATGTCTTTGCTTCCGGGCTACTTCATTCGGGTCGTAGTCCCCTAAAGAGCCCTGAAACCAAAATATCGTTTAACTTAGACGGGTGACTACTCAGACTCCCTCGCACCTAGAGACATCTCGTCTATTCCAACACATCTACGTAGGGACCCTCTACAATAGCCTCTCTCAATTTTTACCTTCTCCGATTGGTGCTCTCGCTTCCCTATTTGTTTGCAAATGCGTGAAATAGTGTAGTTTGAGTTAGTGTAAGGCTGTCAAATGCTATATTTTGCAAACAGTGGTTCATGGCACCAAAATGACTGTGCCAACATGTCTGAGTGGCCAGGTGAACACTAGAGGAGTTGTTATTTTGGTGCGCAAAAATTTCATTGCTTCTGGGCTACTTCGTTCAAGTGTAGTCCCTTAAGAGCCCGAAGACCAGAATAGCGTTCAACTTCAACGGGTGACTACTCAGACTCCGTGACACCTAGAGACGTCTCATCTGATCCTAAACCTCGACATAGAGACATTCTACAATAATTTCTCTCTATTTTTTTCCTTCTCCGATCGGTGCTCTTGCTGCCATATTGTTTGCAAACACGTGAAATAGTGCAGTTTGAGCTAGTGTAAGGTTATTAAATGCTATATTTTGTAAACGGTGGGTCGTGGCACCAAACTGAGTGTGCACACACGAAGGTTATGGTCTTGTAAACACTTGGGGAGGCATCATTTTGGTTCTCTAAGCTTCAGGTGATTCTGCATTACCTCCTTCGGAGCCAAGAACCCCCTCCACAGGTACATAAATCATTGTTAATTGCTTCTCTTTTCTTGTAAAACAATGAAATCTTCTTTTAGCTTCGAGAATTTAAAATTTTCTACTAAAAGTGCCAACCATGTGAAGGTGGAAGTTTTTCTGGCACCACTAACCTGCACATAAAAGTGCTATTCAAAGAAATTTAAGTTTCAAATCAAAACCATACTAGATATATACAAAATACACAAATTTAAAATAAAATATATGAACTTAAATCTATCTAACTAACAAATTTATATATACCAGACATGAGCATTGTAAATTCATTCCAATGAACCATCAGGATCGGATCTACTCTGAATAGTGGACAAGATTGCTTCATGATCTGACTCTCAAACCTTCCAAAGAATCTTGTTAGTATGCATTCCTCGATATCTATACAACTGAGTATTTGCCACTAGAACTAGATGTGAATATAAGAGTATTTTCTTGTGTGTCTCAAAGTCTTCAAACACCCAAATAAAGGAGCTTTTTGATGGATAACATCAAAGCCAAGTTCTAGTAACTACCACTGACCCTGCAGGATACTCAATATCTTCACCATCTATAATAGGATAAGTCAACTTATTTCTTTCCTCGATGCAACGACATAAGAAATATGTTGTTCCTTCTTCATTGTCCTCTATTGCAATAACTGCAAACATATGTCCTACAAAAAAACAAAGGTTGAACAACTCAAATTTAAATTACATATTAAAATTTCAATGGACATAACTTGAAATATAAAAATTCTAAATAACGATAAATACCTTGTCGCACCAAAATCAAAATTTCGTCAAAGTATTTGGATGTTGTAACTTCATCTGCAGAAACAAGTCGTAATGCTTGTGGAGGTTGATAACTAGGAAGCAGAGTTAGAGGCCTAAAAATCCATCCATCCACCCATTCTTGTGAATCACACTCAGTAGTAAAAAATTTGATACAAGATGCACAAAAACATGTCAAATTTCTTATCCATATAGCCCACGAAGTAGTGTCTGAGCTACAAAATGAGTGCATATCACTAGACCCAGTGAGTGTCATATAATCCTCGTAGTTAGCAATTTGTTGTTCCTCTATCAACAAAAAATATTTACGAACTGTGAAATTTTCTAGAGAACCTCGGACCATGTTGTCAATACACCATTCCACTATGCTCTTTGCATCTTTTAATTTAGAACCAGCTTTGTACTTCACCTCTTCTCTTACAAGAGATATTTTCACACATGCCCCTGCATCGTCATGCTCTCCTTTTCCATGTCTAGCCTCAGTGAAACTCCAAATATGTTGCACACACATCTTGACGTGCATCCTGATCATCCAATAAAATATTCGTACATTCTTAAACTGAATCGTGTAATTATCTGACCATATATAATGTTGTTTTAAGTGGATGTCCCTATCAGAAAAATTTCCATAAAATAATTTGAAATACCCTTGCACAAATTCAATAGAATGAGTACAATCATCATTGATATAAAAGTGGTACTCTCGTAAAAAAATTGATCATTCTATGTACTATTAGGAGAATGTAGAAATGCTATATGCACAAAAATGGCAACTTGTACTAAGTTCTAATATTGAGAAAAACCTCCATTTGTGGTTGCAATGTGTAATTCTCTACAAAATCGACCACTGAAATAATAGTACCAATAGGAAATGTGTCATTGCATATCTTAAACTATTCATCCAACTATTGAGCTCTATGTGTATGCCTAGAATACTCATAAACAATTTCATCCTTAATTTTTCTCATAAATTAAAAAACAGGCATTTGTTCTATAACTAGCTCATGCTGTTTAGACTCTTTTCCATCTTTCAACTGGTATGCAACTAATTTATATTTATCAAACTCAACTAAATTATGTCCTATTGTACCTTAAATTTTCTCATGGATGTAACTTTCCAATTTAGGTAATCTACCACATGTACCACAACTTCCATCTAAACAATCTTGACTATAAAAAATTGTCCAACGTATTTTTAACAAAATATCATAGGAATGAAATCCCTGGAAGATATATTGGTGGAACTTGAACACCATATTCCGATAGCATAGTTTCAAAATGAAAATTAGAACGAATACGTAAAATTTTAGCATAATGCATCACAAATTCAACATGTTGCCTATAACAACTGGTGTGAGCGTGGTTGATTTTCACATAGAATGGTTTCAAAATTTCAAAAAAAAAGTTGACTAATTTTAATTTCCAGATGCTCTTGGTCAAACTTAAGAAAAAACTGAGTTTGAGTCATATCTAATAAATGCTTTAGATGCGGTTCACGATTAGTAGAACCAACTCTCCATTTTATAACATCTCTTGTATTAGGTGAAACTCTAGTGTTATCATGCCAAAATTGAATAAAAAATTCTCTTATAGGATCATAATTATCTTTGTCCTTACGCGGTGCTCTAGTAGAAAATGCCCAAAAATCAGTGTTATTGAGTGATTAAAGGATATTATGTCTTTCAATTGCTTTCATTAGAGTTTTTCAATTAATTTGCAATGTTTGACTTGTTTGCGTAATGAAACGTTGTTTTTTATTGATTCACTTACAACACTAGTAGCAAGTACACGACGCACCAATATTATTATCCCTAGTGTGTCTCTTGACACCAAAAGTGTGATATGCATCATGGAGGTTTTCAACAATTATAGAAGTTTGACCATATATATTAGATGTTGTCAATCCTAAGGTGTTTAATGTAGGTCTCATTTTAATCAATTTCATCAAACTAACCAACAACTGACATCTTTGGGAATCATTTAGAATTTCAAAATGATTATCCCAAATTTCAGTGGCTTTTCTTCTGATTTTCTGTTCAGAAAGTTTGTCAGACATTGATTTCAAAATGTTTTCATCAATTTCAATAAAAAAATTAGGTTTCTTACGTAAAATCCTTGGAGGTTTTTTTGTCAAATTTTTCTTTTCTACAGTTTCAACATGAATTTCCTTATTCACATTTTCATTGTCTCCTTCAATTTCAACATTCACTACATCATGAGTATTTAATTCTTCTTCAACATTGACAGTAAAAACATCTTCATCACAAGTATTTAATTCAACTTTAACATTGACATTAGAAACATTACCTAGTTCTTCATTGCTTACAATAGTAGGGGTTGAAGATGAACATTTTCTTGATTCATGAAGATTTTGCATTCGCTCAGCATTTTGAATTTTTTTGGCCTTTAATTCCTTTGGTGTTTTTTTACTTAATGACTTCCTTTTTTGACTTTGTTTCTTGTATCCCATGATGTTTTACTTCTGGTGATAAGAAAAACATTTAGAAAAAAATAGAATTTCACAGTAATTCATACGATAAGGTCAAACAGTAAAAATCAACACATAGTAATTCAAACATTGGGATGTGTGTAAATATGATTTAAGAACCACAAACAAGATTTATAAAGCGCGGTCGTGGTTTACAAAGGGCGCTCATGGTTTGTGTTATAAAAAACGTGATAGCGGATCTATTTGTATCATCAAATCTGACCCTAAGGCTCTGGAAATATTTTTTTTCCCAACCAAAGCTATGGAAGGTCATTATGAAGTGTAAAAGGTCAAAAAATTTCAAATTTACTCTTTCAAAGACTTGAACCATTCTAAAAAACTAAAAAACGTTTTACAAAAATGGTGTCATTGCTTAGAGGAGACTTTTAGCTTTATAGAAATATTGATTTTAAAGTGAATAGAATAAGATAAATATCATTTTATAATTTTTTACTAACAATAGGTCTTTAAGACATTTTTTCCCATGAATGTTCATGTCTACATTTAAGACTGTAACTTTTGTTTCGCTTATCAAAATGTGATAAAACTTATACCATCCCAAGTGTGGAAAAATTCTATACACGTTAAAAAATATATATTTGATTTCAATATTTTTTTGATATAGTTATGGCAGGAAAACGGAAAGTGCTCTGGTTTCTAAATATTTTCAGACCACTTTCACGGAAAAAATCATTAAAAAACAAATATTGCTTGAAAAAATACAAAATTAAATCCATCCCAAGATAGACAACTACATCTAACTTTTCACCAAATGAAAAAAAAAAGATTTGGTAATCCAAATTGCGAGCAAACGGACTACATTCTTATAAGTTTTTTCAACAAAAAACCAAGTCATATAATTTTAGTGTTTAATATAGCTAAACTTGTCTATTTTTTAAGAAAATTAGTATTTTATAAACTAGATTCCAGATTCTATGATTCATGTTTATATTTTTTTTTCATATTTTGAGTGCGTGTATTGCTAATAATCCCTATAAGTTGATATTTCATTGTTTTTCACAGTATGACGTCCACGAATGACCCCATTTTTGTCCATCAACTTCCTGCACTTACCCTTATTCTAGCCTTTTAGTCTTCAAGAGTATAGTTGTGTAACATTTCTTCAGAAACATTTTGAGCTTTGTGGATGTTGGTACAGTGATAAATCCCAATGACAACTTGAAAGTGAACTATTGTTGTACGAAGCCCTTGTTGCAAATCATGAAGTTCCACTAGTTTTCTACACAGTTGAAGTAAAATCCACCTATCACTAGGATACCTTGGGATTTTTAGTGGTTTTCCTGAGAAACCAAAAACTCTCAAATATGTGAAATGAGAGAAATGAGTAAAGATGCACCCATATTGTACAATTGCATTCCATGCAACATCAGTTATCGTTTCTTCTTTTAGCTCAGTATGAAGCTTACAAATGAATTTATAGAAAAAGAAATCATTAAATTTCTTGTACTCCTTAAAATATCGAGGCAAAGAAAAATATAGATAATGTTCATGGACATGATTCTCAGCTACAGTACCTTATGTCCTTAATTTAGAAAAAGCACTATCTTCTACTAGAACATATACAAGATAGGAGGTAATCTTGAAATCCATTGTTTGGGTGACATTTTGCAACTGGTTGTAAATGTTATTATTGATAATCTCAGCCTTGTTGATAAAATTACTACACTTTACATTCTCAATCATTTTGATGAAGTAATATATCCATGTAGAAAAGTGTTTGGATTTTTTTCTCTCCATTGATTCTATATTATAACTGAGTGATACCATCTACTTCTTGGACTAAATCAGATCTCACAATAGTTCTAAGAAAGCTTGATTCCTTGTTTGTTTCCTTCAAATAACTCAAGTTCATGATCCAAATGACATCTTCACTATTGTATTCCAGTAATCTTATACCTTTTCCATCCTAACACCCAATCATTTAGGTGTAATAAGAATCTTTATTAAAATTTAAAGAAATGAGCATCAAGTCTCGCCACTAGATTACCTGAAGCATCCTTGGTTGTCATTATCTGAGAATCATAATGTTTAAAACCTTCTAGTAGAAATTCATGAAATTAAGCAGTACTAGGAAAATAAACTGCTTGTATCAACCCATTCCTAGTCAATGCCTACATGAGGGGTGTTTGAAATTTATACTTGGATTTCTCAATCCATTCAGTATTGGAGACATGCCCCATATCTATATCACTAATTTATGTGAGTTTGTACACAATGCAAGAATGCACTAGATAGCTTTGATATTAATACTTCATCTTTCTTTCTTTGGTTTCACTAGACTTAGTCTTCCCTTTACCTTTCCTAGCTTTGGATTTTTCCTCAATAATAAGATTAGGATCCTATTTGATCATGGAAACTTATTCTTCTCCTGCCGAGTTCTCACTTACTTCAATTGATTATTCTCTACCTTCATAAATTTGGTTTCCTTCAAGTAACCATCGTGTTACAATTACTAAATATTAGCAACAACTCCTTTAAATATAAAACTCAAGTTAAGACACATTATTTCAATTGCATGCAAATATTCATATTAAATTTTTCCATGAAAATGCACTGGAATACATTCAAAAGTGAAGTTCAAGGTTTATTTGAAGTAATCAAGAGAAATTGTTCACTTTCAATTCATTAAGGTTTTCTAGGGGGCTCTTACTTGAGACTTAAAGTTGACAAGCATATGTAAGTCAAGTATGTGAAATGAATGGGTAGCAAAAGCTCTTTAAAACAATTTAATATAGGAGAAGTAATTGACCCTTGTTTTAGTGCAAAGCACACGAAAGTAATGAGTAAGCCAAAACCCGCAATGTATTAAGAAGGAACAGGGGGTCGGTTTTTCACAACTCATAAGTCAAGAAGTAGAAGTAATGCGAAATAACAGAAAGCATATGAATTAGTGAGTAGTCAATTTAGCACAACTTAAGTAATGAAGCAAAAGTAGTCCCGAACACCATAATGCATAGGAAGTTTTAAGTAGCCGGTTTAGTGCAAAACATAGACTAGGAAGTTAAAGAAATTCTAGACCCCGCAATGAATAGGAAGTAACAAGCAATTGGTTTAGCACAAGTAATAGTGGTTCTAAAAAATGCATTACATAGGAAGTAGAAGACATGAAAATAATGAGGAAAGGTAATGAAGTGTTTGAAAGGATGATTACTTCGAAAACACTACTTGTCCAAGTACCAAGCAAAAGTAAAGTAGAAGTTCGTAAATACAAGACAAAATCTTCATGCATTATGCGGAAATTCGGGATTACTTTCTTTCCTTAACCAGAGGAGTAGAATTAAACTCAAACTTCACAATACAAAGACTGAAGACAATTGAAACTAGGTGAGGTAGTGCAGAGCAATCATTTGCTCGAAACACGGAAGGAAGAAATAATGAACCTAAGGAAAAACTAGGGTTTACAAAATGGTAAAATTATGAAATCATTATATTAAAAGGTAGCAATAGTTTCATAACTCTAACAAAAACCCTAATCCTAATCAATAAAAATGTCCTAATTTCGAACCATTTCTCAAAACACAGAGGAACAAGCAACTAGAAGGAAGAAAAACATATTAAATGAAACCAAAACAAAAAGGAAAAGAAAATAAATAAATTAAACAAGGAAAAACAATGCACCAACCTCTTTTGCAAATGGGTCGAAGACAAAATGTGAAAAATCTCCTTCAACCGGTTGCACGAAGATCACTCGCGGTTCGGAAGGCGGAAAACTTCTCTCTCTAAGTATGCAAATATGTGGATCTAACGCATAATTACTTGAGATTTTATATATTCCATGTCATTAAATATGAGTTGTACGATTTCCACATTATCATTCCTTATATGCAGCTTTTGGAGATAACTTGACTTCATTGTTTTTTTAAAGAAGTAAAGCACTTCGCAAACACCAAGAACTTAAAAGACTAGTTATGAGGTATTTAGGAGTTACTTGTCTTATTTTTTGAGGAGTAAAGTTTATTTGGTTTAGTGCAAAGAAGGCAAGAAATAGGGCATCGATTTAGTGCAATGAATAAATTTAGTTCTATGACATTCTAGGACTACTTTACTTCTTTAATGTTAAGAAGTAGAAATTGTTTGGTTTAGTGCAAAGCTAAGAAGTAAAAGCTTTTCTATTTAGCGCAGAACTAAGAAATCTAATCTAGGTATGCAGTGTTTTGGAAGGACTTGTCTTATTGAATTTTAACAGTCATAAGCATTTCCAATTAGGGAAAAGAAGGAGGCTTATGCAAATTGGGTTTTGGGGTACAGTCAACTTGTTACTTAGAAGTAAAGCACTCTAAGAAATTTGATAGCTTAAGAGATTAAGTATTTGTCTTTCCAATGGATTTTTAGACATTTTGAGCACATGGGTATTTCATAAATTACCCCCAAGCAACCCCCCCCCCCCCCCCCCCCCCCCCGTAATCTTTTTAAGAATTATAAAACATTCCTGCAACCCAGATCAGTTAAGACAATAACCTAAACATGCTAAAAAACCTAAATTGCTACAAACAACATGAACACAACTCATCACAAGACCTGAAAACTCAAAATTTTCAAAGGGGTACAACAAAATTTCTAAGTGAAATCTTGGGGACACCAAAACCTACCCCAGGGATCAAGCGACCTCATGAATCCAATCACTCTGACTCAGATAAGGATGGTCCCCATTCTCTAGACAAGGAGTTACAGATCTTCGCCCCTCTGAATTTGTCTGAACCCAATCCTCTTGGTTCAACGTAACATTCACTTGGAAATTGGTAGTTAGTGCATTTGAAGAAGGGGAAGAAGGGTAAGCACTAATTTTTTATTCCCTTTTCTTTCCTTTCCTTCTCCAGCTTCACTTGTGGTTGCCTCCTTGGTTGTTTCCACGTCTTTGTCTTGCAGCTTAGTTTGGGTTGCATCTCCTATCTCCTCCTTTGTTGTTCCTCCTTGCTGCAGCATGTGGAATTGCCTCTTCTTCTTTTTTGTCTTTTCTTCCTTGTTGCAGCTGTGACTGGAACAACTTCTCCTTATTCTATCTTGGAGTTCTTTTCTCTTTTCCCCTTTGTGATTTAGTGTAGGTCTCTCTAGCTGCTACTTTTAGGTTCCTTGTGTTTTTTCCCTTATTCGTTGCTTAGTTAAGAATCTTCTCTTTATTCCTCTTCTTTGTACAAGGATGTGGGTCCTTTCAAAACCATCATATTTATCCTTTTCCAATTTTGTTTTTATGAATTTTATACATCGAAAAAATCAATATCTTCATTAGGTATGACTAATATCAATGTTCCATTATGCTTTGATGAATGTCCATACAAGAATAATAAAGATAGAAGAGATAATTTGAAACAATGCCTCCATAAATATGGTCAAAATGTAAATGTTTTATAATTTAATCTTGAAAACATTCATTTAAAGTGTATTAACTATTTGTAGTATACATTACTAATTTTTAATAGAATTTATAATTAGAAATTTAGAATAACAAATTTAATTAAGAAATCCACATTTTAAAAAAAATTTACAATCTAAATATATTTCAAGTGTACAATATTTTTTTTAAAATTAAACTATTAAATTTTAGAAGAACTAATAAACCTATGCTTTATTTTATGTATTTAATTCAATTCAAGGGATCCGTTACTTTATTCATCATTCCAGATTGTTTATCCAGAACTGAAACTAAGGCTAATTCTATAATTATAATAATAATAATAATAAGAGGACTACCAAAGAGCAAAAATTTAAACACATATAACATGTAAGATAATTTTAAAGTTAGATATGCCATTGCGCCATAGATTATATGATAATATTAATGTCTACCAAAGGCCAAACTTACTCTATATAACTGAAAATTTGCAAATTAAACAGGGTTTTGATGACACGGAAACTCCGTAACCAGTCGAGTGCATAAGCTGCATTTTTCCTATCCAACTTTGCAGGCACCAAATTGACGCCATAGGAGAATTCCAATACCCAATAATTCTGTCAAACCGAATCCTTTCCCTGCCATGAACATTTCAAGAGTGGCTAAAATACGCAATAATGGTTCCCAATCGACTCCTTCCAATTTTTTAATGACTTCCTTTAGCCATTTGACAAACTTATCTAGGGCTTTGGTAATCTTATCTTTTATCCCCGAGGCTTCATCTTTTTGGTTGGGAAGGTCATTTTGTTTCCTCGGAGTCCTTTCCATCTCCCTTAACTCTTCCTGTTCCAACGTCATGGCCTCATCTACCTGTTCAGCAATCGTTTCTTTTTCCAACAAAACTTCATCTTTTTCCCAGTAAACTTCTTCCATTTGACAAAGGGTATGATCTCCTTGTTTCACTAGCTGATTTGTTCTGTTGAGTTCCAAGTTATATACTGACCTCTTGTATTGATTAAGATAGACCTCCATATTTTCTTTTGCAGTTTCAGCGGCCTTTCTTGCTTCCCTTTCAAATATGGGCTCCAAAATGCTCACAGCTCTTTGCACAACTGCATCTTCTTTCAATCTCAAAGCTTCACCTAATTGTATGGTGATAATTTCCTTTTCTCTCCGAGCTTCATCCCTTTGATGGATAGCTTCATTTCTTTGCCTTTCAAATTCATCTCTCTCCTTTATTGCTTTATCAGCAACTGTCTTCAAGTGATTAATTAAGGACTCCATATGAGCTGCCTCTCTGTTTTTCCTATCAGGTTCAAGCTCCCACATAGCCTGTGGGATTTCTGGAAGAGCTTCCTCAGAAATTTTCGGCAACATAATTGGTCCGGTCATTGATTCCCTAGCATCAGAATGCATTTGGTCATTAACGGAAATCCTCAGAAGGACAGATTTTGTGCATAAGCAAAGTATGCAGTAGTGAAATCCTACAAATCCTAGGAACAAAGAGAGGGCTTGTTGCAGTGATAATTTTACCTTAAGATGAACGTATAAGTCCGACACTCTCCTAAAAAGAAAGTCCCTCCAATTATAGGTTCTGCTCCTCTTCTATTAGTGTAGCCAGGATAATCTGCCTTGTTAAATTCAATGGATTCTTTCAAAACCAGCCCACATTTTGCAGCTTCATCCACCACTTTCCACTGATTATAAGGGTCTTTTACTTGGTGGGTAACATGGATTTCCCCTGTTTTACTAAGCATAGTCTTTGCATTCTTGAAGAACATTTTCACCAAATGACGGTGTTTCCTGCTCAAACAAAGTTTAATAATTATAAAATTTCTACTTTCACATGCATTATATGTTGCAATTTGAATTGATAGTCAACAAAATATTTTTTTAATAAAAAAGTTTGTAATCTAATCTTAAGGATGATGTAAAAAGTGCATCGTCACACCATTCACCAAGACACATATCTCATTTGAAATCAATGAAGAAAATTAGAGGAATGGAATTCCCACATAACTTGGAGCTAAATCTGTTACCTAAATAATCCCCCACACTCCTTGCCACGAAACCTCCTATGTAAGAAACTTTCTTGATAATATCTTAGGGGAATTTGGAGGAATGCATACTGTTGTTCTTGGTTAAACTTGTTAACCTAAATAATATCTTGCAGTCCTTGGCACTAAACCTGTTACCTGTGTAATAGTAAATTTATGGGGTAATATCTCCGATAAATTTGGAGGAATGAATACTCCTAAGCATAGTTACCAAATATGGTAACATTTCTATGAATTTCCTTTTTTTTTGTTTTTTTATAGACTATAAAAATAGGAAATTTCTGTAGTTAAAAAATATTTAATAAATTTTTTCTTAAACATTCAGAAATAGGAGATTTTCAATAACATATGTTATAACTTATTTATTATTAATCCTCACAAAAACATGCTTAAATGGTAAATTTTCAAGATTTTAAATTCAGCAGACTAAGGGATAGTGTTTGGTAGGTTGTTCTACTCATTTTTCAGAAGTATTTACATGGTTCTCAACAATTTAATAGTCTTTGGAAGATACACAACAACCTAAAATGTAAAAAAGAGTGACAACAACTAGAGTTAAGGATGTGTGTTGCTGGTAAACTGTATTACAAAATAGAATACAATTACGGCGTAGACTGCCTACCAATTGTTTAACAAAACACTTTGTAAAAAAATACTTGAATACAAGTGTGATTCTAGGAACTATTTGACAAAATGTTGCTGAGTACTATGAAAATGTAAGTAGTGATGAAGAATAGCTATCATATGGTGAATATTCAACTAAATATAAAATATTATCATATTTTTTTATATATGCAATTTATCGTATTTGTTTCCGTATTCATTGTATTTTTTTTAACAGACCTTTTTTTCCCATAATTTATATCGACCTTTTAATACACTCCATATTATAATTATTAGCTTGCTCCTAAATTGTTACCTAAATAATACCCCATAATCTTGACACTAAACCTGTTACTTGAGGAATTGGAAACATGATAATGTGTCAGGGAAATTTGCAGGAATAACCCGTAATTCTTAATACTAAACCTGTTATGCAAATAATACTCCACAATACTTAACATTAAACCTCTTACCTAAATAATAAGAAACTTACTTGATAACGGCCGCGTCCTTTTCTTTCTTGTAGAAGCCCGCACGAGGGAAGTTGAAGACAATTCTATCGAACAATCTGTCTCTTAGAATCTCATGCTTACACATTTTCGTTGCATCAACATCATGTGATGTCATTGCTCCCAAATTCTCCAAATGCTGAAGGTTTTCTTGACCATTATCATACGAACTTAACACCTTATCTGCATTGAGGAAAGATCAACAAACATATTTAACAGGGATTATTAAGAATGCAACAACACTGTAAGAAAAATAGACAATAGAAAACATGGCAGAAAGATTTTAGACCTCTGCTGTCAAGAGAGGTGGGAACCATGTTTTCTGCAGACCCAAATGCATTGGCCAATGCTAAAGAAAATGAGAAGTCCCCTTCCCCTACTAATAATATTTTGTGGAAGTTGGAATAGTGTTTTATCTTCTTCTCCAAAGCTGGCCGTCTCGCTGGATCTTTGGGAACCATATTGTCTGAATCATATACAGGGAAATCCATTTATGAATACAACGAAGATCCCACAAAGATCTAAGCGACTAGGCCTCTATCAAACTTGATTTTACGATTGTGTCGTGAAGAAATCCTGCAAACAGGTAAATCAAACCCTAGAGGGTATTTAAGACCTTAAATCAACATGTAAATCATGAGATCTTATTGATCTTTACAGTTTCTAACTATATTCCATTAACCAACAGGCCCTGCAATCATATACAGGGAAATCCATTTATGAATACAACGAAGATCCCACAAAGATCTAAGCGACTAGGCCTCTATCAAACTTGATTTTATGATTGTGTCATGAAGAAATCCTGCAAACAGGTAAATCAAACCCTAGAGGGTATTTAAGACTTTAAATCAATATGTAAATCATGAGATCTTATTGATCTTTACAGTTTCTAACTATATTCCATTAACCAACAGGCCCTGCAATCACAAGCTGCTGAAACAAAAAATACATCTTTAATGCCAAAAAAAAAATTCATACAATGTACACAATTTTGGGACTACGATATTGAGGATTCCTCAATACTGCAATGAAAATCTTGATGGATATAACTTGAGGATCCCTAAATAAGCATACCTTATTAAAGCCGCTCAAGCTTGGAAAGCAGCCATTGAAGGTTGAGAAGAAATCAGAGTAAATGTGAAATGCACGACCAAGTATTAAACTGCCTTTCATTAACGTAATGTTAAAGACTCTTTTTCTTTCCTATTAACTATTCACAAACCAAAGGGGAACCTCGGAAAGCAGAAAATGACAGCCATCAATTAAAGTTTCTAATGTCCACATTGAAATGTTCCTTCTTTTCACTTTCGTTAATCTTGTCACTCACCAGCTTGAATACTATAATGATTGAGGTCTACCTTAAAGTAACAAAGCCTCAATGATTTCAACTTCCATTTAAAAAGAGAGAAAGATATGAGAGAGAAAAAAGGAAATATTTGAAGGATTTATTTTACTGTTAAGGATGTATTCTATGTTTTAACACAGATTAAAACTCAAAAGGTGCTAAAGATTGAATGGGTTGTGGTCTTTACTCAAAGTATAATGTTTTAATTTGAGGAGATTATGATAAATAAGGGATGATGTAGTAGTCATGCTCACACTATATTTACTTACGAATTCTATACATCTAACCTTTGTAATTTTCGATTTTAGTTAAAAAAGTACTTATACAAACTTCAAATTCAATTAAGAAAAAAGGTGCTAAAAAGTTGTGCATAGACACTATTTATTGATTATGGACAATAATTGTTTTTTAGAGATTAGTAAAAAACATTTATTTTATTTTTATATTTTTCACAATTTTGTTGATCCATAAGCGATAATAATGCAAGATGTTTAACATAGATGTACAAAATTTGAATTACAAAATTTGCTCTGCCCAATGCCCGAGAGCTATGAAGCTATAATATTGGGTGACCCCACCATAGCTTCTTGCACAATACAAATATGGATTCAAACTTTAAACTACAATATTACATACGTATCCAATCTCATCTAAGAATATTTCATTAATCTTTTGGTATGTATTGAACTTGGTAAACAAAGTTTTATATAATATTTGTTCTACTTTTCGCAGTCAGTAAGTTTTATATAAATTTAGTTTCTATATTTAAATAAAACTATAAATTTAAAGAAAAAATAATATAATGTGTTTATTTTTCTATAAATAAAAAATGATAAGCCTTTTTTCTCCATGTTGTTACAATGTTGTAGAGTCAATACGATCCTACTATCACACCGCTGATATGATTAACAATATAGGCGGGATTTTGCTTACTCTGTGCATTTATTGCATTGAAACAATCCACCTCCATTTATTGAATTGAAACAATCCACCTCTCTACCCATTGGGGAAGCATAAAAAATCTATATTTAATGGCCATCTATTTGGTTCTCACATTATTTGATGTAGGTATCACCAACAAAAGTCAAGGCAAAAATAATACCAAAGAAAACAAGGAAGTTTGTCCTAAATGTCTTCCATGAGGTACTAGTTTTGATCTAGAGGATATTTCCGAGTGTATATTCTCCTTAAATATCCCTAAACCATTGTGTAGTTGAAGAGCCTCTTGTGAGCTTTCCATCGATATAAAGAAATAAAAAAAAGGAGTTTGTATGGTCCACTGAAAATTTTGGCCAATAGGCAAAATTCGGGGATTGCGTGCAGATCTGCTAACTTGGATGAATTGCATTGCAAAAAGTTACAAAAATTATATGAAGACTATTTTGGACACCTTTCTTCAACACTTGGTTGCGGACAGATGGGCCACACTATTTGTTGGCTGGGGGTCCTTAGTCAAGGTCAACACACTCTTTTTATGGAGGGGTGCCTTGACCTCTGATTCATATTACCATTGTAGTGATATTGTATATATATGTCACATTATGCTTCTGCCACCTGCATGTGGGATTTTCATTACAGGGTTCAAATCATTTGCATTGTGTCAAGATCATATTAACTCGGTAACTCGACGAGTTGGCCATTGATTGGTGTTGCATTGTATATGGACCGAGCTATGGAGGTAACTCGGTGGGGTGGTCAATGCCCCACTGGTTGGTCTTAACTCTTACCAAGTTGGCCTAACTACCGGTCCAACTAACTCAACTCCCATGTTGTATACTTAGTGTGCTCACCTTTTGGATCAATACAACAACTTGCCACAAGCCACTATGTGGTAGATCAATAGTCAAAGCACCGACCACAACACCTACGTGGCACGTCTCCATTTCAATAGTTTAAATAAATAATGAAACGACCCAATCATTGGGTGAGTTGTCGAGATATACATAGCCCCTGCCACTAACATCGCAAAAAGAAGTCAAAGGTGTGGCTCAAGCCACATGAAGGTAGGGCGAATATGTCCAATATAAACCTCTAGCCAACTAGACCCACGACAAATGTAGGATATATCCCCCACAAACAAAGTCAAAGCGACATATGAGAAGGGCTGGGGATTTGACCCCACAACCTCCGAGGCACAAAAAATGCAACTCTCTTTCGAACCACATGAGCTTGGTGAGTTATAAATTAAATTTGCTTCTATTTATAAAGGTTTTTTCTAAGATTTTGTAAGGGCAGATAAGGGGTAGTTTGTAGAAATCTCAAAAATTGAGGCACTTCAAATCAAATTGAGACTTCAGTCTAAAAAGGAAAATTACTCGGAATTAAGAGATGAAGAGGATGATGTTCTTATTTCTTCATGAAGTGCTCAAATTTTCTAGGTGTAGGTGTATTTATGACACAATTTCATGAACATTGCACTTTGGAGAGCCTGTAGAGCCACAAGTGAACTTGTAAATGAAATTTGACAGGTAGTCAAAGTCTAGAAAATTTGTTTTAAACTCTAAACGTAGGTATTATTATATATTAGTCAATTTTTGAAGGTAAAATTTTTATTTCAATTGATAATAAATATATCAATTCATGATTAAATAAATCCAGAGACGTATCCCATCTGGGTGAACTTCCTTATCAATATTTTGGGTTTTATTTCAGTTTTTTTTTTTGCTTATGATCATATTAAAATTCAGTATAATGGAATCAATAACTGAATAAGAAAGGAAATTAATAATTAATTCAATTTAAGTTGATGCTTTAGATAAATTAACCACAACAAACAAAAATGAATGCTCAAATCATTTTTAGATTATAAATCAAATTGATATGCATCTATAAACAACTTGTGATCAAATTTTAATGGTTTTTTAATATTTTCATTTGAATCATGAAAGTTGAGTTTAAAAGAAAAATTAATCTTTAAGAGAAACTGGAAAATAGTGGGGTTTCAAAACACCCAAAAGTGAATCCATATCTAGTTATTGATCAATTTTAAATCAGAATTGAAAGTATCTAGAAATTTTTAAAAATGGTACCTAGGGGGTAAAAACGATTTTCAGAACAAGTTTTGGTATCAAAGTTGGTTTTGCTGAGTGTTTTCTTTCAATTGATTTTTATTTCAGTGTGGTTTGACAATTTGGGCTTGATTTTTTTTAGAGTGTGTAGTCTTTTAAAAAGTACAGGTATTGCAGAAAGCCATGCGTAAGATGTATAGCAAGGCAAAGGTAGAGGAGATTGAGGCATTCTATCATCAAATTTAGGAAGAGAATGCATTCCTGAGGTGTCAGTTGTTTTCCCTTGAGGAATAGATTGGAAGATTGAAAAATAGCTTGAATTCAAGGATGAACTCTTGATGGTATTGTAGTGTGGTGAACCCAAGAAAGAGGTACATGTTATCTCTCGAAAGTGCACCCTATAGAGAGATGGCAGCAGATTTTCTAAGCCTGAAAAATTGATCTCTCTCTCTCTCTCTCTCTCTCTCTCTCTCTCTCTCTCTCTCTCTCTCTCTCTCTCTCTCTCTCGCTCGTAGATACAATGGAGACATCTCAGGTCTATGGGTATACCTATTGTGAGGTGAATCTCCAGGATTAAAAGGTCGGTTCCTTATTAGTGTATACTAAACTACTTTCTGGGAGTTCTAGGGTAAAAGATGACTGTAAAATAACTAAGACTAAGGTGATGCACCTAATTTGTATGAGAACTTTGACTGAGTAAAATACACAATTGATTTTTGAAGAATTTTTTAATGCACGAACCAATTAATACCTTTTTGTAGAATATTTAAGGGAAAAACACTTGATTGTACTGAGGGAGATTTCACAACAGTACTAATAAGTTAACATGCACATTAAAATTAAGCAGAAAAGACTGGATTTGTAGTAGGGTAAAGTGGTTATTTAAGGAATTTTCATTCACAAAATTAATATAAAATAACTTGGAAAGACATAAAATACTTCACACTCAGAGGGTAAAACTGGCAGAAATTACTTCAGTACTCCTATATCCAAAAGTCATGTGGGAATTCTCTCTTGTGCTTTGCAAAGGCACACAATATATAGAAAAAGTTTTCTCACCCTTCCTAAAAATAGCCTAAGGTTGTACTCGCCCATGCATCCTAATTTTATCCTTTATTTAATAATAAATAAAGGAATAAAATAATACAAACTGGAGCATGCAGTATAAAAATAGGCATTGATGGCCTTAAATACAATATAGTCAAAATGTAGTTGACTATTCTATTTTAAAGAAAGAATGGGTGAATAATTGCTAATAATACAATTTGCTTGCTAGGCAAGTCTTCCTCCTTTGAGCATGCAAATTCGTCATCTTCTCTATTATGTCATGTTGCGAAGGCATGCAAAAATATAACTCCCTGTATGTGAGCAAAATATTTCAAATATTTGTAATAATACTTATCCACATATAAATCTGGTTGGGAAAACCTTTTCCTCTTATGCCAACACTCATTCCATTTGCTAGTGATTACATGGATGAAAGTTGAATCTTAACCCAACCTTCTTGGAGTGGGAACCACCTCTGCACTTCCACCATGTTTGGCCACTGTGTGGACTTTAGCATATTTTATGTTTTGAAAAAATACAAAGGGGGGCACCATATTATTACTTGGCCACCTTGGACCTAGGCATGTTAAAATGGTTTATCGCCCCACTCTTACCTTTCATTGAAATAAGGTTCTATTTAACTTTTTCAGTGATTACTATGCATGATTTGGTCGCCCTTTTTATTTTTGAAAGGACCATAGTCGGACTGATGAAATTCATTTGTAATGATTTAATTTTTGGACACGTGGATTGGCCCCTTCCCACGGTGACTCAACCCTTAGTGAATTTGGTTGGTGGTAACCTAACCTGTGTTGGGTTTGCTTGGAATTTGATGAATCGTTCTGGGCCCTTGATCTCTGTCCCTCTGTGCACGATGCCATTGATTTTGAACTCATGGTTAGGGTTTTGGATCTGAGCATTTAATGTGGTCGGTGATGTATTACTCAAGTGGTTAGCTTTGTTCTTTGGGCACGATCCTCAGTCACTTGATCTCATCCTTGATGAAGTTGAGCCATCGATTCTTGACTATGGTTAAGTTGGAAATGACCCTCGCTGAAGTGAGGAGTTAAAATATGAGCTCCTCCAGTTTGATCATTTCATTTGGTTTTCGAACTCGCGGGTGAAGCCCTAGCAAAATTTTCTTGGTCCCATTGTTGCTCTTTCTGAAGCTCGGCCTATATAGAAGTATTTCTCCTCATATTGGCATCCATTGGTGAGTTTTGAAGCCCAGCCTGTATTGTTTGATTCTGAAATCTCTGTTCAATTTTATCTGTATTGATATCTCTGTGAGATTTCGTTTCTGTTGGGCTTTTTGGTAGGTCACGAAGACAGCTATTGTTATTGTTTCTTTGAGTTTGAAAATCGTTTCTGATATTTTTCTTGGAGCTTTCGATTTGTAAAATGGTTCCTGGTTGCCATGATCTTTTAGCCTTGTGGGGTTTTCTTTGCTCTGATATTTCTGTGTGATCCCTTGGCCGCCATTGTTGAAGTCTTTTGAGCTCGGGACTATGTAACTGTTATACTATTTGATGAAGGAAGGTAAGTTTTGGCCTTATAATATCACTGCTACTTTGGCCCTACCATTTCGACTTCAAAATACTGATAAACGTTTCTATTTTGTATTTTCATGCGACACCACTGGTTCGACTTTGATTATTTCAACCTGAAAATCATTATATATAATCGTGTTTTTGGCTCTGATTCGAACCTGCGACCCTGAGCTCCATCTTGATTTCTTTCTCATCTTTGACAACCTATTAAGTACTATTTCTTGTTTTGATTTGTTTATCTAATGGAACGATGAATGATTACTTGGGTTCCCATAACTGTTTTTGAATGGACATCATTGTTGTACTTTATGAATTTGGTTCCTTTGAATGTCTTGGTCTTTTGAGCACTCAACTCCAAACCCGAAAGTTTTTTGATCAGGGCATCCATATTTATTATTCCACTGTTCATTTCTTTTAATGATCTTCAGGTACTTGGCATTTGTATATTTACTTGAGAACGTGTTTTTAGACCTGAGAGCTCTTGTTCATAATTTTCACATTTCCCGACTTTGATCTCTATAGCTGGCTAAAGCTTGAGGGATTTTGTGTCTCACCATTTTAAGCTTAAATATAAGCTTTTACAGCCTCATCTTTCCTATTTTGATTCTATTAGATATCTTGCAGCTCCATGAATGTAGCATTCCTTTTGTAAAAATTTTCTAATTTCAATACCCAATAATGGGTTTTCTGATTAAAGATAAGAACTGTTAATTTTGTTTTAGATCTGTAACCTCTTTTGTTCTAAAATGATTGGACCTGAAGGCTCATTGATGTGAGTGTTTGGACTTCTTCATTTTTTCCATTCTTGCAAATTTCATTTTCTTAAAGAGATATGCTCCTTGCATTAGCCTTTTGAAACTTTTAGTTAAAATTGTTGAGTGCTTCGTTTCCACGTTCTGAAAGTCTTGATATGTGAATTCTTTGAGTTTCATCTCTACTCAAGCTTTGAATTATGGAAAATCAATTCTGTTATAATTCATTGTTCATGCTAACAAGATTCTTTTAAATTTCAGTAGCATCCCTTTGAAAATGTTTAATTCAAACCTTCTCAAACTGAGATACTTGAACATTAAATTTCTCCATGAGATGAGTGTTTGAAAAGCAATAGTTTCCTAAAAATCACATTTGTTGAATGCTTGACTGTAGCGATATTCTTGACTTTCTGAAAATAACGTACCTGCTTTCTGAAACTATGCATAACATATAATTTCTAGATTTTATTTACAACTCCTATAGCTGCATCTGTATTTGATCAAATCTCTTGGATAGATAGTTGTACTTCTTTGAGATGGCAGCATTTATGTATTCATAACCTCTGCCCTGGCTTCACCTGTAATTGTATATTCCATAAACTCAAAGAAAATCATTAAGTTTCTTTTCTGTAATGACTTTTCCTTTTTCAAAAGCAATAATACAGTCACTGTATTTCAGTTTTATTGATAAAGCATTAATTTTCAATTTTTTTTTATCTGAAAAACCCCATTTTACAAGGGGAGACTCTGGCAAAAAAATTTCAAAATCCTTCTCTCTCTAGATTTCTGTAACTTTTTCATTTTGAAAAGATATGAGTATCTCTCTGCTACCTTTTATGGATTGTCTATTCACTTGATTGTATTTTGTTCATGCTTTCTTTGCTTGATCCATTACAACTTTGGAAAGTTGTGAAGTAGTTGGCTTAATTCACACTTGTATTTGGAAATAAAATGAACTTTGAATAGCTGCAACTTGATGAACTTTTGAAATATCTGTATGTTTCATTTGATCATAATATCAACTTTGTAATGGTGAAACATATACTTTTTGTTGACTGTTATCATTTCTTTCGAAGCTCAAATAGCTTATAAAGCATGTAATTCAAATATTTTCTAAGGTCACTTTTACAAGGGAAGACTCTGGCAAAATTTTCAAAAATGACTATTTTCCTCTCTCCTTTTCAGATTTTCAACTTGATTTGTAAAAGCTTTGTTTCCTCGACTCATCTTGATGCTTCTTTCTTTCTCTAAACCATCTTGAAATGATGTTTGTTTTCCATTCTCTTGAAAGCAAACAGTAGCTGCTTCTTTCTTAACCAATTAAACTGATCTTTTTCATTCTCATGTTGCAACTTGTTCCTGCAAAACTAATAAATACGTTAGAAAATATAGGCCTTTTGGCCCCTCTTATATCCATGTGACCTTGTTTTCTTCTTCATTCTTCTTTTGTGAACTGTTTCCAAAAAATTTTCATGTTATCTCCACATCTGTTTCTTTTGTAATCTATTTCAGATTCTACTTTTCTATTTCGATTATTTTCCTTTTTATTGCTTTGTGCCACTGATTTCCTTTTATGTACTCTGCTCTCCTCTACTGCCATGCCTATCTGTATCCCTGATATGTCATGTGCCATGTTACTGTATTTCTTTCTTTCAAGTACCATTGGATGCATTGAACTTAGAATATGTATTTACTTTTAGAATAGATGTATAGGAATAAAAATGTACCCCGAGCTTAAATTTGATAGGTATTGCTCTTTATCTTACAGGTGATGAGAAAAGAAGATGGAGATGGAAAGTAGAAGATGAAGAGGAGATGAAACTGGAGATGCAGATGATGTGGAACAGAAATGAAAATAGAAAAGGCAACGATGGGTTCACTTTTACTCCTCTACTCCTATTCTTTAGCACATGCAATATTCTCTTTTCCCATGTATATGATGTTGTTACTTAGTCACATCCCACAGCTTGTGCGGGAAAACTTGTAATCTCTTATGAATAAAGCATTAAATTAAAATAATGAGTTGACTATCTCTTTTTGCATTCAACCTTTCTTGTGATTGTACAATGATGTAAGCAACTCAATATCTCAATCAAATGAATCAATATAAGAGATAAGCTTAAAATAAATACATGTAACTCCAGTAAGTAACCATTGAATGAGATGTGCCTCCTTGTATGATGTTTTACTGCATTAAGCATATGCTCTTCATTTTGACTCTTTCCTACTATTTACATTCAGACATTATTGTCACTGTTTGGTTGGTGGTAATTTCTTGATGTAAGTAGTAGGAAAGGAGTCACTTGTAACAATTTTATGACAGAATAGATGGATGCAATTTCATGAATCACAAACAAATTTAATGAATACAAAGCAGTAAATCTGATGAGCACAACATAATAAAGTGAAGTTGATTATTTGAAAATTGCAACTATGTTTATTGTCCCAAAAAAAAAAACACTTCACTTATTTTGCAATTTGGTTTCTTCGTCAAGACAACACAGCTGTCCTTCAGGGCTTGTGTTATTTTGCTAAGGATAGTCATGAAATTACAGACTATGTGATCTGTTACGTTTTGTAATAGTACACATAATTGTAGATTTCACATAATCTTTTAAATAAATCAGTAGTAACGATATAATTTGATATAATTTCCCCTAGCTTAGGTATACTTCACCAATGCTATCCATCGTAACAAAGTTTCGATTTGCCCATTTTCTGCACAAGTGCAGAAATTGTCAACAGTACCTTCCATCACAGATGCATCCACTATGAAAGAAGAATGCATTGTAAGTATAGAACCACAAAATTCCTCTTCTCATACAAAATTGGATTCGGGTAATGTTCTAGGTGATTTTGAAAACCAAACAAAGGGCATTAGATGTAAATTATTAATGAAAATGGGATTTAATGGAATTGGCCTTGGTAATGATAATCAAAGCATATATAACCCCATATAGGTTGAAGAACGACCTCATTTTTTAGGAATGGGTTATGCTAATGAAGGGAAAATGGAAGTTGGAGAAGGATCCAAAACTGTTGAAAGAAGACAAGTTTCAGACAACAAAGTGGCTTCCCAATTAGTAACTGGTGAATCATTCTTAGAATGTGGATCTGGTAAGAAATCATGAAGAGGAGTTATTGATATTCCTCCATGTCTTGTTTACCATAAACATAGAACTGGTAAAAATCTTGATCAATTAGGTTAATTTAAAAAAATTGGCAAAAATATACAGAAGATGTGGTACAATTATCCATGCATGTTTTTTGGGATGTCTATCCATTATGTAGCCAATTATAGGAAATGTAAATCTTTGATGGGAAATATTGTGAGAGATCACTCTCCTAAACATGGCTCAGATAGAAGCAGTTTAGGTAAGTTTCCTAAAAATGTGGACAAGAAATTTTGTAATCACTATAGAAAGAATGGTCATCATATTGAACAACATTGACAACTTCATCTTAGAAAAAAGTGGAAATTTGTTAATAAGGAGAGCAATGTTAAACCAACAAACTTGAAAATGACCCCTATAGTGGTTCACGTAAATATTGAAGAGAATCAACCACCTAAAGGAAAATGTAATTGAAATGGTGGGTAAAAAATTCCTCAGTTATATGTTTGCATAACTATGATTGTTAATTAGCATGCAAATTTTCAAAGAAAATTTTTGGATTCTTGTTGAGTCGATAAAAAGGAAAAATTCCCATGTATGTATTTTTAGCTTTGATTTTGATGAAGTAATCTGTAGGGGAAATCCAAATGACATGTTTATCATAGTTGGATTAATTTCTCTTGAACATGGGTTTTGGAAAACTTCATTTTTGATAGCAACATGTACAATTATTTCTTATGGGGCATGGTCAGTTGATTAGATGTTTATTTTATGAAAATATGTATTCATAGAATGTTGTTGTTAAAATTTGTGCAAATGTGTCAAGTGACATTGTTTGTATGTGTAATTATTATAAAAACTTTGTGTAGCCATGCATGATTTTTGCACATCTTATAACTCTGTATTTTAGGTTTTAACACATGTAACTATCAAACATGGTTGCAAATAGTGTGTATAATTATTGCACTAACAAACTATGATGTGGGTTACATTTTACATAATTGACAATGTTGCAAGATCAGTGTACAAAAAATGAGAATGGCATTATGGTTGTCATATAAGTTGTACTATTGGGCATGGGTTTTGTTAATTGTTAATGGATTTTCATATATATTTCAATTTTTGAAATTTTACCATGTTATAAAGTGGGTTCCATGTGTTTTCGATATGTAGCAAACCTATTAGGAGTCAATTGGGCATTGATTGGTGTTACATTGTGTAGACACATAATCACACACTTTGGGTAATTATCTAGTCTTGGTTACATACTATTATTCATATGATTCCTAAGTAAGAAAATTACTAAATAACCCATGTATTTGGCATCCTTTCTTTGCTTTCTGTTGTTACTTTCAGTCTTGCACCCTTACTTGCTCGGTATACCTTTTTAATCTTTAGTATTTTTCATCCTAGACACTAGCGCCCAATGAGGACACCAGTGCCAAGTGCTCTCATCCCATTTGGGCGTTCCTTTCCCCTTTGAAATTTACTCTCAATTTTGGCACCTTTATAGCCATTTGAGCATATTTTTAAATTTTATATGGACTAAGCTATGGATCTAACTTGGCGGGGTGGTCAATTCCGCACCAATTGGCCTTAACTCCTAACAACTTGGACTAATTGTGATAGGTCAAAAATACTCCTTGTTCTGGATGGAAATATAACTTCTGACTTGGACCGAAATAATGGGATTCCCTCTTAGTTGTGGGCATATTTGAGTGAAGGAAACCTCCAGAAGGGCTAGCTCCCTTTGATGAATCACTTGAAAATATATATTTATAGCAGAGATGAGTGTTAGATGAAAGCAAAACTAAAAATAATAGAAGGTGATACACCAAATTATGTGTGAGAATTATTTGTATCAAACACTTGGTAAAAGGTGCAAAGACTGAAAAGTATAACTTCATGCTCTATTTAAATAATTGTGCATCCAAAAGGTACCTAAATACACTTATATGTTTACAAAATAGCTAGACAAGATCATACAGGTGATGAGAAATTATTAAATGTTAGAGGAATTGATAATATTCAATATTTCATGTATCTAATTTATTGTAACACACTGAAAAATAATTCTCAATATGGAGGAAAAAATTAGTTTTCTGTATTCACCAAGGCTCTCTAGTACTAATTTGTAGTATAATCCTGCAAAAATAATCCCCCCTTGAATTTTGCAAGAGCACACAATATATAGAAAAATCACTCCACCAACCCCTCCAAAAATATCCTTTTAAAGTCTAATTCTATCCCGTACATGCACTAATTTATCCTTTACAAAATACAATTTTAAAATAAAATAAGGCTAATAATAGCCTAAAGAGCTCGCTCCCTATTTCTGTCAAAATGAAGTTGACTGCCTCCTTAGAGGTGTACGGACTGTTTGGAAGGAAAATCTTTTTACCGTGTATTATTAGCCCAAAAGGTTGTTTTGTCTTCTTATGTAAAAGCTATTATTGGTTGTTTTTGCTCATGCATCATTCGTTACTTTAGATTTATTCACCTTTTGACCACATGCATGGTTCCAACTTGCTTTTGGTTTATGACTTGGAAAATCATTATTACATTTTGGACCCTAAAATAAGGTCAATGCAAATAATAATTATTAGAATTGGGACACAGTCCCCTCCTCATGATGCTCGACCCCATCATGCATTTCTCAGTGGCTTTTACTGTCGGTTACCACACCCTAGTTAAGGTTTCATTATGGCAATGACACATGTATATTTTTTACTATGGAGTTAAGTTAGTTTACTCACCGTGGATTGAGAGAAAAAAGGTTCCAAACCCTATCATTTTGCGTTATCCATGAGCTTTATTTGGGCTTGGTGAAGCTTTGATTAACTTTGGTTTAATAGCCATTGTTAATATATTTCTGTTGTGAATTTCATTGAGAAGTGCCATTTGCTTGAGGAGCTTGATATGGGTAAAATCCCTCATTTTGTGTTGATTGTTCTTGAGATGTGTTGGAAAATCAATTCAAAATTTATTGTGCAACTAATATATGTCTTCCTCCCAGATTTGGCGCACTAACATATCAAATTTGTATTTAATTATGACTGCTACACATTTACTTTTTTGGTTGATTATTCTCCCTGATTATCTCTTGTCAGAGATTTTGTGTTAACTTGTAAGGAAAGTTTTTTGTGTAGGTGTTTATTATTAAAAGAATCATGTTTTATTGTAAGAAGAAAAAAGGAGTAAAAATCAGTTTTGGGAGAAGAAGAAAAATGCGCAGTCCCAGCTCAAGTCTAGACTGGTTTTCTTGAAAGAATTCCTTCATTATCAAGTTATTATTGTATGCATGAAAGTTTTGTGTGCAGCTATAGCTGTTGTTCATTCCTCGAATATAAATATGTATTGCTGAAGAAATTTGATGCCCAGATCTATGTTATTTGTAGCCAAGTGTGTTATTTTATTTTGTTGTTATAAATTTTTGTAGCTCCTTTCTTTCTCTATTATGTATCATTTAAATCTCTACGTTTTATTTTCTATTTTTGTCTGTAGTTTCTATAGATTCTGTAGTTTTTGTAGATCCTTTCATTCCCTTCATCTAGTATCAAAGCCAGGCTAAACCCTACTTCTATTCTTTTTCTGGGTTTTTTGTTTTGGCAGCCATTAATGGCGTTTACATCTGGCACATCGCTGGTTAGTGTACAAACTCTAATTTTCATAGGAAATAATTATGAGTATTGGTATTTGACCATGAAATCTTTGTTTTAGTCTCAAGAAATTTGGGAAATGGTTGAAAACGGTTACCAGGAACCAACAGACCAGGCAACATACAATGCTCTTACACAAGCTCAAAAGGACGTCTTGAAGGAACAAAGGACGAAGGATGGGAAAGCACTATTTTATATCCATCAAGCAATGCATGAGAGCATACTCCCCAAGATTTGCAATAGCAAAGAAAGCCAAGGAAGCATCGGACACACTACTAAATTACTAAATTTGAAACTACTAAATTACTGCTCCTTAGAAGATAATTTGAAAATTTATCAATGAGAAACTCGGATTCAATAGAGTCTTTCTTTACTCATGTTGTTGGTCTGATAAATCAAATCAAGTCCCATTGAGAGGTCATAGAGGATAGGAAGGTTGTTGAGAAGGTACTTAGAAGTGTCCCTACTAAATTTGATCCCGTAGTTGTGGCTCTAGAGGAAACCAAAGATTTGAGCCAGTTTAGTGTTGATGAACTACATGCCTCTCTTATCAATCATGAATATAGACTGAATAGATCAAACAGTTCAGTTGAAAATGCATTTTCATCTCATATTTCTGTAAATCATGGAAGAGGAAGGAGGAGTTTCAGTCCTAGAGCTAGAGGGAGAAGTTCTCCTAGAAGTGGACATAGTAGCAGTCATGCAAATGTTGGTGGTAGAGGTCAAAATCAGAATTTCAGTCACCCAAGTGGCCAAAGATTTGACAAATCACACATTCAATGTCACTATTATAAGAAGTTTGGGCATTATGCTCATGAATGCAAGAAAATACATTATGATCAGTAGAAGCAAGGTCAAAATCAGTCAAGTAGCACTCCCTCAGGCAACATGTTCATTGCATGCACAAAGATTGTTGAAGAAATCCCTACAAACTCTCCAGTTGAGTGCAATGTTGTTCAAGAAATCCCATGTGACATATGGCATTTAGATTCGGGCTGCAGTAATCACATGACAGGTAATAAATATTTGTTTTCTAGCTTGAATGAATCAGTTCAAACTAATTTTACACTTGGTAACAACAACAAAGTCACTGTTTTGGGTAAAGGTACGGTTAATATTCTAACCAAAAAGGGGGAGCCCGAAATTTATGCCTGATGTATATTATGTTGCTGGTCTAAAACACAACTTGATGAGCATTGGACAGCTGATACAAAAGGGCTATAAAGTGTACATGGAAAACAATGAGTGTGTTATTTTAGAAAAGCTTCCAAGCAATATGCTTATCGCCAAGGTATAAATGACTACAAACCACATGTTTCCATTAAAAATAAGTCTGACTATGAAAGGAAAAACAACTCAAGCTGTTCATGAGACACATACTGTAAATTATGGAGTAGCGTTTAAGGTAGAAGATACAAAATCAGTAGTAGCCAAAGACAGCTATGGAAATGTTCAAAACAGCTACAAAAATGTTCAAAATAGCTACAAAAAGGTTCAAGACAGCTATGGAAATGTTCAAGACAGCTACTGAAATGTCCAAGACAACTACGGAAATGGCCAAAACAACTCGAAAGAGGAAAAGGATGTTTTTGTAGAAACTCAAGCAACGTTTCAATTAGTGGTAAAGGATGATTCTTGGCTATGGAATTTTAGATTTGGGAATTTATATTTTGGAGCACTGAAAATTACTACATATGAAGAATATGGTAAAAAAAATTCCATTAATTGAGAAATCGGAAAGAGTTTATAAAGGATGTATTATGGGCAAACAACATAGAGAGTCCATTTTGGTTGGCAAGGCAAATAGAGATACAAATCCACTTGAGATTGTGCATTTAGATATTTGTGGGAAAATGTAAACACCATCTATAGGAGGCTGCACTTATTTTCTTACTTTTATTGATGATTTCACAAGAAAAACTTGGGTTTATTTCTTGAAACACAAATCTGATGCATTTGCTTATTCTCAGCAGTTCAAGGCACTTGTGGAGAAGCAAAGTGGCCACTACATCAAGGTTCTAAGGATGGATAGAGGTGGTGAATTTATATCTAATGAATTTATAAATTTTTGCAGATCTCATGGCATACACAAGCAATTTATAGCCCGCTATACACCTCAGCAAAATGGTGTGGTGGAGAGGAAGAACCAAACAATTAAGGAGATGGCTCGTAGCATGGTGGCAACCAAACATCCACCAAATGGATATTGGGTTGAGGCAGTGGCAACTGCTTTTTACATCATGAATAGGTGCCCAATAAAGAGCGTAAGGAACAAAGTTCCTCAAGAGGCATGGACAAGAAGGAAACATAGTGTTTCTCATATGAAGGTATTTGGATGCATAGCATATGTGCATGTTCCAGATTAATTGAGAAATAAGTTAGATAATAAAGGACAAAAATGTATATTTGTTAGTTACTCAAAGGAAACAAAAGCATATAAGTTGTTTGATCCTATCAATAGGAAATTTATAATCAGCCGTGATGTTCAATTTGTGGAGGATGGAGCATGGGATGGAAGTATAGAGAGGACTGTCAGAATTGCAGCTACTGTCCCAAATGATAATATGGTGGATGAAGTGTTTCCAACACCAAATATAACTCAAACATCAACTCCTTCCAATCTCAGGATGGTACCACAAGTTGCAGCTCAAGCTACACCTTCATTCACACCAAGGAGATCTTCAAGGCTGCTATCCACACCAACAGAACAGCAAACTTCACAAGCATCTACACTGGTGTCTACATCAATCATTATCCTTGGAGCAACACCATCTAGCACTCCAAGTAGTTCTTCATCTCTGGATCTAACTCTAGCAAGCATGATGCCACGAAAAACAAGGAGTTTGAGTGAGTTGTATAATGTTGACACAACTAATTCATTTTCAGCTTTTTCTTTATTTTCTCATATTGATTATCCATTAACATTTGAAGAGGCTGTGAGTAGTGATATATGGGCAAAAGCCATGGATGAGGAGATTGAATCCATTGAAAAGAACCAAACATGGGAGTTGGTTGATCTGCCGAAAGGCAAAGATGTAATTAGTGTCAAATGGATTTATAAGACTAAACAAGATACTGATGGGAAAGTGCAAAAGCATAAAGCAAGGCTAGTTTCAAGGGGCTTTACACAACAGCCCGATATAGACTTCAATGAGACATTTGCTCTGGTTGCTTGATTGGATATAATTAGGACTGTTTTAGCTATTGCTACCCACAACAAGTGGCCTATTTATCAAATGGATGTAAAGTCTGCATTTTTAAATGGCTATTTAGAGGAGGAAGTGTATATGGAACAACCACAAGGCTATGAGCTACTAGGTCATGAAGACAAGGTGTATAGGTTGAAGAAGGCAATCTATGGATTGAAGTAAGCTCCAACAGCCTGGTGCAGCCGTAGTGACTCCTATCTCATTTAAAATGGTTTCCAAAGAAGTGGTTGTGAACCAACATTATACATCAAGGTCAACAAGCAAGGTAACATTTTGATTGTTTTCTTGTGTGTGGATGATCTAATCTTTACCGGTGATCTAAACATAGATTCCTTTAAATCAGTAATGAAGAATGAATTTGAAATGACTGATTTGGATCTTATGAGGTATTTCTTGGGGATTGAATTCCATCAATCCAATGATGGTATATTTATTTCTCAATCTAAATATGCAAATGAAGTTTTGAAGAGATTTAATATGGCAAGGTGCAAGGTATCCCCAACGCCGGTTATGACAGGATGAAGTTAAGCAGCGAAGATGATGAGGCATGTGTGGATTCTACATTGTTCAAGAGGCTGGTTGGATGCCTTATGTACTTAACAGCCACAAGGCCGGATATTATGTATGGTGTAAGTTTAATTTTAAGGTTTATTGAGTCTCTAAAAGACTCACATTGATAGGCCAGTAAGAGGATATTGAGGTATGTAAGTGGTACAAAGGATTTTGGTATATTGTATTCTACTTTAGATTATTTCAGTCTTGTCGGGTACACTGATAGTGATTGTGGGGGTAGCATAGATGATAGAAAAAGTACTTATGGGTATACTTTTCACTTTGGTACAGGTGTTGTGTCATGGGCATTTAAGAAACAACCCATTGTGACCCTTTTTTCAGCTGAAGCTGAATATGTGGCACCCACTAGTGTTGTGTGTCAAGTTGTTTGGATGCGAAGGATATTGAAAGATTTGATGCATAATCAAAAGGAAGCCACTACAGTATTCTGTGATAACAGTTCAGCCATAACATTATCTAAAAATCATGTGTTTCACAACAGAACTAAGCATTTTGATACGAGGTATCATTTTATCAGAGATCTTGTAAGCAACAAAGAAATTTGTCTTGATTTTTGTAGGTCTAAAGATCAATTGGCTGACATATTTACAAAAACATTGGCAAAAGAGACATTTGAGTATTTACGAAGTGGCTTAGGAGTTTGTGACTTTGCACAAGTTAGCATCTCTGGAAAACTGTCAGTTAGCTCCAGAAATGCTACAACAATTTTTGAACAAACTTGATTCAAATTTCCATGATCTACAGTTGTTCATAATTAAGGGGGAGTGTTGGAAAATTAAGTCAGAATTTATTGTGCAACTAATATATGTCTTCCCCTCAGATTTGGCTCACTGACATATCAGATTTGTATTTAATTATGACTACTGCACATTTACTTTTTTGGTTGATTATTCTCCATGATTATCTCTTGTCATAGATTTTGTGTTGACTTGTAAGGAAATTTTTTTGTGTAGGTGTTTATTATTAAAAGCATCATGTTTTACTGTAAGAAGAAAAAAGGAGTAAAAAATCAGATTTGGGAGAAGAAGAAAAATGTGCAGTCCCAACTCAAGTCTGGACTGGTTTTGTTGAAAGAATTCCTTCATTATCAAGTTGTTATTGTATGCATGAAAGTTTTGTGTGCAGCTGTAGCTGTTGTTCATTCCTTGGATATATATATGTATTGCTGAAGCAATTTGATGCCCAGATCTATGTTATTTGCAGCCAAGTGTGTTATTTTAATTTGTTGTTATAAATTTCTGTAGCTCCTTTCTTTCTCTATTCTGCATCATTTAAATCTGCTACGTTTTATTTTCTATTGTTGTCTATAGTTTCTGTAGATTCTGGAGTTTCCGTAGATCCTCGCATTCCCTTCAAGATGGGGATTCAAAGTTCAAACCAGGGCTCATTTTATGTATATTGCAAAATGAGTTAGTGAGTTTCTGGTCACATTTTTTGTCTTGTTATCTTTGGTTATGGATTCGAATACTTGGCCACCATTGCTGCACATTAAGGATTCTGGTTTGAAACTTCATTTTGTGGGTAATTTTTATTTTAGACACAAATTTTTTGTATAAAATCCACTGCATTTAAAGCTTTCATGCTCATTGTTTTTGCATTTCTTGGTTGTGTCATGTTGGATGAACTCATTGTACAATGCTCATAATATGTGAGTTTGAGTTTTTTTCCCCAAATCCATTTCGAATGGTGGTTTTTATTTTTGCATTCTGTGTTTAATTTCCTTCACTGTGTTTGCTTCTTAAAAAACAATTGGAGCTCGTATATCTATATTTTTTCAATTTACAAGTCTTTGAGATGCAAAAGTAAAAGAACCACCAGTTTTCTACAATTTCCATTTTGGGTTTGTCTCATTATTTCCCGGCCGTATTAGAGATCTGATGGTTGGTTGACCCTTCTTCAATTTGTAACTGGTTATGCAATAGTTTTTATTTTATTTCCTGAGTTTCCCATTGTTCACTAGTTGTTTGATAATGGAGTTCCTGGTTATTGAAACAATCATTGGTTTTAATGAGGTCTCTCCCTCTATCCATACAAAACAACTACGGTATCACTAATGCTACCTGGTTTGAGGCCCTGATTTTTGTGGAACCGCAATTGATAGATCTTGATCTCTGAATTTTACTTGAGCACTATTTGTTTGAATGTCTCTCCTAAAATCTCTGAGTGTTGCTATATTCGAACATGAACTGGGTTTGATTGAATGGCTCGTGCTTCTTTGAGAAAGAATGAATTTACTTTGATGGAAACTATTGAGTTCTGTGTTTCGTTGGGATTTTCATGCCCTCAATATCAGTTTGGCCTTGCATTTTTTCAACCATATTTTGATGCTACATTTCCTCTGCCCTTTCTAATCTCTTTCTATCATGACCTGACAATACTTGTTTCTCCCTTCTATTTCTTTGCTAGCTTTATGATATCTCGAAGAAAATTCACATTCGATCTTCTTAAACTGTGTGCCACTACTGAAAAGTCATATGATCTTTAGAATTTTCCTTGATATTATTGTTCATTTCCATTGCTTCATAAGTCTACAATGTAGAGAGTAGAACTACAAGATGTTGCACATTTCATTGAAATGATGAGCCCTTTATGCTATAATATAAATGCCATGTGCTCACAATTCAATGTCTAAGACAATTCAATCCACAATTGATTACTCCATGCTTGTTTTTCATGTTATAAGGGATTATTTTCTTACCTTTGTCATTTTGTATGAAAACTCTAAGCTCATGCCTTGATTTCTTTGATCAATTCATAACCCAGTTCTGTCTCCATGAGGGCACTGTTTACAATGAATGGAACAAAATTTTCATTTTGATCCTTATTCGCCATAAATTATTGTATGCTACATTTGTTGTGCAATTTGCTTAGAGGCTCATAAAACTAGTTCTTTCTTCTGAAGACTTACATTTGATCATCAATTCATGATGTAGCTCTTTGTTTGATATAAAGATGGATACTGAAAATCATTCATTGAGAAGTTCCTGATGAAGTTTTATAAAATCTTGCTCTTACATGGTAAATGGATTTCTTGATGAACTGACCAATTTGGCAATGTTGTTGATGTGATGCACATTTGAGGCTTGATGGATCTTTTCAAATGTTTTGTTTTGACTCTCTTTTCCACAATCTGAACCATTTTATTTTATGTTGAGGGAAAAAAACATTCAAATATTCCTTGAATGCCTAAGTTTTGATAATTGTTCTACTTCTTAAAATAACATTTATATGATTGTATGGTTGTGATGTCATAATTTGTTTATGCTTTGATTCTTTACTTAACTTGTACCTGATTCAACCTCAAGAATTTGAAAGACCTGAACAAGATGAATTGGCATAGCTGGTCTTGAATTTTCTTAGATTGCAACATGCTTGCAACCTTGGAGTGTTTGTGAATGTTTACTTTTAACTCTTTAATGGAAAATTCAATTCATTATCCTGTTCTATGAGATAGTTTGCTTCTTCAAACTCTAAGTAATGCATTATTTCTTGCTTTGATCTATATCTTACATCCATTCATGTATGGTTTGTTGTTGGATAGAATTTTACACATCAGATTTATCACTTTCCCTGGAGTTGATGTAAATCTGCACTCTGGAGCTTTCTTCTTCTTTTGGTTTCAGCGTATTGTACCCTTTTTATTTTTCAGTTTTTTGTTGCATGTTGGCATGAAAATGTTCGTTCTCTATGTACTTTTAGATCTATAAAATACCTGTATTTTGATAATTCAATTCAAAACTAAGAGTTATAGATTTGATCTTGGCAATAGATGGAAACATTCATAATGACTATTGTGAAACTTTAAACTTTCCAATGAGAACTATAATTAAATATGAATTAAAAACTTGTCCTGAATCCTTGGAACTGTTATGAAAATATTTTATTTACTCTTTAAGATATGAAAATAATATCAACATTTCTTATACTTGATCTGAAAACAACACTATGAGATGTTTATTTCTAATTCCAAGATCATTTAAAGAAAATCCATTTGTTTAAAACTGTGAGTACAACAGACATGGAAATCCGGAGCTCTAACATAATTTTTTGCCTTCTCTTTTAGGGACAAAGGTAGCAAATGAGAAGATGGTGAAGAGAGAGCAACAAAGACAACTGGAAACCAACTGGGAGAGTCCATCTGAATAGGCAATGATGGATCTCCCTTTCTCTTTTACTCATAGCTTTACACACATGTATTTTCTTTTATGCACTTGCTTTTAGATTTATTCCCACTGGCTTGTGTGGGTAACATTGAAATATCATTTCTTAATGAATAAATGAAATTAAATTTTGTAATTGAGTTATCTATTTCCTTTACATTTGATTACTGTAGTTGGTAATTGTGGAATGAACTAAGCAACTCAACACATAATTAATCTCATTCAAACATAAGAAATAACAAGAATTAATGCACATGTACTTGAAAATTGTACTCTTTTTCCATGCAAACAACAAGTTGTGTTTGTTGTTTCGGGGTCCAATTTCTGACATTTCGCTATTGTTCCCACCTTCATCAAGGTTGTGCACCAGTCTTTTGAGGCTTTTTGCATATCTTTTTGAAAGTGACACTTGGAATGGCAACATATGTGAGGTGTTGCACCCTACAACAACACACATAGCTGCATGTTTGCTTTCAATCCTTCTCAGCAATGACTATATTTCAGTAACAAATTTTTTTTGTACCCCTATCCAATGTTAGACCAAAAATGGTCAACATCTTGGTGACTTTTTTGATTGGGTTGCCTACTAACCTGTAAGAACCCCTGAAAATGGTTTTTTCAGCCATTAATGCTAACTGAAAAACTTGTACCATAGCCTAAACATGCATGCCCAAGGCTGCATGCTGCTGATAAAACTGATAATTCCTCTGGAAAATATGATAAAACAACAACATAAACCTATGTAAAACTGCACAAGGGAAAAATAAAACCTCTACGAGGCATGCCATTGAAGATGGAAACCATTATTGAAATCAGGAAAATGTTGAAAGGATGTGTTTAGTAAAACACTTAGAGGAAAGCATGTAAACTATAATACAGTGTCAACTTATCTTTTTTAGAAACAATGCTTCAAATGGATCCCATTGACTGGGATCAGAAGCTCTTCTCCATTTTTTGTGCAAGCTGGAATGCATTGTGTAACTTGCATTCGGTGATAATATAGGGTCCACTCCATAGTGAATCAAACTTTGTATGAGAACCTAGATTTTCTCGGTCCTCATCCCATTTCAAAACCAAGTCACCTTCATTGAAGACTCATGCTTTGGATTTCTTATCAAATGTCCTTTTGATTTGAGCCTGATTCTTTTCCATGGACAACATAGCTTCATTTCTGATTTCTTCAAGATCCATAAGTTGTGAATATCATACTTCCATGGGCTCATTCTCTAATAACTCCATCTGATGCATAAGTTCTAAAGCTGGAAGTTCAAGAGAAATGGGTAACTTTTCTTCTAAACCATAAACCAACTTGAAAGGTGAGTTTGAAATTGACCTTTTATGAGTAATTACATCAGCCCACAAGGCTTCCTTTAACTTATCATGCCAAGTACGTTGATTTTCATCTATGGTTCTCTGAATTATTCTAAGTAAATTCTTGTTCTTACTTTCAGCCAATCCATTACCTTGTGGGTAATAATTGGATGAAGTACTCAAATAAATTCCATTTTGGACAGCCCATGCAACAATTTTTGCACCAACGAAAGCTTTAGCATTATCTAAAATAATGGTGAAAGGAACACCAAATCTTGTAATTATGCCTTCGTAAAAGTCCAAGATATTTGTCTCATTACCTTCCTTCAAAGCAATAGCTTCATTCCATCACATGAAGTAATCAGTTGTGGTGAGTATCCATCTATGACTAGAACTTGAAGGTGGATTAATGAGACTGATGAAATCTAAACCCCACTGAGAAAAGGGTTTATCAGTTGAAATAGGTTGCAATGGTAAGGCAAAAAGTCTTTATTTTCCTGTAAAGAAAGCACATTTCTAACATTTTCTTACCCATGCATGGCTTTCCTTGAAAAGTGTAGGCCAATAATAGCCTCCTTTCATGATTTTGAGGGATGTAGTTTTAGCTGAATAGTGCCCTCCTCCTTGGCTATCATGAAACTGCTCAAGTAACTTTTCAACTTGGCTTGGATCAACACATCTTAACATGACACCATTGATATCTTTCTTGAATAACACATCACTAACCAAAAAATAAGGAATGGAATGAAGTCTAAAATACCTCCTTTTTGAGTTGTCCAAACCTGGTGGGTAAATACCATGCTAAAGATACCTGGACATGTTAAGAATCCAATCTGTATGTTGTTGTTTTTCTACATTTTCAGGCTCATTCTACAGCAAATAAATGACTTCCTTACTATCATGCAAGTCTTGAGCCAAGTGCTCACATAATCCTTTTCCTCTAATCAATTTTGGTCACTTTAATGATGATGTCATACTCCATAACTCGAGTGATCCAACCTGCTCTCTTTTCTGATATATCTTTGTTCAACAAAAATTCTGTAATGCTTGGATGTGCAACCATTAGATTAATTATGTTGTTAGAGAGAAAATTCCTAAACTTCTTAAGAGATATAACAATTGAAAGTACATGTTTCTCAATGAATGAATACCTAGTCTCGTACTCCATTAGAATTTGGCTGAAAAAAGCAATTGGCTACTCTAATTCTTCTCGATTTTGTTGTGTTAAAATTGTTGCAATAGTATCCATGTTAGCATAAGCATACAACGTGAAATATTTTGAGAAATCAGGATTGATAAGCATTAGGGAAGTACAACTATAGATTTTTTGATGGCATCAAAACTTCTCACTCCTTCTTTTGACCAAGTAAAATTATGATCTTTCTTGAGCATGTTGGTCAAAGGTTTTGAAAGTGTAGCAAAATCAACAATATATCTTCTTATGAAATTGATTTTTCCAAGGAAAATTTGAAGTGCTTTCTTATGTTTTGGTAAGCCTAAAGCAAGAATAACACTTACTCTTTCAGGATCAATCATCATACCATGTTTGGAAATTATGTGACCAAGAAGCTTACCTTCATGGACTGAAAACACACATTTTTTAGGATTAAGTGACACACCAAACTCTCTGCACCTTTCAAAGACTGCTTTGAGCTGTGGTAGATGGTCACTTGCAAGATTTGAAAACAATGTGATATCATCTAGATAAACTAAGAAAAAATTATTAATAATACCTTGAAAATCCATGTCCATAGCACACTGAAATGTTGCACCAACATTTGATAAACCAAATGACATCTTTTTGTAAGCATAAGTGCCCCATTTTGTAGTAAATGTTGTTTTGTACTAATCTTCCTCCTTGAAAAGTATCTGATTGTATCCATTGTATCCATCAAGCAAGGAATATCTCTCTGAACCAACAACTAACTGTAAAATCTACTCCATGGAAGGTAAAGGATAATGATCCTTAAGAGAAGCCTTATTCAGATCACGGAAATCAACACATAACCTGATTTCACCATTCTTTTTTCTCACTGGTACAATATTAGCCACCCAAGTGGAGTGCTTAATGGGGAAGATAATGGAAGACTCAATGAGTTTTTCAAGCTCTATCCGCATCAAGGGTTCCAACTTGGGATTGATTGGTCTTTGTTTTTGTCTAACTGGTTTTGAACCAACCTCTAATTCAATGGTATGTTGAGCTAAAGAGGGATCAAAACCTCTTAAATCACTTTATTTCCAAGCAAAAACATCTGCATAGCTCTCTACAAAGCTGAATAAAAGAGTCCTTTTCAGATTGTGAACAAACTTTTCCAAGATTAAGACTCTTACCTTAAAAAATGGTGACTTTTTCATGTTGATCTGTACCTATAGCAAGTACATACCCTCTCTTGCTTCATTTCATCATTTTCACCAAAAATGGATTCCAAAGTTACAAGGCCTTTCAAATCTTGTTCATTTTCAGCTGTACTATCTGATCTTCATAACGATTCTGTAGTTTTCCTTGATTTTGAGCAAGAAAATTACTTCTTCTTGCAGAAATCTGATTATGTGTGCATCATTGTCAAAAAAAATGCCAATGCATATCATTGTCTGGGACTGAAGGCCTCACCAAAAACCTTGATATGTGGCTGAAATTTTTCACTTCTTACATCAGCAAGTATGTCAAATTGTGAACCAATTGCAACAAGTCTATCAGTGTGTTTATTTTTATCTCTAGGGATAGCTTGAACATTAACAGAAAGGAAATCATCAAGTAAATCCCATACCCTATGCCGGTAAGTTCTCATTAATGGGTTCTTGCAAGTATTAGAACCTCTAACCTAGTGAATAACAAGCTCGTTGTCCCCAAAAATCTGCAAATATGTGATTTTTTTTTTTCTTGCCCACTCTAAACTGTGAACAAGGGCTTCATATTCTACAACATTGTTAGAACAAGAAAACTGGAACTTAATGGAGTAAAATATTGTTGTTTTTGAAGGTGAAATCATCATTAAACCAACCCCTAAACCATGTTGGTTTTTTGAACCATCAAAATAAAGTTTCCACAAACCATTATCTTGCTGATTTTCTCTCTCCAAAGAAGGAATTACAGTGTTGTCCTCATGAATACAATACACTCCAAGGCCTTTTCCTTCAATAACTTGTTCTTCAATAATTTTCCATGGGTCATGGACATGATCTTCATCAGTTTAGTTGATCTTTGAACAGATCTGAGACACCTTCTAAGGAATAACCAGTTTCAGCCTCTGATTCATCTAGTTGCTCTTCACTTACAACATAATTTGCATTAACAAGCACTAGGTGTAAAAGGATCAATATGAAAATTTGACAAGGGCTCTGAATTAATAGTTACCTTAGCTCCATAACAAGTTTTGAAAACTAGATAAGTCCAATCTTTTGAAAGGTAACTACCAATCTTGGATGTGAAGTCTCTAGATAAGCACATGAAAAATAAGGTGGTAGATCCACCACCATCACATCCTGTAAGATTGTAACACTTGGGCATGCATGCAAAGTTAGTTGTAAATCCTTAATAATTCCAATGGTCTTAGTAGATGAACCATCAAGCTGTAAAACTCCTTTTGTACTTGGTTCATATTTAAGACCCAAATTTTTAGCCACTAACTTTGGCATAACAGTGTTGCTAGCTCCACTATCAACCATGCAATTGTGAACTAAATAATTTTCAATAATCAGAGAAAGGTAGAAAGGAGGTGGCTTAACCACTTTGACTTCTTTAACCATTTTTTTACCTCTTTTGTTGTTGTTTTTGGCTGAAACACTTGTTGTTTTGAACCTTTAGTTTGTTGGTCTAATTAATTACCACATTGGTTTTGTTTTCTATATGGTCACCTATTTTGTTTGTAATTTTTGGTTGTTTTGAACCTCTATCTTGTTTTCCATAATTACCATCACCACATTTTAGACCCGCAAGATCTTTTGATTGTACCAGACCCGCAAGTATTTTTGTCCAGGAATAGACAGTGTATCCCACATGCTCATAGTAACATTATATTTCTTCATATGATCAATAATATTGAATGGAACAACACCTATCCTAAACTGATTTTTTACAACAACAACCTTTTCTTGAACAGTAAGTGGTTCAGAACTCTTACCAGCAGTATTATTTTGATTTTCACGAGTTGGTACAATAGTTTGGTCACTTACATTAGCCTCCATGGATCTTTTCTTTGATTTGGTAACTGCTGCAACAAAATCAACTCTATCTTGTGCTCTAATTTCATGATTTACAACCACATGATCAGCTGTTTCAAAATTTACCAAAGTAGCATCTGGCTGCCCCTGTTGTTCTTGTGCCAAAATCTGATCCGCATGTGCTGCAAGAAACATACTCTCTTGAAAATGATTAAATGCTTCTTCTTGAGTCATTTGTGGTATGGAAAACCCTTGCAGAACCATTTCTGTAGATGCATTTGAACCACTAGGTTGCACACTAGCATCTTGGGAAATATTTGTTTGCATGGAACTAATGCTCTTGAAGTTGTAGGGGCATTAGGATCTGTTGCAACAAGAGGCCTAGATGCTGTAATAGCTGGTTGTGCCTAATATGGTCTATAACCTTGAGGTCTGTAATTGTTGAAATTTGGAAAAGGTGGTTGATATGGCCTGCTTGCTTGGGCTTGATTCCTTTCTAACTACACAATCTTGTTTCCCATAGTTTTAACAACCCCTTTCAAGTCATCTATTTCACTAGGCTGAACTGTAGGAACTACAGATGGTTTCTCAACTGATGGAATAGGAGCTAACTCAACATAGATAGGCATAACAGGTCTGGGAGCCAATTTTCCATGTTGTATAAGGTTGTTTTCAGCCCTTATTGCAATGTCAAAGGTTGCGGGAAGAGTGGTTCCACCCATAGATTGAATCATGACAGCAATGTCACTATTTAATGCATGCAAATAATACAAAAAAGCATGTTCTGCTGAAGGCTTGACTGCAATTGGAATTCTTTCCCAAGTTCTGGTAAATCTTAAATTAAAATTGGCCATGAACTCTTGGGGTGCATGCTTAATAGTGGAAACTGTTCAATAAGGGATAAATGATCTGTTTTATCTTCAAATTTCCTACACAAAGCAGTACCTAAAACATCCCAAGTGCCTATTGTTCCTACTTCTAAATTTTTGTACCACTTAAGGGCTTGACCTTTAAAGAGGTAGCTAACAGCCTTAGAGAAACATCCTCATGTGTGATATTATGTACTGAACAAAGGGTTGCTACATCTCTAATATGTTCAACTGGGGTAACTTGATTTTCACCAGTAAAAAATGGAAGACTTTTAGAGCAGCAGGTGGTATATCATGATAAACCAGAATTATAAGAGGGTTTCCATTAGTAAAAGTCACAAAGGTTCTGGGTTGCTGGGCAGCCATGTGATTATTGGGATTTGAATAAAAAAAATTAACATTTGGTGAAGAAGAGGAGGAGGGTTACCAAAACCGAGCCTATTATAAGGTGCAGTATTTCCAACCCTTCTTCTTCTAGCTGAATTTAAAGGTAATTGAACAAAATCAGGGGGAAGACCTCTTACCGATGCTCTAGTTCTGATCGTAGGCATAGATCATGGAAAAAAATAGTTTAGACCCTTCTGGAAGTGATTATTCTTCATTGTAACAACAAAGATATTCTTGTTCTTCGTCCAAAACTTTAAGGCAGCAAGTTGTTGGTACTGATTGAGTGGTTCTCTAAGGACTGTAGCTCTTAAATCTTCAATCAAATCATGTTGTGTGCTAATAAATGCTAAAATAGGCTGCTGATCTTGATCAATTAACTCTTTAGGAACAACCATGTGAGAAACTTCATCATTAATTGCATGCTGCAAATAACTCCAAAATCTGGTTCTTTGTCCCACCGGGCGTGCCAAAAAAATATTATCGGTCCAAAATACTCCTTTTTCTAGATGGCAATCTGACTTCTAACTTGGACCAAAACAATGGGATTCCCTCTGAAGTTGTGGGCATCTCAGAATGAGGGAAACCTCCAAAAGGGCTGGCTCCCTTTGATGAATCACTGAAAATATGTATTTTTGCTGAGATGAGGGTTAGATGAAAGAAAAACTAAAAATAATAGAAGGTGATACACCAAATATGTGTGAGAATTATCTGTATCAAACACTTGGTAAAAGGTGCAAATACTGAAAATATTCACTTCATACTCTTGTTTAAATAATTACATCCACAAGGTACCTAAATACACTTATATGTTTGCAAAACAACTAGACAAGATCATACAGGTGCTGAGAAATTATTAAATGCAAGAGGAATTGATAATATTCACTATTGCATGCATCTAATTTATTGTAACACACTGCAAAATACTTCTCAATATGGAGGAATAAATCATACTTTCTGTATTCACCAAGGCTCTCTAGTACAAATTTGTAGCATAATCCTGCAAAAATAATCCCCCCTTGTGCTTTGTGAAGAGCACACAATATATAGCAAAATCAATCCACGAACCCCTCCAAAAATAGTGCTAGCAGTTCTCTTCCATATATGCACTAATTTATCTTTACAAAATACAATTGGCTAAAATAAACACTAAGGCTCATAATAGCCTAAAGAGTTGACTCCCTATATTCAGTCAAAATGAAGTTGACTGTCTCCTTGGAGGTGTACAGACTGTTTGGAAGGAAAATCTTTTTAGGTATTATTTTTTAACCCAATAATTTGTTTTGTCACTTATGTAAAAGCTATGTAAAGGTGTTTTTGCTCATTTAGCATTTGATGTACTTCTGGCTTTATTCACCTTTCAACTACATGCATGGTTCTAACTTGATTTTGTTTATGACATGGAAAATCATTATAATGATTTTGGACCCTAAACTAAGGTCCAATGCAAATAATGAATTATGCTAGAATTGGGACAATTCCCTCAACATTTATCATGATAATTGACCATAATCATTCCTTTGGACTTGGCCATGCAAAGATTAAGTTCCCCTTACTACATCATTGGTATATATTTCCCTGATTATGGCAAGGACAAATCCTTCATAATTAGGCTTACAATTTGATTAACTCATGTCTAGACTTGAGTAGCAAAAAGTTTAATCATTTTCATTGATGCAAATTCAATGGAATGAACTCACATTTGGGTGTGGCAAAGCTTTAATGAAAATTTGTTTGGAGACATTGTTAATATATTTATCTAGGGTTGTGCATTTCATTGAGAAATGTCATTTGTTTGAGGAGCTTGATGATGGGTAAAATCCCTTGGCCGCATCTGTGATGCTTTTTCCTTTAGTTGGGGACGTAACTAGCTGGTTGAGTTAGGCAGATGAAGTTAATCATTTTTGAACCAGCTGGCTCATTTTGTCCCCAGGCCATTTTGAATTTCAGTCAAGCTCGGTTTTAAAGATCACATTTTTTCTCTTTGTGCATATTCTGTGCTTCTCCACCATTCAAAGACCTCAATTGCTCACTATAGGAGGATTCTGTTTAAAAACAATAATTTGTGGGTATTCTTTGATCTTTGGGAATCTTTAATGGTCATGAGTTAAAGTAGAAGGATAGCCTCCAATTGCTCCTTGTAACTTTTTGTTCTAGGTGTTTGAAATTTTACTCTGCACTTGATATCTCCGAAATAGTTTATTGATTTTTACACAAACTAGAATGGGTAAGTCATGCGTCCATTTTGAGCTTCTTATGCAAATATCTCATAATTTTTACTTTGGCAAGCTTCTTTCTTGGAGTTCATTTTCATTTCCTGGGTATTTGAGATCCTAACATTAAACTAAGATTTATCTATTTGCTAAAATGGATTTTATTTTGTAATCATTGTTCTCGCTGGCTGGGTATGAGATCTTATGGTTGTTGATTAGTTTCACCTTGGCCTGAGTTGGGTATTCTATTTTGTTTTATATTGTACCTGATTTCTTGCATTAGAGCTTTGCTAACCATGGCTATTTGTTACCTGAATTGAGATCTGTCATATGGTTGCTTAGCTTTGATTCTCCTTGGCCTCCATTACAACACAGATTCTATGGGATATTTTTGCATTTGGTTCTGTTTGGCTCGAGATTTACCATCTCATTATTTTCTCAAATAGCTTGATTTTAACTCATCTTGAATCAATGTATTGAGCTCTTTTGATGTACTGATCCATTTATTGATTCTATCTGTTGAACTTTTGGTTTGGGATTTTTTTCTCTGCTTTTCTAAGCAAGAATGGATTTGATATGGCCCTATTGGTGAGCTTATACCATTCATTCTCAAACCTAGATCTGGGTTTTTATAATTGGAGTCAACCTATATTTTCATACAAATCATTTATCTGCCATTTCTAAGCTTTTACATGTGACCATGATCAATGACTATTGTTTTGGGATATGTGTTTGCTAAGTTTTTTTGCAATGCATGAGATAGATTCACAAGGATCTACATTTTTTAATAGCTTTGGTGATCTCGAGTTTGGGATCTTTATAATTTTTTGAGTAATTCATTCTTGGCATCTTCAGATCTGAGTTTTTATTGTTGTAAAAGAATTTAAGATGTTCTTGGAATAATTTTTTTAAAACCTTGGTACTTGATTCATTCTTGAATGAACCAGGCTATGAATATTTTTGAATGTGCTCACAATTTGAATTCTGGTCATTCAATTGTATCTAATCTTTTAAGCTCTTCATTTAGCATTTTCTTCTTTCAAGGATGTGTTGTTTCTTCCCTTAATCTGTCATATGTGAACTGCGACATATCCAATGTTAAGTGCTCATGGATCGACCTTGGTTTTGATCAATTAAAACTTGTTCATCTCCATCTGTAACTTTTTTGAATTTAGCTTGAACATATGATTTACTTTCATGTTTAGATGCATTGTTTGGTCATCTCAATATCAATTATTACCATGTTGAATTTACACTCGTTGTTGTAATCACACATATTGATATGTAATTTACAATTTTGCCAATGCCTATGAGTTTTGATTAAAATCAACTAGTTATACATTTCCCACTTTTAAGAAATCTTTGTTTGGCTCTCCAATTATTGCATTGTAGCTCTTTTATTCAATTCTATTAATAAACTGTATAATTCACCAATTGTAAAATTTGTATCTTCTTAAAGAATTTATTGAAAAGTTTTTATTTATTTAATATAGTCTTGAAACATTGTATACCTCTTGATGCCAATGGACAAAATCAAGTTTCCCATATGATGATTTGAGCACTAATGGCCTTTTAAAATTTGGCTCTGAGTTCTACCTTCAAAGCTCTGATTTAAGACTTTATTTTCATTTACTGGCATCCATTGATACTAAAATTAAACTCCTTGTAACATGTAGCTTGTTGACTACTTCATTTACTTGCTAAAAATAAATTTAGATGTGATTTCCACTATTTGTTTGTTCCAAAGGATGTAACTTTACTTCTATTATTGAATGTTCTAAAATATTCGTGGGTTTTTCCAAATAGATTTTGCATACTGTTTAATCATTTCCTTTTAGAGTGTGATATTATGACTTTGTGAAAACTAAATGTTTTTGAATGTTCATCTTTGAATCAAATGGCATTTTAGATTTTTAACAAGGCTTGATTCACTGCGTAATATTTGACATATCTTGATTCCTTATTCCTTTTCCTATGACTTTATGATGTATTTTGTAACTTATACTTGAGTTTGTACTTTGAAGTTGTAATTTACTTCATTGTAAAATGATTAATCCTCAAATAATGTGACTAAGAATATTCAATTAGTTTGTGTTGTATGACTTGTACCTGATTTCCTTTGAAATATAAATTTGTTGCACCTGTAGGTTTGTTGAACCTGTATCACTTGAGTTTTTAAAATACTTTTCCTTTTGATGACATTTTAATTTCTGAAACTGATGTTTATTTTTTTGATTCTTGGAAATTTTTCTTGTAAGGATTCATTGAATGAATATTGCTTGTAGGTTTACCTTTCACACTTAAAACTAAATAATTAGGAAATGAAGGGAAAAAATGCTTGTCTTGAATCCTGGTAGTGATATTAAAATATTTCCTTGATCTTTCATCTGAAAATAATGGCAGTTAACATTTCCTGTAATTGATGACAGGTAATTTCACTATTTTGTTTCTGGGTCTTATTCATAATCTTATTTACATTTCTTGAAGAAATCCATTTGCCTAAAACTCTGAGTGCATAGGAAGTGAGAAACTTGGAGCTCTAACACAATTTCTTTCTTCGACTTTGGTAACTTAGGAGAAGGGCAACTGGAGATGATGGTTGAAAGTGAGGAGCAACAAGGGGAAATCGAAAACCAACTCAGGAGAATGAATGGGCAATGATGAATCTCCCTTTTCTATTTACTCATTTGTTTACACGCATGTATTTTCTTTTATGCACTTGTTTATAGAGTTATTCCCATGACTTGTGTGGGTAAACATTGAAATATCATTTCTTAATGAATAAATGAAATTAAATTCTTTAATTGAGTTGTCTATTTCCTTTACATTTGATTACTGTAGTTGGTAATTGTGGAATGAACTAAGAAACTCAACACATAATTAATCTCATTCAGACATAAGAAATAACAAGAATTAATGCACCTGTACTTAGAAAATTGTACTCTTCTGCCATGCAAATAGTAGTTGTGTTTGTTGTTTCGTGGTGTAATTTCTGACATCTTCTGCTATTCCTACCTTCACCAAGGCTATTCTCTATCCTTTCAAAGCTTCTGCATATCTTTGTTGAAGACAACACTTAGACTACCATCATATGTGATGCATTACACCTTGCAACAACACACATAGTTATATGATTTTCTTTTAATCCTTCTCAGTAATCAATATATGTTCAAACAATAAAAAAAATTTGTACCCTTATCTGATGTTAGACCAAAATTCAAATAAATAGCGAACCAACACAACCATTGGGAGATTCAAAATGCTATACATAGCCCCTTCCACATACATGGAAAAAAAATTTAAAGATGTTGTCGAAGCCAAGTGAAGGTAGGGAAAAGATTCCCAATATAAACCTATAGTCAACCGAACCAATAGAAAATGTGGGATATATTCCCCACATAGCAAATTCAAAGCGGTGTATGAGAAGGGATGGGGATTCAAACCAATAACCTCTGGGGCAAAAAACATGTGAATTTCCATCGAGCCACATGGGCTCGGAAAGTTATAAAAGTAACTCTCTCCCATTTATAAATGATTTTTTCCAGGAATGTGTAAGGGAAAATAAGGGTTAGCTTGCAAAAATATCCAAAATTGATGCACCTAAAGTTAGATTGAGACTTCACTATACAAATGAGAATTACTCATAATTTAGAGACGAAGATGATGATGTTTTTATTTCTTCATGAAATGTTCTAGTTTTCCTGGTGTATGTGTTTTTCTCACACAATTTCATGGATATCGCGCTTCAGAGAGCCTTCACAGCCACAAGTGAATTTGTAGATGAAATATGATAGGTGATAAGAGTCTATAAATTCATTTTAAGCTCGAAACGCAAGTATTATGATCTATTAGTAAATTTTTTAAGGTAAAATTTGTACTTCATTGATAATAAATATATTAGTTCATGATTAAGTGAATCTGGAGACGTATCACATCTGGGTGAACTGTGTTATCAATCTTGTGGATTTTATTTCAGTTTATTTTTCTTCTTATGATCAAATTAAAATTCATTATAATGGAATGAATAAATGAATATGCAAATAAATTAACAATTAATTAGATTTAAGTTGAAGTTCTGGAAAAATTATCCACAATATACAAAAAATAAATTCACAAGTCATTTTTGGATTATAAATCAAATTGATATCCATCTATAAACAACTTGTCATAAGATTTTAATGGTTTTGTAATATTTCTGTTTGAATCATGAAAGTTGATTTTAAAATAAAAATTGATCTTTAAGAGAAATTTGAAAACAATGGGGTTTCAAAAACACCCTAAAGTGAATACATATCCATTTATTGATCAATTTTTAAATTATAATTGAAAGTATCCAAAAAAAGATTTTAAAATGGCACCCAGGGGGTAAAAACCATTTTTCGGATCAAGTTCTGACCCAAAGACCCCTTTGGGTTGATGTTATTTTTTATTTAGAAGAGTTTGGTTAAAGCTTATAATTAGTTATAAGCTTTTATCCTTATTGGTTGTTTTAGTGGCCAAGTCCTGCTAGAGAACTTGCTTAAACAATGTCTTCATAACCATTAAAATTCCCATTGTGTCAAGCATGATGGGGTGTAAAAACTTACCAATAATTTTTTTTCAAAAATATTAAACGTTGTAAATCCATTTTCAATCATGGATCACAATATATTCACAACATTATGGTTATTTTTAAAAATGGACAGGAGAGATTTCCAATAGTCTAAGCAAGCTAAACTCAAAATCCCACTACGTTTCTAGTTCCCTAGTTTTTATTATCCCCCTTTGCGTATTTATTTAATAACTCATCAAACCGCTAGGGTGTTTCATCTTCCTAAAACAACCCAAATTATACGTAATATGTCCTCGCGAACACGTTAGCATTGAAATTGATCTGGTGAAAGACCTCAATGATACCATATATATTAATATTTTATGACACTCAATTCTCTCATCATGTGCTTTACTTTAACCTCCAAAATACATATTTTTGATGTTAAGATTCAGACCATATGATTATTGAATGTTTTTTTTTACTTTTGCAAACCTCTCGTATTTCTACTAGACACTTTCTTGTAAACCATAGTTTAGGAAAAATACATTTCTAGAAAGTTTAGAAAATTAGTTTTGTAGGCCTCTGGCTATTGTTTGACTAGGTCAAACTGGACCAACTACAACCGGTGGCTTCGAAAAAACCCATTGTCATTTGTAACCCGTTTGATAGTTCGTAGTTCTGTCAACCCCCTATGAATTCCCCGTATATAAGAGGGCATGTAGGAAATATTTTCAATGTAGATTTCATCTAATGAAAGTCAATTTTTTGATGAGGTTTCTTAGCCATCCAGATAAAATTGGTTGCGTCTGCAACTAGGCCAATTATGACCAATGGCCCTGGAAAACTAGCCGCAAATTGTAAAACCGTTTGCCAAATCTGAATTTCGTAAGTTCCTGCAAATTTTTGTATATAGGAGCACATGAAAGAACTTAATTGTTATACATTTTCCCATTGTAATACATTTTTTTGTACATGGTTCCTTAGCCTCCAAGTAAAATATAAACATTTTTTGCAGCTATTAAAAATGTAAAAATAAGGTTGTAGGAACCTAGTCAAGACAATAAACCATCGTGAAAATTATTGAAACCGTATAAGTAACTGTAAGAAACTCTCTCTTATGGCATGTTTTGTGAAATGTGACTTTTGGAATAATAATGTTTCTCTCTATTCTCTTTCTCTCTCCTACCTTAGATAAGAAATGAAATGAAATAAAATGACTATGTCTCTAACCCTCTTATGTTGTGTGTGAATTATTCTAATTGCATAAATGGAAAAACTAAAAAGGTTAATTATGTTAGATTTAGGTTGATATCATGCCAGTGCTTGTTCTGACCATGTGGTGGTTCCAGGTTCCTAGACATATAGAAAAGAAAAGTGTACTAGTGAATTCATAACTTGTTATTTAGAAAAATGTAATTGTACAAGTTATAAGCAACAATAATGTTAAATATATCGAAAGACTTATTATTGAAATTTTTGTAAAATTTATGAGTCACAAGTGTTCAAGGTTGTTTGGGAAATGTGTATCTAACCGGTGAGTGTCACAATGGGATTAAAAATTATGTATTGTAAAACTTGGATATATATTTTAAATGTAAATTCAGTTTGACATCTTATAGTACCTTTTCAGTGTGACAATTTAATGACTAAATCTCTAGTGTGTTTGTGTTTTTTTCCTTGATAATGTAGAAAGAAAATCTAAATAAAATAGTAAACCATGGTATAAAACTCTCACATAACTACCTTCTCGTGTGATCGTTCTTAACATGGAAAACTAAAACCATAGGGTGAACCTAAATTATTAATCTTGATGAAAAATTCTAGCTTAAGGAAATAAAATCCCAAGTTTGAGGTTAGCGTAAATGCAACAAGTCAGGGGGCCAAAAATGGGTCATATGTGGATGTCATATTGTATATAATAGTGAAATTTTAACTTTCAGGGATTATTAGCAATGCGTGCACTCAAAATTAGAAAAACTCATAGAAGAATGAATCGTAGCATCCAGAATCTAGTTTCTAAACTACCATTTTTTTTAAAAATGGACAAGTTTAGCTATATTAAACACTCAAAATTCAATGACTTGTTATTTTATTTTGAAAAAAACATATAAGATTGTATTCCGTTTCCCCGCGATTTGGATTACCAAAATTTGATTTTTTTTTCCTTTGGTGAAAAGTTAGATGCCATTGTCTATCTTGGGATAGATTTTATTTTTGTATTTTTTTTACCAATATATTTTTTTATGATTTTTTCCATGAAAGTGGCCCTAAAAACATAAAGAAAAATGGAGCACTTTATGTTTTCCCACCATGACTTTATAAAAAAATATCGAAATCAAATACTTTTTTTTAAACGTGTATAGAATTTTGCCACGGTTGGGATGGTATAAGTTTTATCAACTTATGACAAGTGAAAAAAATATTGTAGTGTTAAACGTAGACATGAACATTCATGGGAAAATGTGTCTTAAAGAACTACTATTAGTAAAAATTACAAAATTATATTTATTATATTTTGTTCACTTTAAAATTAATATTTCTACAAATCTATCAGTCTCCCCTGCGCAATGGTAACAATTTTGTGACATGTTTTTGATTTTTTGGCATGGTTTGAGTTCTTGGAAGAGAAAATTTGATGTTTTATTGTTTTTGATGTCCACGTTTTGGTCCCCTAACTTGCTGAACTTACCAATTATCATCTTATCCTATATGCTTAGTGACATTTTCGTGAACTCGACAGTTAGGAACGACATGGATAAACTTTGTCTTGAGTACGGGGTTTCTCCCCTAGGATTGGTAGTCAAGTGTGTGTAGTAGGGAGAATGTGCTCTCTTAAGGTAGTAATTTATGGGAAAACCAACATTTAACATAATGTAAAACCCTCTTGGCCTGACACACGTGTAGAGTGAAGGATGTTAGGTAGTAAATATGGCCAACTACTCTTTAAAGTCACCTTTATATTATAAATGAACTCGACACCCAATTTAAATTATCGGTTGGGATTATAGGGTATAATGTTAAGAGTTAATTGTGGAACTTAAAAACAATTTAATTTATGATTATTTTGGGAAAGGGTATTAATGATATTGTATGCTAGGGGAAAAATAAAAATTTAGATCTATCTTGTAACATGTTTAAATCATCATGTTGAGAGAAACGAAATCCTTGATGCTTTAAAATTCAATGTAAAACTTAATATTTAAATGAAGAGTTACTCCCTCTTGTTATCCCACCTATCTCATTGTAAAATAAATGTATGATGTGAAACTAGGTAATCATGTTCTTGAGGAAATTCCCTAGGACAAGATCCAGTAGTCTTATGAGCATGCAAATGTTCTATTTAAAAAAATCAGTTACATAACTAATTTCAAAACACTATTGAAATCAAGTTAAGTGAATTTATGTTAAGATGAATGTAAATTATTCGAGTGGATCCTATGTTTTAGTTGTAATTTCACAAATAGGGATAGAAGCCCGTAAACTATATTAATGTGAAATCAATTCAAGATACAATTGAGTACTGCATTCTTATAGGTATTGTTACAGCAGATGAATACAAATATAATTATTATAACATCTTCATAAATACATTCGGAAGCAAATAATTGTTATAAAAATCATAACAATTATACCCGTGAAAATAATAAGATAAATATGGTTAGTAAAACCATATAACATTATAAAACAATAATTAATTAATAACAATAATTAATTAATAACAATAGTTAAGTAATTAATTATACAATACATAATTAATAAATTTAAATAATAATTAACCTAACATTACCCCCCTTAATTTTGCATTGTCTCAAGGGATGAGAAGAGGAACTCTCTGAACAACTCAAACTTCTCACATGCAAGTGAATTTGTGAAGATATATGCTCGTTGTTCAGCTGTTGGAAAAAAATTGAAGATGGATGTTGTGCTTCAAAAAAATGTTCATGTATGAAATGAACTTGTACTTCAATATTTTTTTGTTCTTTCATGAAACACTAGATTGCAAAAAAGTTTGAGAACACCTTCATTATCAACATACATGGTGGTCGGTTTGTCCTGTGATAGTCCAAGTCCTTCAAGTATGTGACGTAGCCAAATCACTTCACAGATAGCTTCTCCTGCAGAATGATACTCAGCTTCTATGGAAGAACAAGAAAAAAAGTGTTGTTTCTTGCTTCCCCATGATATTGGTCTAGATCCTATAAAGAATTAAAATCCTAAAGTGGATTTTATGTCATCAATGTTGCCTGCATGATTTGAATCTGAATATTCTGACAATAAGAATTTGTCGTTCCTCTTGTATTCTAGAACAAGATCCACTGATCCTTTGAGATATCTCAAAATGTGCCTTACTACCTTCCAATGAAAAAATTTAGGTTCCTGCATGAACCTGGATAAATATCTCACTGCAAAGCTAATATCTAGTCTAGTGTATGTCAGGTAAATGAGACTCCCAATCAACTACCAATAGAGAGTGGCATTTACCTTAGGAGATGGATATGAACAAGATAACTACAACATGTTCTTCATAGGTGTAACAATTGGTATATTTCATCTAAGAAACAAATATGTGATTCTTTTTTTTCCATACTTCTAATCCAAGACAATAATGCATCATTCTGAGATCGGTCATGTCGAACGATCGATTAAGATCTTTCTTCATTACATCTATTGGTACCCAAGTTGATTCTCCCTTAGAAGCTGAGCAGCATCACAGGTCTGGAAGGAAGCTTAGAGACAAGCAAAGCATATAGTGTGTTGTTTAGTAGTCGAGGATGAAATGCAACTTGCTCTTTGTCACTCAGATGTGGAGAAACATGTAGCACCCTCAAGAGGATTTGACCTATCCTCACTACTTTATGGTTATGCCTTTCAACCAGGGTGAGAGGACCCTTTTTGTAGCCTAATGTTGGTGGAGGAGATGGAGATATCCTTCCTTTTGAGATTATTAAGAAGACCTTGAAGAAAATATGATCAATGCAACAAAACCTAACTCTCGCGAGTTGTCACTCTAGATAATGGAGATATTTTCTAAGCAAGGTTCAGGCCACTAAAGACAATGAAAACCTTGTTGTTTCTGCATGTTTTGATGGTAAAAATTATGCATTTGTTTACATACATGACAAACAGGGGTAGTATGGGTATGATAAATTGTTTTTAAGTGAATTTTAGGTGGGAGGTGAAGCAAGATAAAGTTGATTATACCATATATTTGGAGGGACTTTACAATAATAAGAAACTTCACAATAGAAAGCTTCAGTATAGTCAAGACGTTCCTTCAACCCGAAGGTGTGTTTCAATAGAGGCCCAAATCATCACGTTTTCACATAATCTTTAATAATCCAATACGAAGGCTCGAATTTAGAAGACTCAATTAAACACTATAGTTTTTGATTAACCACGCCTAACGTACACCCAAAGACTTACTGACAATCTTTATCAATAAATGATAGTGAATTGATTTTAGATTTGTTTATCTCATCCAAGATGAAGGCTCTTATTGAGATGAAATTACAAATACCATTAAACTGTCACAAGGAAGAGATCCTATGTGATTTCACAAAAAAATTAGTATAAGATTGCAATAGGAATGAATAAAACTATTTGGATACATTTTGAACAAAGCAAACACTAATTACTCAGAGTCAACAAAGAATAACTCAATTTTGATTAAACTTATCAACAGGGGAAATTTCCTAGAATAGTCTCAGAGCTTGTCAATGGTTGTACACTCGCAACCACCGTGACATGATAAATTTTAACACAAAAGAGACCTACAGGTTTCTCAAACAATTCCTCGAAAGGACAGGCTCTGTCAAGCTTTATAGAAAATAAGTCCTGACCTCTAACACTCCAACATTCAACCCCCAACCCCTTACGAAGAGCAGAGCTCTTGTATTTATAGCATAAGTGACCAAAACAGAGGAAAAATGAAAATATGATGACATCTCGATCACCAGTCATTAATGCTCATGCGAATATGTCCATAATCTGAAATTTTTCCTTTTTATATCCTCCATGCTTGCTTTGGCATATTAGAGGAGGAAAATGGCAAATAATATCAAAAAACAGATAGTGGAAGCAACCAGATCCACTTTAATGGTGTGAAATCCATCTTTTAGTTTTTCACCCATCAAGGTATGTTGAAAGTAATATTTTATGGTTCCATGGTGTAGTGGACATCTAGAGCTTTCCAACGGTGTCAGATTTGCAATATTTTGAACCCTATGTCGAAAGATATGCCCCTTCGCAATTTGTATCGAATCCATACAAATGGGTGGGAAAAAAGTTTGAGAAATGGGTCCCCTTTTCTGAGATCTTGAATGAGCTCGGGCTCACCACGTGTCTCTATTGATGAAAATATGTAAATTTGACTAGGAAAAATGCCCGTCAAACTGTAAAATGTAGAAAAACGACCACTTGAGCATAGAGATGAAATTTTCTCTAAGGACAGAGAATTTAGAAATGTTACAAGGCTCAAACACATTGCTCTAAGCTACATCCATTCATTTTTCCTCAAGTATTTATGGAAAAAAATGACAAGGATAGAAAATCCTGACTGTGGAAAATGGAAAGAATAGGAGAGCCTGAGTTTTTAGATGAACAGTTAATGGGGGACCCAAATTACATAGAAACAAGGAAACAACTGTGGATCCATACATGATCCTCAGCCCACGAAGGACTGGTTATGGCAACAAAAGGAAGGCAGAGACTTCTCAGGCACAACACAGGGGGATGAAATATAGTAGAGGCCATAAATTGATAGATTTTAATGGCAAAATGGAGCAAGACTATTTTGAGCACCAACATCGGCTATGACTCGGGGATGGGCACTCCCTACAACTACCACAAGAACAAGGCATACCAAGTGCTAAAATATCCATTGTGGTGTCACTCAGATTTCACCCTGAAATCTGTGACTACCCAATTCGAAAAATTTTCATACTTTTAAAATAGTGGGTCGTTTGTTGTTTTTATTGCCTGAAAGTTCCGGTATTGCGTCAAAATAATCCTAAAGAGCCATAGTAGCCTTTTTCGCCAAATACCCAGATGCCCAAAATTGTTTTATTCTGTCGTCGGGATTTGTCTGCGGGAAATTTTTATTTAATTATTTTGAGCCCCGTATGAGGCTATTTGTGCTCTGTGTTAACTCCATTATGAGCAAATATGTTATTATTCCTATGTACCAGAAGGATTTTAACTTATTTTAAGTTTTGGGCTTTATTTGTAACTTTTGGCAATTTTTCGTGTTTTTGTGGTGTCCCGTTTTGTTTTTTGTGAAATTTCTCTAGAGCAACTCCTTCGCCGGGTAAGCCCGATTTTTGGCCTGGAGCAGCTGGAAAACATACACGCACATTATGCCCGGAGGAAGTTGTCATCGGAGGTCCGGATCACTAGAAAAAAGTGAAGTCGTGCACAGAAAAGCCCCTGTGAGGATGGACGCATTTTTGGAAAACAAAGGATTTAAGCGGCAAGGGGAAAAATATAAGCCGCAAGCAGGGTGGGAATTTTATACCTGCCTAACAGGGTACTTTTTCCCATGTTATAAAATTCACTTGAGCTGCAATGGGAAAAATAGAAGCAGTAGGCAGGTGGGATTTTATTGCCTGCCTTGCAGGGTACTTTTTCCCATGATAGAAAATTCACTTAAGCTACAGTGGGAAAAATAGAAGCAGCAGGCAGGTGGGAATTTTGTACCTGCTTAGCAGGGTACTTTTTCCCGTGATATAAAATTCACTTAAGCTGCGGTGGGAAAGTTAGAGGCTGCAGGCAGGCGGGAATTTATTGCCTGCCTTGCAGGGTAAAAATTCCCATGGTGAAATAAAAGAAAAGTGACTTAAGTGAAATCATGGGATTTTATTGCCTGCCTTGCAGTGTAAATAATCCCATTGTCAAAGTCAAATCACTTAAGTGGATCATGGGATTTCCGGAGATGCCTTGCAGGGTAAAAAATCCCATTGTTAGAAATTCTTAAAAATAGAATTCTATTATGCAAAAAAGTGCGACCCACCTTGGGTGAATAATAATGCATTAAATAAATATTTGTTAATATTTATTCACCCAATTTTGGCACCTAGGCTTGTGGAAAAGTCAACAAAAGCAAAGGGGAATAAATCAATTGGAAATAGAATTCTAAAATTAAATAAATTTAATTTATTTAATGCAGCCCCTTTTGAGAAGGAATTAATACTTTTTAAAGTATTAAATGATTATATTAATTCCTATTTTCAGTGGCTATGGTCAAAGCACACTGTGAAGCTTGAGTGAAGTGTTGTGTGAAGGATTAAATTGGATTAATTTAATTTATTGGATGGCTGTCCTTAAACATGCTATTTTAAAAAGAGAAGAGCATGAGTTTTGATTAATTAATTGCCTTTAATTATTAGGGCAATTATTAATTATAGAATTGTGAAGGTTATATAAGCATGGGCAGCCATATGGGTGAATTATTTGATTCACAGGTAAAGAATTGCAGCCAAGAGGAAAAGGGAACCCCCATTTGAAGAAGGATTTTGCTCAGGCAAGGTGGAAACAAGGCTAAAAGCTTCCAAATTTGGCGCATGCTTTGAAGGAGGTTGATCTTTGTCTGCATAATTGTTTGCACAGGTGTTATAGGAGCTCAGGTGTTGTTGAAAGGATTCATGCTCTCTTTATGTGCAAATTAAACACCATTTTTTGGGGCAGCAGGCTTGAAAAGTGTAGATTTTTACAATTAAAATTCACTATTCATGCTCCGATGGCCAAAATTGCAGGAATTCATTACAGGTGCTTTACAAAGGAAAATGAGTTTTTATCAATGTCCAATACATTGCATATATCCTCCGAATCTGAAGAATTGTCCAGATCTGCACCAGTATTGAAGAATTCCAGTCAAATAAGAAGAAAAAGAATTGTTCAGACAAAGATAGACAAAGCTATGGCGAAGAAAGATGAAAAAGAAAGCACAACGGAGTCATGCATCACTTCTAAATTTGCAGATATTAGAGACATGGATCTAGGCTCGGAACCTCTTACTGAATTGATAGACAGACCCAGAGCAGGAAAGACTTCACTCATGCGTGCAGATTAAAAGCAGTGGAATTATTTGAGTTGCAGCTTTTCCATCCATAGCTCTGTTGCCAAAGTTTGTTATGCAGGTGTAGATCCATATCCAAATGCAGCTGCAGATGCAAATCCATATGCAGATCCAGATCCAGATCTCATAGTTGCAAAAGTTTCTGGCACAAAGGCTTCATCCTCTTGTTTCGAATGCAGCCCATGAAGAAGACAGTGCGTGGAAAATTCCTTCCAAGACCTTGTGCATGTGCTCTCATCTTCCAGTTGAAGCATTCATTGGATTTTCATTCACCCTGAGTGCTTTCCAGAATTTTTAATTGCTCATATGCAATTAAAAATAAGGATGATGAGTTATCTACGACCAACCTTGCACTGATGCATGTACAACAGAAGAACTGCAAAAGCTTCAAGGATAAAAAAGAAGACAATCCGAAGAAAAAATTCCATCTTGCTTCCAATTCCAACTGCTTGCAATTCCAGCGTGTTTCCAGATCTAGCCGCTTCAAGATCCAACTAATTCCAGCTTGTTTCCAGATCCAGTTTGAATCAGCTGCATGCAGACATGAAAAAAGACAAAGTTAGCTTTCCTCTTTCTTCTTCTTTCCTTCGACAAAGTCAGCTTTCCTCTTCCTTCTTCTTTCCTTCGACAAAGTAATTGAGCAATCAATTCAATTATACAACTTAAGTGATTGGTTTAAAAGCCATTACTTGAAGAAGTCAACTACTTGGAGATAGGTGGCAGACGTGCAAAATAGAAGGTTCTATTTTCAGTTGCAAATCATATATGTCACGCAAAGAGGAATTCCAGGAAGGAAGATTGCCAGTTGTTTCTTTTTCAACATCCACATGTGCTAGTTCAACTAAATCTTTCAACTTGTAATTGCCCCTCTACATTCTATAAGTAGAGGAAGAACCTTCGGGTTAATCATCAATTAAAATTTGTAAGCAAGCAATCTTGTGTTCTAGACTTTGTGCTGAACCCCTGAGAGCCACTTGTAGTAGAGGAATACAAAGGAGCAGGTTTCCGGAGAACTTTGTGTCACGGTGTACTGTGTTTCTTGCTTTTGAATCTTAGATCTCTTAAAGTAGACTTTGTGTTATTTTAGATTTGGATCTAGAGCTACCTTAGCTTTATAATTATGTGTGTTCAAATCTATTAAGTTTCTTCTATGTGCATGTAATTAGCTCTGCTATCTACTAATTAGGATGCACATCTTCCTTACTTCTTCTCTGTAATACCTTGACTTTCTGTCTTCTATAAAATACTTCCTTTCTTGAATAGCTGCTTACTTGCTGCAGAACTTCTTAGTTATGGTTCATGAACTAAGTGGTTAAAGTAAAACCCCTGATAGATAATAAACACATTTATATTGACAAATCTGACACGGGAGCCTCACCGGTTAAATGAGGGAGATTTATCTCATGACTGCCTAGGTTTGATGCTATGCAGAAAATCTAGCCAACAGAAAGTGAACCTTTGGGGTTATTGAATATCACTACAATGGTTTTGCTAAGGTAAACCATCAATGGATGAAACCCACAGAATCAAAGAAGGCCACCATGTCGTCTTTATAAACCATTAACAGAGTGAGAGAGGAGAACAACATCGTTGGAAAAAAGTATGGCTATCACCACATCGGGTAAAATGCAACCATCATCAACATGGGTATGTTGTCGAAGAAAATCCTCCATCTCATCAATGTAAATGAGTCCAATTCATTGAGTATGATTTAGCATCTCATATCGAGCAACAGAGTTTTGACCCAAATTTGAGACAGGTCTTCAGATGCGGAGTTGAAACATATTTTTCTTCCCGCCACTACAGAAGAGTTGATTTTGCCATTTCAGTCACTAGTGGAAACCCTGATCCCAGTGCTCTCTCTTTTTCAATTTCATCCTTGATTATTTTTACCTTTGCAACAGTGGCAATCATGTATTCAAACAATGAGAGAATTTCAGGAAGCAAGGTTCTACCTTTTTCAAGAATTTTGCTCACCCACTTGTCGTTGGCCCTGCCTTGCATTGTGAAGCCTTGCTTCTTTTTTTATAGATTCCGAATCAAAGCTACTAATGGGAGAACTTCTTCAGCTGGGAGAGACAGGACGACATTTGGATCCATGAAAGATTGAACATACGAAGAGAGAGTTCTTACATGACCTTCAAGTTGTTCAGTCTTCTCCTTATACTCCTTGTTTCTTCTCGCAAGAAGGCGCGTGGAAGATTCTTTGAACAGGTGGGCATCTCCCTCGTGCGTTCTCGGCCCTAGAGGAATGGTGCTCATTTTGTAGTTGGACGGGGTCATCTCACCAATAGGCTTGACTACCTTCGGCCGAGCCACTTCTACGTACTGATTTCCCGAAAGCACCACTGAAGAAGTGGGAAGCAACTTGAGCTTTCTTAGCTTTCTTCATTTTCACACCATCGTGAAATGGCTTGAAAATCCGTAACCACCGCTTGTTGGACCGTGCAAGCTCTCTCCTCCAATCATCTCTTGCACCCATGGGAATATTTTAGTTGTTTCAGGCTCAACACTAGGCATGATTGTTGTTTCCTGCTCTGAGTGAGAGGGCGCCTCTTTGCACTGGTTGAGTTGGCGCAACTGCAGAGGAGGAGATCCTTGGAGACCGTTGAGGATTGATGGATGAGATGGATCAATTTTCTCCCTGTTCCAAACCTTCTACAGGATCTTGGATTGCTCTTGATTTTTTGTGTAGCATCTTATATTGTGGGACCTTAGATTCCATCGACTTTCTTTTCGTGACCCCTCCCAAGTAGTAGTGAGCAGATCTTGAAGTCTTCTTAGTTGCCTTTGAAGTGGAGAGGGGAGATGTCTGCCTTCTGAGAGTCTAGAGACCTCCTAATTCGAAGAGTGCAACTCTCTTCTTCTTGAACCATTCCTTGGATCTCTAGATTACCGCCTCAGTTCGTTCATTGATGTCTTGATTCTCGAATGCTCCACGAGACCTGTGGGGAGGCGAGACCTTCACTGCTTGATACTCAGGATTATACAGTGCAGTCCCATCATCTTCAACTCCATCCTCGAACCAATCAAACTCGAACTTTCTCATTTGTCTAACCGTCATTCTCATGTGATCACGTTCCCTAACCCCAAAATAATCTAAGCTATTCACCGAGTAATCCTACATTTGTGGAACATGGTGCAAATCAGGAAGATGGAAGGTTTCAGGGTTGCTCTGAATGTCGAAATCTGCCCTTGGTGTGTATGAGTAGAGGTTCAAAGGAGCGAATGAAAGCTTCCAAGTTGAGGCATCATTGGCATTCTTACAGGAGAAGATTCCAAGAAAGATAAGAAACGACACAATTTTCTTCTTTCGATTTTTGAGTTTGCCATTGATGTGAATGAGTTGCCTGCATAGCTCGAACATCACAATCTTATCGCTGAGGTACCTTGGGAGTTTATGTGGAGCGAGATCAAACCCTGATACTTTGATGTACGAGAAGGTTGAGAACTAAGTGAAAACAGATCATATACCTCTTGATCAAAGGCAGCTTGAGAAGATAGTCTTGACTATGTTTGTCATACAATTGCTAGAGGGTAATCAAAAAGTAATATAACATGAACTTTCTATAGCAACAATTTCCAAAAAGTAATGCAATGTCCCAGAAAACAGCAAAAATAGGCCGAAGTTCAATTTCCAGCATTAAGGAAGGTAACCTTCTATAAATGCAATTCTAACTTAGGTCATGCCCAATATTATTAATCAATTAAAAATATATTGTGTATCTACTTTGTATTTAATGATTTTTTATGCATTAATTTTTTCATCTGATGCGCATGAACTATACATAAGTTGTACAGATTGAGAATACCTGAATTGTATTCACGCTAAGAATAACTAAAATGTGCACACAAGATATTTAAAGAGGGTAGCAATGTACCCAAATATTCGATAACCTCAGAAATACCCCTAGTTTATGCCATGGAATTTTCTTCGGGAAGGATCACTCCATTCTCTCCAATATTGGAAGAACCCAATACATTCACCACACACACTACGATCATCATACAATGAGTCCCATATATATAGCCTTTATCCTAATAATACCATGGTAGGAAAACCCTTGGCCTGCATTTAACTCGATCCATCCTAACTATGGGTTATGCACGCCACATGTCAGCCACTCCATAAGCTCAATACTTCATAATATAATGTCCTATGGGTACATAAGATGCCATGTGTGCACGGTGCTCAGTCATCCATTCAACCATTTGTGATTTTAACAGGTGATGGTCTTTGATGATGCCAATATTGATGCTCCTTTGATTCCATGTATTTCCATAGTTGTACCTTGGATTCCATGATTTCCAAATTGTCACTGCTTTTGATTCCATGTATATTTAAAGTGACCCGTTTGATTCCATGTGCATCCATAGTTATTCATTTGATTCATTGAATACCCATAGCCCTCTTGTTGCTCCACACATGCTTCCACAAATGTTTTCCTCTCAGGGTAGTGTGGATGTTGATATGCCTTTCTGTATTTACTCTCTTAATTTTATTTCTTTGGTGTCGTCAAGCTTATCTTTCACAAATTTTCCTTTGGACCTTGAGTAGGAAGAAGAGCTTCCTTACATGCAACCACATTGTCCTTAGGTTTTGTAGGAAGAGTGTTTGAGCTCCCTTGCATGCATATGGTGTTAGGTTTAGCCTAGTTTGTGCCAATTCACCATAGTAAAAATAATGTGAGTAATTCATACTCATGTATGTTTGTTAGGTGGGTAGAATTTATTAGTATTATTGTTGGGTTGGTTTAACCCGTCACTTATTTTGTATGTTGTAGGTCCTATTTTTTGGTGTGTTGTTCCTATTATGTAGGAGCTTGTTTTGCTGTCCATTCCTATAAACAATTGCAGCCTGTTCGTAAGAATGTAATGACCATTTTCATGTTAAAAAACATTAAATTGTTTTTAACTGGTCAAACATTTGGTACCATAGTAGGAGGCTCTGAACTCGAGGGAGGATAAAGGAGGTTTCAAAAAGAAAAAAAAAAAAAGAGCCTAGTGGTAGGCACCCTCACTCTCAATTAGCCATCTTTTAGCATTGTTGGTGACCTTCCTACTTTTGCAAGGAATTGCAAAATCTGCTTTGAGGAGAGAAGTTGCATTGCATTCAAGTTGTACTGACCGACTTAGCAGTGACCCCCTACACTCAACTTGGCCTTGGTTTTTGATTTTGGCAAGCTCGTCATATGAGTTACAACCCCTGCACAACTCGGCATTGACTTTACTCTACCAAGCTCTCTTGACTTGCCTCACCCCAACAAGCTATCTAACTCGTACCTTGCTCTGACACTGCCTTGCCCACATTGACACCGCCTTACCCACATTGACACCCTCTGTCTTGGATTGGCATCGTCTACGCAAAGGTTAGGTTGCAGACCGGTTTCAATTCACACTGACTCAACATTGATTCTGAGATCAACTTCTTTAGTCTCCCTCCACGAGTTGTCCCGGATCTTGATTGGAAATTTCCTCACTAACAAATCTTGGTTGTGTGGAGAATCAACTTTGAGATCTCTCACCTTAGCTTTCATTGCAGGCTCCCATTGGTGTTAATTTGCATGCTTCAGCACATGCATTGGATTGGCCTATCATCCCCACTAGCAGCTTGACCCCAGGCAACTTGGTCGGGAACCTTCTTGAAGATCCCTTGAAGCAGCGACTAAATATTTGGCAACAAAACCTTCCAACTCATGGTAGCTTCAACGAAGCCCCATTCGTAGCAAAAGACTTATTCTAATCAACAAGCTCGCTCAACCTTAAATCAGGTAAGAACTTTATTTTGTTAAAATTAAAACCCAACACAAAATTTTAAAGTATAAAACTTTATTTTTCCACGTGAATAGCTTGTGAACCACAATTCGATTGGTAGCTTTGGCCTTGATAGGGATTATAGTGTGAAGGTTTTGGGGTCGGGCCCCTCCCACTACAAGTGGGTTGCACTTTAACAAAAAAACCAAAACTTAAGTTTTTAAAAGATAAATTGAATCTTCTCCTATTATATGTTCGAGGAGCTTATATAGCTCGATTGGCTATAGTATTTTGTAAAGGCATGGGGGTGGGTGGAGGTCAAGGGGTCGACCCCCACCCACTCCACTTCAACATATATTATTGCCCAAACACTCTTTTAAGAGAATTTAAAAAAAAAAATTAGGGCAATTTTTTCCACAAAGAAGAACAAATTAAGTTTTTTTTCCAAAATAGAAAAAATTCAAAAAGGGGAGAAACTAAAGAAACATTTCAAAATTTCTTTGACTGTTTTTCCATAGATTGCCACGTTGTAAACTTTGAGTTGCAAAAATGCAACCAAATTGAAATTTTTAATCTCACCAAATGCAACATTAGGTATCAGTGGTGCCTTTGGTTCACACTTATAAGTCATGTCGTTGCGCTTGAACTATTGCATTTAATGCCTAATATAATTGCAACAACGATGTATGGGTATCATCTCTGTAAATTGTCAAGGAGTAACAAGGATTTAACAAGTTTTCCGTGGTGAACCATCCCTCTGTCACCCATTCGCCATGATCACGAGGCATAAATCTTGACGCGTGGTTTATCCACTAAGCAGGTGCCATTGATCAATCGAATCCTTCTCACGTACTCTTGTTACCATATATTGTCATGATACCATGTACCACTCTGCTCTCATGTGTGTTAATGTCTCTGTCATGCACCGCCAATTATATCGACAAGATGGGCTTCTTCCATGTATTGACGGGTATATAGGAAGGGTGCACATATCAAGAGGTTTGATATATTGAACTGATGATATATATATATATATATATATATATAGAAGGGAACATATTTGGAGTCGTAAGGAACCTATCCATCTCCCACAGTTCTTACAAGTGGCTGCTAATGGTCCAAAATTCTTTCTACTTGATTCTCAACTCCTATGTAGAGACAACTATGTTGCATGAAAAATGGAATTGAAAAAAACATGAAATTTGAGGATATTTGGCCAATTGTTGAAGGCACGAACACTCGATATGCAACTGACACTAGTCAACAACACAAGTTGACAAAGTCAATCAAAAATGCTAAGTCGATAATTGTTTTGGGGGGTACCAGATGAGGTATAATCCCATGTCCGTGATGCTAAAACAATTCAAGAAGGTTGGAATAAGGTCAACACAGTGTATGAAGCCAAAAATCAAAATACCATCCATCTCCAGAGTCACCACATTGTCGCAAGTTGAAGGTAGGTAAAAAAGTTAAAGCCTTTCTAAGGCATGTTGCAACTTTGAGGGCCTCACTCCAAGCATTGAGCAAACAAATGACCAATGACTCTCATACAAACTGTCTTGAGAGCATTGCCACCCTCCTATAGAATTTTTGTGATTACATTGAATGTTACTAAACAGAAACCAACATTTGAAGAGTTGGTTAACATGTTGCAACAGGAAGAATCCATGCACACAATAAGAGGAGATGAACATGCTCTTGCTTTGTAATGGAAATAGAAGAGGGCCACGAAGCCTACTAAAAAACAATCCTAGAAGAAGAGTAATCAATAGAATCAACAAGGAAACAAACAATAAAAACAATGTCTAATTTGTGGTAAAAAGACCATGAATTGAAAATTGTTGGTAATGCATTCGAATAGGGCTCTTCAAGCAACAAAAAGCCCAATAATCAATAATTGTCACAGGGACAACCAAAACAAGTCACATGGATAGAAAAAGGGCAACTGAAATAAAAACGGCAACAACAAGACAACATTGCCAAAAGAAGAAAATCCCTTAAGAGGACTTCCTATATTCTGCATAATCTCAGGAGGAATCAACTTCACAAAGTTCTATGAAATATCCCTTGTGGGATACCACTTAAAAATGCACAAAGTATAGAAAATGGCAGCAGCCACATAAAATACTGATTTTACCAGATTTTTACAGTTAGGGCAGTGAACTAAAGAGACTTAATATTTAGCAAAATGTCCACCCGAATTACTCGAAAATTTAAAGAGAGCTTGATATTATATAAAGGACATAAAACTGTTTTTGGAATTTTACAGAGATTAATCTTCCCAAATGCCCCCAAAATCCTCAAACCCTTCCTCTGAACCCTCTGTAATATCTCTGTAGCACAGCCCTGAAAGCGGCTCCAAAATGACAGACTAGGGTAGATCTCTCACTACCGAAGAATGCCCTGCTAGCTAGGGACGGGTCTCTCACCACCGAAGCTAGGGTCCCTGTGGGATTTGACTCCACAAGTTGTAGATGTGCAACAACAACTGTGACCCTTAGGCCTTTGGCGTAGAAAAGGGGACATTACAGTCCTCCCTTCCCGAGAAATGCTTGACCCCAAGCATTATCCTGTCATGCTGCAGAAGGCTGAATACCACGCCGTAAGTTTCTCCACCTCACCCTGCAGTCAACTGATGATCGGTGTGATGTGAAGTAACCAAGACACCCCATGTAGTGATCATGCTCTCCATGCCGTGTAGAGAGAACAATGTTGCTCAAGTAGTATGATGCCCACCCTCCACCGACTCTCCCCTGGTACCCACACCGAAATTGCCAATCTGTCCAATCCCTGCAATGCAAGGCTATCATCATGTGATCACTCACTGCCTCTCCAATCGAACTCCTGGGTATGAAAGTTCACTCTGGAATCCCGTAGAATCCCCTGAATCACCTGTGAAACAACCTGTATACGCACAAATGGTGCTAACTCTCCCACATGACCTGCACTCGTGTGAGAGCAAGGCTCCTCATAATGTATCTCATGTGTCCCGTGGAGGAAAAGTCCCAAGACTCCAGTAGACAGTCAACCGACAATATCGGCTCCACATAGTCCACCTCCTGCGCTGAATGTGAACCTACTGAATAACCATGAGTCAATTTCATCTCTCCACTGACTAACACGTGGGTGAAGTGCTCACCGGGCATAGAAGCAGTAAAATACATAGGAGTGTTATCCAATGTCGATTCAAAAAAAATGATGAACCGTAGGCTTTGACTTGTCAGTGACAAACCGTATATATGCCTGTATAAAGTTGGGGATATCCTCCCTCAACCTGTGCCATATGAACCTCTCTGACATGAACCTGTAGGTCTCATCGCAAGCTCAAATGCCCAGTCATGGAAGGACAATGCACATGTCGCAATATCTCCATCCTCAACCATGAATCTGACACAAGGCTCAATCTTCCCTGATAGAAGATCATCTCATCCTCCAATCTGTAGCTGTCATCCTGTATGTGACCATCCAGAATCTCTCACAGTGTGTCGGTTCTTGGAGTACTCAACAAGAAAAAATGAGGTCTCCAGTCTACCGAAACTTCAGATAACCAACATAATGATAAAGCTCGGATGATCTGAACCTGTAATCCCAATCTCAGTAACAGTCTCATGTGCAACATTGCTGGCCACACCCACCCCATCCATCATACTCCACATCGATCCCAATAATAAAACTCCTCACCATGCCGGATCGTCCTCTCCATCCCCTCAGCTGTAACCACCCTTGGTGCTCCTGCAGATACTCCCCTCAAAATCACATTCCTGCCCTCGCCCTCAGACTTAAACTTCAGCTCTATCGTCTGAAAAAGTTAGTCTGAAACTCACCAAGAGAGTGAAGCCACTGCACTCCCAGCACTATGTTGGTCACTCCCATACCAACAATGTGGAAATCATTGGTAACTGTATAGTTACCCATCGTGATGCTCACTTGGGGAACCCGCCCGTGTGCACCTCAAAGACTCTCCATTGGCTACAACCCCGTTGAGGCCCTCAAAAAATCCTGTCTGTAATCCTCGCCTCTCAACCAATGAGGCATCAATACAGTTGTGGGTTGCCCCACTATCAATGAGTACCCCAACTCGCTGACCCTGCATAACTCCTCTAATCCTAAATGCCTTGTACATCAGAGTACTAGACAATGTGGCTATAATCTCCCGAGGAAAAGTCTCCTCCTCCCCCCCGCATCAGCACTATCCAACGCAACCCCATCTCCATCATCCATCTCGCGAGTCTCTAACTCCTCACCTCTGTCACCCTTGCTCTCCTCGAAGACTTCAATGAATTGGGCCTTCCCTCTACCTCTGCAATCATCCTGGAATCCAAGGTGTGTGGCAATCGAAACATAGTTTTTTCTTTCGCCTCAACTCATCTCTGTGTTCTCATGGAAATGATTGGCTTTTTAACCACCTCCTGCCTCGGTGGAGGCTCCCTCTGCTGAAGTTCGTCTGATCCAGATGGAGGTTCCTTTTTGCTGAACGCGAGGTGGAGCCCTCGGCTTTGGAGTGGATAACTCCAAGTCCCGAGCTTTCCTAACAGCCTCGTGCAAAGAAGAAGGTTCAAATGCCTTCACAACCCAGCGAAAGCATCTGTCAAACCTGCTATGAAACAGTGAAATCAACCTCATCTCTCTGTGACATCAGGTACCATGACTGATAATCTAAAAATCTGCGATGTACTGATCCAGGGGACCGGTTTGTCTCAAATGAGTCCACTCCCTGAAATACCTGTCAGGGTCCCTCTATCAATCTGCTCACCAGCCTCTGCGCGAACTCTGCATAAGTAGTAATGTGTATGTGTCCCTGTGTAATCAACCCATGATGCCACCAATCATGAGCGTCTCCCTCAAGATGCAAGCTTGCAAACTTAATTGCATCTTCTTCTCGCATAGGATTCAAGTCGGAGTATGTCTTCAACTTCTGGACCCAAGACTAGTGTAGTACACTTCTTAGAACCATCGAAGTGTGGAATGGAGATCTGTCCCAATCTCCTCTGTAACTCTGGTACCTGTTTTTTTCTGATGATCTCTCTTGGGTCTACTGCCAATCTTCATTTTGCAATATTCCTGGAATGGCATGTTGTTACGAAAGCCCTCACTCAAGGTCTGGTTCCTCTCCCAACAAGACTCCTCATCCAAAATATCTACTGGTTGTTGTACCTGTGAAACTTCTGGATCCTTCAAGAAAGAAGGTTCATGAAGCCCCAAAGGCCTAGCAGAAGAATGGGGAGGCCGCTGCCCGAATGTCCACTCTCACCTCTTTGACCCTGTTGTCCCATATTGCTATTTTTCTCTCTCATTATGACTGTTGTTATACACAGTCCACAGGCTGAAGATGATTAAAAAAATATTCTCTTACCCTTTTTAGCAATCATAGAACCAATGCTAGTACCTTGAGAGGTACTCTCCCTTCTTGCTTGCACCGGAGTCTCCAATGAAGAAATCATGCTTGCCAACACTTGTAATCCCAAAAGACACATTTGAATTCCTTCTTTTGCTTATGAAATCAGTCACAAAGTTTTTCAAAATCAGAATTGATAGTTTTGGATAATTGCCACATATTACCAGGATCCCATACCTTATAATGCCCATGAGCCCTTGTATCTGTTAAGTGAGCTAAAAACTTGCCACCATATATCATCCACAAGATGCTCATATACACATAGTTGGAGCAATGGGTCCAAAAACTCCATGATGAAGACTTCATCATCTACCATACCATGCATCTCATGATGGAAATAAATTGGAATAGGCAATAAATAAGACACATTAGTGTGTGCTCTTCATACCTTTCAAGGCCATCAATGTCTCGTGTGTTCAAGATAGACATATGTTGAGCTGCCCCCAACATTGTTGCCTGAGTGCCTGTTGAAAGTATCTGAAAGCTGATCAAAAGTTGTTGGTTTGGAAATTACAGCAGGGGTAAGAAAATGCATAAAAAAAACCTAAACTACAAAGGTGATGCACCGAGGAATGAAGAACACCTGTCTTGCCAATAAACACAACCATTAAAAAATGCAATGCAAGATCATGCACAGATAGCCAGATTCACAGTGAAAGATCAGGAGGATGCAAATGACACAGAGAGAGGGTTGAGAATCATCCACAGACATGCATTTATTTGCTCCAAAGATTGATACAATACACCACAAAATTCCAAGAGGCAAAGTTGCATTACAGTTTTAGATGAGAGGTTTGAACTCCACAGATTCACCTACCAAAGGGAAGAAGGGAGGGGAAAAACAAGAATGTCCAACCTTTAGAAAGAATCCCCTTCTTACAATTTATAGGAAGAATGAGAGAGGGAAGAGAGAGGAACTTCCAAATATAACCCAACCACTTCCAAGATTGTATTTACTTCATCTCATAATGGTGGTAGCTGAGAACCTTATCAAACCCAAAAAGTGGAAAACAGTATTTTACACTTTTAATAACTTTGTTCCCACCCAATTCTAACCTTGCATGAATCCGAGCTCCCTGTGAAAAGTTATGGCCATTTGAATATCTGGGTCAAGATCTGTTTCCTGTCAGTGCTCAAAATTGTTGTGCCTCCTGAAGGTGCGCTTTGGCGCATTAATTTTCGTGTCGAAATCCGTCTTACATATGCCATAGGCGCATTTAAATTTGTGTCGACATCCTCTTACCTACGCCATAAGCGCATCAGATATTTGTTTCGACATCCTCTTACCTGTACCATAGGTGCATCCATATTTGTGTCAACATCCCTTTACCTACTCCATAGGCGCATCCATATTTGTGACGACATGTCCTACTTACTCTATGTCATAGGAACGTCCATATTACGTGTGCGACATCCTCTTAGAATTTTTCCATAGGTCGACATCCATACTGTGTTATCGACATCCTCGTACATTGTGCCATAGGCACATCCATATTTCGTGTTGACAAATTCTTACCTACACCATAGGCACTTCCATATTTGTGTCGACATCCTCTTACCTATGCCATAGGTGCATCCATATTTCATGTTGAAATCCTCTTACCTATGCCATAGGCACATCCATATTTGTATCGACATGCTCTTACCTGTGCCATAGGCGCATCCATATTTCATGTTGACATCCTTTTGTACCTACGCCTCATACCTATGCCATGGGTGCATCCATATTTCGTGTTGAAAACTTTTGTCATGCTCCTCTTACCTGTTCCATAGGTGCGCATCGGGGTTCATGTCGACACATTTCTTCGTGCATTTCCATACTACCTACTATTTTTCCATATCTACCCGAGGGGGAAGATATATACAATAATTTTTTGACTCAACTAGGATCACCTGCCTGATAGGTAGAAGATCAGTGGCCTTTTAGCAATCCATTAGGCATGGAGTTAGAAGCAATAACTTGAAACCAACTTGATCTCTGATCCCGAGCCTGATACCGCAACTCCTTCTTCGAGAGCATGACGAACTGTAGAAATTCAACCTGAGAGAAAAAAAAACTTGTGCTGGAGCACTTAGGGAAATTGAAACCTAACTACAACAAGAAAATTTGCATACGCACTTAGAGGAATTGAAATCTAGGCTAATATTTACAAGGGTAAACCCTTTCCCTTTTAGTAGAAATGTTTAAGGTGGATTCCATTAACTGGAATCGGGAGTTCTTCTCCATCCAATGTAGACAATTGGAAGGCATTACTACTTTTACATCCCATGACCATGTAGGGGCCACTCCAAATGGCATCAAACTTGGAATGCTTTCCTGGTTTTTCCCGATCTACATCCCATTTTAGAACTAGGTCCCCTTCCTGGAAGGTCTTTGCTCTTACCTTCTTATCAAACCATGTTTTTACTAAGGCATGATCCTTCTCAATCGTCTGAACTGCATATTCTCTAATTTCTTCTAATTCCATCAACTCTGCATACCTGGCCTCCATTGGTTCGAACTCAGACAACTCCAACTACTTCATGAGCTCCAATGCTGGCAATTCTAATGATATAGGCAATACTACCTCTTTCCCATAGACCAACTTGTAGGGAGAATTACCTATAGATCTCTTTGGTGTTATATTGTCAGCCCATAATGCTGATTTTAGCTTGGTATGCCATGTCCTTTGGTTTTCATCCAGAGTCCTTCTGATGATTCTTAGCAAATTCTTGTTCGTGGACTCTGCCTGTCCATTACCCTGTGGGTAATAATTTGAAGAGGTGCTCAAATAGATTCCATTCTTGATAGCCCATTCTGTAATCTTGGAACCTATGAATGCCAATGCATTGTCTGATATGATAGTGGCTGGCACACCAAACCTAGTCACTATTCCTTCATAAAAGTCTAGTATGTTAGACTCATTTGCTTCTTTGAGCACTACTGCTTCGGTCCACTTGGTGAAATAGTCTGTTGCCGTGAGAATCCACTTGTGGCCTTGGCTTGAGTTTGGGTTGATGACCCCGATGAAGTCCAATCCCCATTGCATAAATGGTTGGTCAACCAAAATTGGGTGTAATGGAAGCGATGCTAGTCTTTCTTTTCCCGTGAAGAGTGCACATTTCTTGCACTTTCTTATCCATGTATAGCAGTCATTGAACACTGTGGGCCAATAATACCCTGCCTTCATTATCTTGAGAGCTGTTACTCATGGGGTGAAATGTCCTCCAAAATCTCCATCGTGAAAATCTCGTAACACCCTCTCAATTTGACTTGTCCCAATGCACCTTAATAGAACTCCATTGATGTCTTTCTTGAACAAAACATCATCAATGAGCACATATGGGATGGCTTGTAATCTAAAGTATCTCCTCTTTGCTTTGCTCATTTCTGGAGGGCATAGGCCTGCTTGTAGGAAGTGTATCATATTCTGAGTCCAACAAGGAGCGGCCACATCATCATTTTCTTGTTCTTGACCATCCTGTAGTACCAAGGTAGTCTCTTTTTCATCACCTACTTCAACTTGCTGACTCAAAGCTAGTTGTTCACATAATCCCTTTCCATGGACCAGCTTAGTGACCTTAATTTCGATGTCATATTCCATGACACGAGTGATCCATCCTGCACGTTTCTCATTTAGATCCTTGTTTAGAAGGAAGTCCTTGACTCCCGCATGAGAGACCAATAATTGGATCTTGTTGTTTGAGACTAGGTGCTTGAATTTCTTTAAGCTTCTAATCACTGCAAGGACATGTTTTTCAATGAAAGAGTACCTAGTTTCGTATTCCTCCAAGCCTTGACTGAAGGAAGCAACTGGTTGTTCTAATCCTTCTTTGTTTTGTTGTACCAGGATTGCAGAAATTGTGTCTCCACCACCAAAGGCATATAGCATGAAATCCTTGGAGAAGTCTAGATTGACGAGAGTCGGAGCTTGAGATATAGCCTCTTTTATTGCCTCAAAACTTGCCTTGCCTTCAGATGTCCACTTAAATGTCATGCTCTTTTCAACATCAACGTTATTGGCTTTACGAGAGCTGCAAAGTTTGGAACAAACCTACGGACAAAATTGATCCTTCCTAAGAAGCTTTGAAGAGCCTTCTTATGACTTGGCAATGGAAATGCTTGAATTGCTTCAACTCTTTCTAGGTCAATCATCAATCCCTCCTTTGAAACAATATGGCCTAGAAGTTTTCCTTCGTGAGCCAAGAATATACATTTTTTGGGGTTCAATGATACCCCAAATCTTCTACACCTCTGAAATACCTACCTCAGATGAAAGAGGTGATCCACTGCATTTTTGGAGAATACAGTGATGTCATCAAGATATATCAGAACTATTTTATTGATCAACCCCTTGAATGCCATATCCATTTCCCTTTGGAAAGTGGCTCCAGCATTTGATAGCCCAAATGGCATCTTCTTGTAGGCATAGGTGCCCCATTTGGTGGTGAAATCCATCTTGAACTGGTCATCTTCTTTCACCATTACCTGATTATACCCTGAGTAGCCATCTAGGAGAGAGAATCTCTCCGAACCGGATACCACTTGCAATATTTGTTCCATTGAAGGAAGTGGGTAATGGTCTTTGAGAGATGCCCTGTTGAGGTCTCAGAAGTCTACACACAACCTGATTTCTCCACTCTTCTTCCTAACTGGAACCAAGTTTGCAACCCAGCTTGAGTGCTTGATCAGGAATATAATGCTCACCTCTATTAGCTTGTTTAAGTCTTTCTTCATTAGAGGCTCAATGTGAGGGTTGACTGGTCTCTGCTTCTGCCTGATGGGCTTAGCATCTGGATCCAATTCTATGGTATGTTGTGCCAACTTTGGATTGAATCCTCTCAAGTCTTCATAGCTCCAAGCGAAGACATCTGGAAATTCTTGGCAAAGCTGTATGAAATCTGATTTCTCCTACTCAGTGGCCACTTTACCAATTTGAAGTGTTTTGCCTTCCCCAACTGGAATTGGCTTTGAATCTTCTCTCTTGACCTGTATGTTAGCCTTTTCCTTATGAAACTAGTCGTTAGGGTTGAAGATAGACTCCAATGTTACTAAACTCTTGGGAAGCTTGTTTTTCCATAGCTGCACTACTTGATCCCTGTATTGCTGCTCTAGTCTGTCATGATTCCTAGCTGAGAATTCAGCCTCTTCTTGTAAAAAATTGACTGATCTGTTGATCGTTCTCAAACACCTGCCAGCTTGTGTTATTATCTGGAACTGCTGGCCTCACAATCACATGGATATGTGGTTGTGTTTTTTCCCTTCTGATGTTGTCAACCACATCAAATGTTGCTCCAACTGTTGTGAGCCTATCCGCGGCTTCATTTTTCTTCCTAGGTATGGACACGATGTTGAAAGCTTCAAAATCCTCAACGAGGTCCCATACCCTGTTCTTGTAGTTCTTCAGCAGGTCATTCTTTATAGCATGTTGTCCCCTGACTTGATTGATGATCAACTCGCTATCCCCTGAACACCTGCAAGTTCTTTATGCCCTTTTTCCTGGCCCAATGAAGTCCATGAATCAAGGCCTCATATTCAACTGTGTTGTTTGAACAAGAAAACTGGAAAAGGAAAGCTGAATAATATTTGATGCCTTGAGGTGAAACAAGCATAGCTCCTCCTCCTGCACCTTGCCTACTCCTTGATCCATCAAAAAATAACTTTCATACCTCATTGTCATCCTTATGGTCTGGTTTGGTGATGCTAGGAATAGGCTAGGTTTTCTTCATGTATGCAATAGACTCCTAGCTCAGATTCTTCTTTTCTTGGTAGGGATCAAAAGCATGTACCTTGCTTGCCCATTCATCCAGAGTCAAATCTGGGATGCTTCCAACTTTGGTGTCAGCTTCATCTGTGCTTTGATAATCTTCTTGATCAAATGTTGAATAGTTGGCATTGATTTGGCTTGGAGTATGAGGCTCAATATGAAAGTTTGCAATTGGTTCAGATCTGATTGTGACCTTAGTACCATATCTTGTTCTGAACAACATGTGTGACCAGTCAGCAGATAAGTAGCCTCCAATTCTAGCTGTGAAATCCCTTGATAAGCATAGGGCAAAGAGTGGTGAAAAATCTATCACTGACACATCTTGCAAAACGGTAACGTTGGGGCATGCATGCAAGGTAAGATTCAAACTTTTAATCACTCCCACCATTGCTACTGTTGTCCCATCCAATTGCACTACCCCCTTTGATATGACTTCATATTGGAGACCCAACTGATCAGCTATTTGCTTGGGCATGACAGAACTACTTGCCCCAGAATCAATCATGCAATTGTGTACTAGTTTATTGCCAATGATTAATGAAACATAGAATGGAGGGGGCTTCAAAACTTTACCTTGTTGTCCTCCATGACTCCCTTCAAGTTGAGCAGCATTTGTGAGGACATTCTCTCGCATATGGACCTGCTGGTTTGAAGTTGACCAATTCTTCATGGCAGCTTGTAGAAGATCTTTTTGGCCTGGGATGGATAAAGATTCCCACATTGATATATTCACATTTGTCTTCTTCATTTGATCAATGATGCTAAATGGGGATGAAAGATCTCTTTGCTGTCCTTTAGGTTGCACATTCCTTTCTTGTGCATGGGCAACAACAGCTGGCATTTGAGTTGGTTTAGAAGGTGGTTTGGGCTGTCCTTGCGTGTTTGGAACTGTATTTTGCTTACCAACACCTTGTGGAGTGATGGAAGGTTGTAGATCACTTGGAGCCAATGACTGCCCTTCACTAATATTCCTCTTCTTTGATCTTGTGTTAGCTGCTACACTCTGAGAAATTGTTTGATTCATGCCACAAAAATCCTCAGCTTGCCAATTCACAAGTGCGGTATCATTTGGAGCTGTGTTTTGCTGAGATGTCCCTTGTTGCTGATTTGTTTCTTGATTCACTTCACCCTCTACACCAGTAGTTTTCACCATCAAGGCTTGGTTCAAAGCACCATTGAAGCACATAGATTGGTTGTGAGGTTCATTACATGGGAAACACCAATCATATTCTTGAGCTATATTGTTTTGCATTGGCACTAATGCTTTAGAAGCAGATGCAACATTGGGGTTATAGGGCTGAAATGGTCTATTGGCAGGAGGCCTTACTTGGCTTTGATTTGCAGCTGGATTGGGTGACCTATTGGGCTGGTATGGTTGCCTATTAGGTTGAGCTTGAGGCTGATAAGAAGGTCTAAAACCTTGGGCCTGCTACCTCTTGAGTGTAACCAGCGCATTTCCCAAATTTTGCAATTGTTTCATGACCTCTTGGAGTTAATTTGAAGCACTAGAGGATGAAGTAGAAGTTTCATTTGAAATTTGATTTCTAGGAGTGGGAATAGGAGCCAAAGTGGGTGCTTGACTAGTGCTTGGATTTTCTAAGTTTCGATACAAGGGCATGGGAGGCCTAGGAGCCAGCTTACTGGCTTGAATAAGACAATTTTCAGCCCTAATGGCGATGTTATAAGCAGCAGGTAAGGTTGTGCCTCCCATAGATTGAATTAACATAGAAATATCAGAATTCAAAGCCTTAAGATAGTATAGAAAAGCACCTTCAGCTGTTGGCCTAACAGCCACTGGAATTCTATCCCAAGACTTTTGAAATCTAAAGTTGAAGTCAGTCAGCTGCTCATTGCGAGCTCTCTTGATAGTCATCAATTGTTCAAGTAGAGACAAATTGTCTCCTTTTTCTCCAAACTGCTCATGGAGAACTATGCATAACTGATTCCAATTTTGGATAGAACCAGCTCCAAGGCTCCTAAACTATTATAATGCCTTCCCTTTGAACGAAGATGCCAGCAATTTGACAGCAACATCCATTTCATTTATCTCATGGATTACACAAACGTTAGCAATGTCTTTGACATGGTCACCAGGAGTGGTATGATTTTCTCTAGTGAAAAATGGAATGTTCTTCAATGCTACAATTGGAACTGGATTTTGTGCATTGAGGAAAAGTGGGATACTGCCAGTGAAATTGACAAAGGGATTCGGTGGTAGATGTGCCATTATGATTGGCCTAAGAACTCTAGTTGATGTGAGAAAAGGTCTATCAGGTGGAGGTGTAGACAAAGTCCGGTTAGGTGGAGATGGTGATCTTCGTGGTCCTCTTCCTCTCCTTCCTCTGCCTGGTGATAGCTGTAAGTTGAAAAATAACCCCTCTTCTTGAGTATCAGACCTAGTTCGAATTCTTCTCATGTGCCTGGGCAACTATTGTTGCTAAACCACTAAATTCTATCCCCTTCAGAGTCGCTAGATGTGTTAGATAATGAGCCTCAAAAGGCTAGATTCTGCCAAGTTACACACCAAACCTAACAATATTAAAAAATAGAATTTAAAAGCTTGAAGGACCTAGAAGATATAGTTCTTCAATTCGGTTATCAGGTTTTGTTGTGCAACTACTAATCCCCAAAAGGTACAGGCAAAACTTAGGTCTTGTAAGGCAACTTACAAAACCTGAAACACACCGTGTCGGGACTTGGGACATACTCAACACCTGGGAAAACCCGAAATACTAAAAAACCATGAAATTTTGAAATTCAAAATCTCAAAAATCTAAGAACACCCTTTTGAATATTATCCCCCAATCTATCAACTGGTGAAATTTTGACTTGTTTTGAGCAAGTTAAGCACTTGAAAATCGATTTCAAAGTTCAGCCTAGAAGGTGAAAAATCTCAAATTGTAAAACCTACAATTTTTTAGTCTAAATTTCTTTAAAAATCCTTCAAATCTTGTGGAATGACCTCTTGTCCCACCAGGGCATGCCAAAACTATTGAGGGAAAATCCCAGCACCCCTGAATGTCTACAACTCAATGGGTTGAGACTCTCAGTGCGATTGCATAACATGGAGCTTTTCCCAAGTGTGGGACCTTGTGAAATCGGAAAAGCTCTCCAGATGAAGGCCGGTTCCTATTCCTCTGTTCAGATGCACACATAAAATGTAGAGGGTTTACTCAAAAACCTAAACTAACTTGCCAAGTAGACAGGGTAAGAAGATGCATAAAAAATAAACCTAAACTAATAAAGGTGATGCACCGAGGAATGAAGAACACCTGTCTTGCCAATAAACACAAACCATTAAAATGCAATGCAAGATCATGCACAGATCAAAAAAATTGTAGTGAAAGATCAGGAGGATGCAAATGAACACAGAGAGGGTTGAGAATCATCCACAGACATGCATTGTTTGCTCCAAGATTGATACAATACACTACAAAATGCCAAGAGGCAAAGTTGCATTACAGTTTTAGATGGGCAGTTTGAATTCCACAAATTCACCTGCCAAAGAGAAGAAGGGAGGGGCAAACCAAGATTGTCTAACCTTTAGAAATAATCCCCTCCTTACAATTTATAGGAAGAATGAGAGAGGGAAGAGAGAGGAAATCCAAATCTACCCCAACCACCTCTAGGTTACATTTAATTTATCTCATTATGGTGGTAGGTGAGAACCCTAGCAAACCCAAAAAGTGGCGAACTATATTTTTTATTTTTAAGAATTTTTTCTCACCCAATTAAATATATCCATTCGTATTTGGAAAGAGGACCTCGTAAGCTTTCTGAGAAGTCCAACCTTGCGTGAATCTGAGCTCCCTGTGAAAAGTTATGGCCATTTGAATATCTGGGTCAGGGTCTGCTTCCTGTCAGCGCTCAAAATGTTGCGCCTCTAGAAGATGCACCCCGGCGCATCCATCCTTATGTCAACATACTCTTACATGTACCAAGGCATGAATTTATTCATGTCGAAACCTTATATCGTGCGCCCTTTACCTGCGACAAGGCACGAATTTCTTCATGTCGACACCTTATGTCGTGCGCCCTTTACCTACGCCAAGGCGCGAATTTCTTCATGTCGACACCTTATGTCGTGTGCCCTTTACCTGTGCCAAGGCACAAATTTATTCATGTCGACACCTTATGTTGTGTGCCCTTTACCTGCACCAAGGCACGAATTTCTTCATGTCGATACCTTATGTCATGCGCCCTTTACCTGCGCCAAGGCACGAATTTCTTCATGTCGACACCTTATGTCGTGTGCCCTTTACCTGTGCTAAGGCGTGAATTTCTTCATGTCGACACCTTATGTCATGGACCCTTTACCTGTGCCAAGGCACGAATTTCTTCATGTCAACACCTTATGTCGTGTGGCCTTTCCCTGCACCAAGGTGCAAATTTCTTCATGTCGACACCTTATGGCGTGCGCCCTTTACCTGCGTCAAGGCACGAATTTCTTCATGTCAACACCTTATGTCATGCGCCCTTTACCTACGCCAAGGCACGAATTTCTTCATGTTAACACCTTATATCATGCGCCCTTTACCTGCGCCAAGGCACAAATTTCTTCATGTCGACACCTTATGTCGTGCGCCCTTTACCTGCGCCAAGGCACGAATTTCTTCATGTCGACACCTTATGTCATGCGCCCTTTACCTTCTGTTATTCCCATATCTACCCGAGGGGGAAGATATATACAACATGCCCCTCTCCAGATGGAGAATTCGGAATTACAAAGATACTACCTCATTCAAAAGCATTTAAGGAAGCATTGCAATCTTCAATCACATGCCGATCATTTTCACCAATGGAGACCTTTTTTCTTGGGGTTTTCTCTCCAATAATATTCCAAATTCTTCCTCCTTTTGAATTAGACTTTCCAAACTCTGGAAACAACCTTCTACTATGGTCCGCGGCGAAGAAAGATCTCCTTCCTTCCAACTTTGCAAATATTAGTAAAAAAATTTCAATTGACAGAGGTTAAGACACTGGCATTTATCAAAATCAAATCAACTTGAAGTCGCCACTAAGAATTTTTACCCTAGTTGTGCAAATGCACTAACATAATCTATCAAATATCTATCAGCACTAAGATCATACAAAGCTTTACAAATCAGATCTTCCTTCACAAAAATTTATCAATGGTGAGGCAAACTTAGTACAATAACTACTTGAAAAATTGGACAGACGACATTCAAAACCTATAACTTTGTTCAATCCTTACATATCTGATCAGAGAATGATGTTTTCAAAATGTATTTCCACACAGAACTGCAAGAAACATTACCAGGGTCTAGAAAACTTTAAATTCTTCAAAGCATCCCCAACAATGGTGCCAGTAAAGTGTTGGTACCCAAATTGATTCTCCCTCAGAAGCTGAGTAGCATCACATGTATTACAGAAAGCTTAGAGACAAGCAGAGCATATAGTGTGTCATGTAGTACCCGGGGATGAAATGCAACTTGCTCTTTGTCACTCAGATATGGAGAAACATGTAACACCCTCAATAAGATTTGACCTATCCTGATTACTTTATGGTTGTGCCTTTCAACCAAGGTTAGAGGACCCTTTTTGTAGCCTTCTGTTTGTGGAGGAGATGGTGATATTTAAGTAGAAGATTGCAATAGGAATGAATAAAACTATTTACATACATTCTAAATAAAGAAGACACTAATTTCTTAGAGTCAACATAGAATAACTCAAATTTGATTAAACTTATCAGCATGGGAAAGTTTCTAGAACAGTCTCAGAGCTTGTTAATGGTTGTACACTCACAACCACCTTGACATGATTGAGTTTAAGACAAAAGAGATATACAAGTTTCTCAAATAGTCCCTCAGAAAGACGGGCTCTATCAAGCTTTTCTCTTAGAAAATCAGTTCTGACCTAACACTCCAACCTTTCAACCTCCAACCCCTTACCAAGAGTAGAGCTCTTGTATTTATATCAGAAACAACCAAAACAGAGGAAAAAGGAAAATCTGATGACAGCTTGACCACCAGTCGTTAATGCTCCTTCAAATCTATCCACAATCTAAAAAATTTCTTTTTTATATCCTCCATGCTTGCTTTGTGCATATTCGAGGAGGAAGAATGGAAAATAATATCAAAAAACAGGTAGTGGAAGCAACCAGATCCACTTTAATGGCGTGAAATCCATTCTTTAGTTTTTCTCCCATCAAGGCCTGTTAAAAGTAATATTTTATGCTTCCATGGTGTAGTGGAGGTCCAAAGCTTTCCAACGGTGTCAGATTTGCAATATTTTGAGCCCTGAGTCAAACGATATGCCCCTTTGTAGTTTGTATCGAATCCGTACAAATGGGCAGGAAAATAGTCTGAGAAATAGGTCCCATTTTCTGAGATCTTGAACAAGTGTGCGCTCACCACGTGTCCCTGTCGATGAAAAGATGTAAATTTGACCAAGAAAAACACCCGTCAAACCATAAAATGTGGAAAAATGACTATTTGAGCCCAGAGATGAAATTTTCTCCAAGGAAAGAGAATTTAGAAATGTTACAAGGCTCAAACACGTTCCTCTGAGCTACATCCATTTATTTCTCTTCAATTATTTAGGGCAAAAAATGACAAGGATAGGAAATCCCAACTGTGGAAAATGGAAAGACCAGGAGAGTCTTGAGTTTTTAGATGAACAGAGAATGGGGGACCCAAATTACAGACCCATTCCAGATAAATAGAGAAACAAGGAAACAACTATGGATCCGTATGTGATCCTCAGCCCAGGAAGGACTGGTTATGGCAACAAAAGGAAGGCAGAGACTTCTCAAGTCACAACATAGGGGGATGAAATATGGTAGAGGCCGTAAATTGATAGATTTTAATGGCAAAATGGGGCGAGACCTATTTTGAGCACCAACATCGGCTCCGACTCGGGGATCGAGCACTCCCTGTGAGTTCCACAAGAACAAAGGTAAACCAAATGCCAAAATATCTATTGGTCAAAGGATGTCAGATTGCAGAGCACAAAACTAGGACCATCCCCCCAAAACGAACAGAAGAAACCAGCAAAAACAAGCCACCCGAGGCCAGAACGAACAAAAAACATGAAAAATAGAAAACAAACCAGCAAACTATACACTGTACAGATGATGTTCACCTTGGTTCTGGGGAATCAATCCAAGAAATGCTTCAAATGTCCTACTCATTAACAAGTAATTCGAGCAATTCTCCATCTAAATCCTTCTAAGAAAATGGTATGCTTACCGATATCCGAATGTCTATGGAGTAAGGGCCCATCCATAAAGCGTCAAATTTTCCATGCTTACCCTTATTTTCATGTCTGCTATCCCATACCAGCATACGAGATCTCCAACACTAAAAGCTCTTGGGGTGACCTTCTTGTCAAAAAACTTCTTCAGCTTCTCTCTGAACTTTACATGCCTTTGGTGGGATACCCTTCTTTCTTCATCAAGTTTAAACAATCTAGTTAACGTGGGCATCATATGGACTTACTTCTTGATCTTCCAGTTGTTGTATGAATTGATATGAGGATAATTACATATGCAGGGGTGGCAGGGCCTGAGTTCCATACACCAACTCAAATTGACTCTTTCCATTGGCTCTCTTAACAGTAATTTGGTCTACCTAGACAACAAACTTCAACTGCTCACCCCATTTTCTCTTGTTCAGCTCCAAGGTTCTTCTAATAATCTTTAGCAAATTTTTATTACTAGACTCATCCTGTCCATTTCCTTGGGGATCGTAATTAGAAGAATATATCAAATTGATCCCATATTCTTTACACATCACCACCAAGGGTTTAGCTCTGAAGCTCATGGCATTATCAGCAACAATTTTTACTGGCACCCCAAACCTGCAGATGATATGGTTCATCATGAAGTCCATGATGATTTGGTGTGTTGCCCTTTTGGTGGGGATTTCCTCCACCCACTTGGTGAAGTAATCTGTGGCTACAAGAATCCACTTATGGCCAGCACTTGAAGGGTCTGAAATATCACTAATAAAATGCATTCCCCATTGCTTGAATGGAGCTTCAATTGATACACACTACAAAGGAAGGGAACATGAAGCTTTCAGTCTTCTAGAGAAGCACTGGCAACTCTCACATCTTCTAACAAAAATATTTGGATCCTTGAAGAGAGTTTTCCACTAATAACCAACCCTTAGGATCTTGTGTGTTGTGACCCTTCCAGAAAAATGCCCCCCACAAACTCCTCCACGGAGATCAAAAATTATCTTGGGGGCTTCATCTTCAGTAATGCACCTTAAGAGGACTCCCTCAGGGTTCTTCCAAGCTAACCCAAAATCAGTAATGACATATTTCTGGGAAGCCAACTTAAGGGCCCTTTTCTGGTTCTTACTCAAATACTCAAGGTAGTATAAATGTTTGAGATAAAAAATTACATCCTTGTACCACTCAGAACTCATCAATTTTTCAAAAACATCTACCCTACTTTCTTCTACTTCATTTACCTCAACAGTTCGCAAGTTTCTCTCAGCCATAAGCTTAGCCAAGCCCAAACCTCTCACCAACTTCATGGTTTGGATATCCATGTCATATTCTTACAACTTTTTCACCCATCTGCATCTTTTGCTTGAGACTTCCATCTCTAATAAGATATCTTTGACCATGGTGTGGGCAATATAAGCAAAAAATTTAGAGCTCAAAATATAAGGCGTAAAAACCTTTTTTGATTTTACCAAGGCAAATGCTTATTTCTCCATAATAGTATATTTCAGCTCAACCCCCTAAAATGCCTTACTGAAGAAGGCAATTGGCCTCTCGGCCCCTTCATCATCTTTTTGCAACATGACAGATGCAATAGTGTTCTCTGAAGCAAAAGAGAACAACTGAAATGGCTTCTTATAATCTGAAGCTACTAGAATAGGCACACGCTTTAATGCATTTTTAATCCCATTGAAATCTTGAAAGGCATCCTCCTCCCACTTGATGACCTAGTCCTTCTTTAACATGGCTGTGATTGGAATGTTCAACTCAACAAAGTTTGATATAAATCTTCTGATGAAGTTTATCTACCCAAAAAAGGACTGAATTCCTTTCTTGGTTCTTGGGATTAGAACCTTGTTAATGGCCTCTACTCTTTCTCAATCAATCATTACCCCCTCTCATGACACAATGTGACCAAAAAAATTTGCCTTCTGCACTCCAAAATGGAACTTCTTTGGATTGAGTGAAATGCCATATTCTCTACATCTTATCAACATTTTTTCCAAGTGCAGTAAGTGATCACTTCTCTTTCTGGAGAACACAGTTACATCATCTTGGTAGACAGTAATAAAATCATTGATGTAACCAGCAAAAGCAACATCCATTGCTCTTTGAAAGGTTGCTCCAGCATTCATCAACCCAAAGGTCATCCTAACATATACATATGTCCCCCAAGGGGTGGTAAAGGTTGTTTTAATTCTTTATGATTCCTTCACCACAACTTGGCTATAACCAGAGAAACCATCCAAGGTAGAAATTAACTCAAAACCAGCCACAAGCTGCAACATGTTTTCCATGTTTGGTAAAGGATAATTATCTTTCATGGATGCTCTGTTAAGATTTCTAAAGTCCAAACACAACCTGATGTCACCATTCTTCTTTCTAACTAGTATTAGGCTTGCAACCCAAGAAGAATACCTTGTGGGCTGAATAATCCCTCCATCCCTTAGTTTCTTCAGTTCTTCTTGCATTCTAAGAGACAGGAGTGGATTGATTGGCCTCTATTTCTACCTAAATGGTTTTACATTAGATTCCAAAGGAATCTCATGTTGAAATAGATCCTCTCTATATGCCTTTAGTTCAGAATAAGTCCAAGCCATGAAATCTTGATATTTTTTAGCAATTGGACATAAGACTGTTTTTCCTCCTTGCTGAGATTGCTACGCAACCAAATCTTCCTTTATTTTTCCTTTGTGCCAAGATCATGCTCCTCAATATCCCTTGGGGCTGCCATGCATCTGTTAATAATGCGATCAACATTATCAAAGTTGGATTCAAGAGCAACCAACCCTCTAGGAATGGTATTGGTTTTCAATTAGATGATATCTTTGCCAAAAAAAGCTTCTTTTCCTTCTGTTGACACACTATTGGCTCCTAATCAATACACTGATCAGAAAACTCCCCTTTGTTCTGCAGAAACCATTTCACCTGGGCATCATCATCAAATACTTGCCAATTTTTTACGTTGTCAGGGACAGATGGCCTTGTCAGTATTTCAACATTATATTCACAATTAGGGGACATTGAAAAAACATCAAACCAAGATCCCAAGACTATAAGCTATTCTGCAATAGTATTGAACCTTCTATCATGATGCACAATATTAAATGAGTCAAACATTTCAATCAAATCCCAAACTGCATGCTTGTATTGTTTCATTCTCTTATTTTTAGTAGCATACATTTTTCTAATTTGTTTGACAACTAGTTCTGAGTCTCCTTTGACAATGATATCTTTAATATAATACTTCTAGGCAATTCTCAAACCTACTAACAATGTTTCATACTTAGCAATGTTATTAGTGCATTCAAAGTTAATTTTGAAAGAAAATACAAACTCTTCTTGGCTTGGGGAGATCATAACAATGCCAACACCATTTCCAAACTTGGAGCAAGCTCCGTCAAACAATAAATTCCACAGAGAGCTTGCATGTTCAAGACACTTGCATTATTCAATCTTGTTCTCTTTTCCATCAGTGAATCCTACAAAGTTATCAGCATCAACACTTGTGTACAAAACTTCATAAGATGCATTGTTGGGATCTTCAATAAGATGTAACATCTTCTTTTCCCCATACAAATTGACAAGGTTTCCCTCAATTGGGATGATGGCATAGGACATATCCATTTGAACACTCCCACTAACACTTGCAGCTCATTTTCTAGATAACAACATACCCCACTTGGCTAGACAGTCAACAATAACTACATCAAGCTTCAAGTTTCTACCCGGATAGGCTATAACTTGTACCATCAAACCTTTCACACATCCTACCACTGGCACCTCTCTGGAATCCATTGCAATGCATTTCCCATGTTGTTGTTACCTTGATGTTCAGTTCATTCATAACTTCCAAAGGCATAACATTGCATGATGCCCCCAAATCAAACATACAGTTGTGCAACATTCTATCCTTAATGATCAGAGTGGTGAAGAATGGATCCACATTTAGCTTGGAATCTACCAAGGATGTCCCCAAATAAACCTCAGGTGGTTCATCTAGCTCTTATGATGCTGGTGATGCTTCTAGTTATTCGATGATTGGAGGAGTCTCCACAATATTTACATTTATGCCTAGGTAACTCTTCTCTTCTTTCAATCCAAAATACTCCAATGCCCTCCTCTTGTGCTTAGGAATCCTAAGCAATTAAAAAATTGGAACTGAGATCTTGATATGATGGAAGACTTGGGCAATATCATAAGGGACAAACTTTGGCAAGGCAACAGTGGAAGGAAAGCTAACACACTCATTAGATGGCATAGGATTTTTGACATCTTGGGCATGAGGAGGGGTATGAGATTTTTTGGGACAGAAAGGCCCTTGGCAGATGCATCTTTCTTGGGGGCTGTCGACACTAAAATTTTCCTCCATAATTTCTATTTCATCAATGTATGTATTAGGAATAGGATGTTGTTAAGTATAATTATTAGTAGCGTCTGATAGAAGATAACGGCGCCATCAGTACGGTGCTGCCAATAATGTGGAGTACGGTAACAGTCAAAGTACAATAGGAATGTTGTAAAAAGTAAATATTTGTCGTAAGTGGTCCGGTAATGTTAAAATGTCAAAGTTTGGGTAATTAGAGAAGTAGGGTCTACATGATTAGGAATTAGAAATATTATATTGGTAATAAGGACAAGGAGTGATGTCATAAATATTTTGTGTATTTTATTTGTAAAAAGTCTAAAAATGTGGAACCCATGTAAAATGATAAGGTTTATCTTATCTTAAAAGATAATCTTACATGTACAGATAAGAGTTGAGGTATGGAATATGATTCGTCAGAGTGGATTTCTTATCCTATCTTAGAGATAAGATGGATAAGCCTGGAAGTTCTATAAATAGAGAGGCCACCCCCCTCATTTAGCATAAAAGGAAGTAGTGAGAAATATTGTAGGAAATATGCTAAGGAAGCCATCAGTTTAAAGGTGTGTTGAAGAAGTCATTAAGAGGTGTAATTGTAAAGTTTCTCCCATAGTATTGGTGGAAGGCAAGTGAAGTCAATAACACTTGAAGTACCTCATGGGTGAGATTGTAACAATTTCATGTTAATATTATAATTTACTTTGATATTTCAGATTTGTCATCATTCTGTCTTATCATAGTCAATGGTATTCTTGTGTTATGTTGTTGTTTTGTTTCCAGATTACATCCACAAAAATAAAGGTTGTGCATTAGTAAATAATCATAGCACGAGGAGTTCCCGGTGAAGAATTATCATAGTGCCGGATTGGTGATGATAGGGCCTCTTTAGGAATATTTAAAAGTAATAGATTTTTTGGCTTGGCATGAGGCCTTGTACCTTTGACAACCCTACTTCTTGTGTTGTACTCCTTCTCTTAAGCAACAACAACATTCATCAACAATTACATGTCCTCCTCAGATGGGATTACTACATCATACTTCTTTATCATTAGAGATCTTAAATATTCAAAGTCATTATTAGGTATTTCAAAAGCTTGCACTACATCTAATTCAAAAGTATGAGAAGGAGGAAGAAGTGGTACTCGGTGAATGCAATCCCAAAAAGTTACAGCAGTTTGAGCACTTATCACTTCGATTGAATTTTCTCCTTGTTGTGAGCTTGAAGAGCAACCCATCATGCAAACATCAACATTAGTACCAACATCATCCTCAACTTCCTCTTCTTGCTTATTTATTTCACATGGAGGATGGGGCAAAAAACATCTATCACACCAATCAATCTCCTTTGCTTCATCAACAGCAGCAACCTAGGTAGTCATAGGATCATGCACCATTCTACTTTCACGTGATTGAGGATGTCTATTTGTAGATCCCATGGGTCCTTTACCTCTGTCATCTAAACTTTGATCACCCCTAGGATTATTGCCAAATCTATTAGGATTTTGTGCCTTCTACTGACCTTGTGAATTCTTCCCAATTCCTTACTCTGCCCAGACTAGTTCTTAAGAGATTTCTTTGACAGCCCCGACCAAAGTCCTAACAACCTCCTCAAGATCCACACTCTTGCTTGCTTGAGGATTTTATGGGTTTATCAGTTTGACACCCTCCCTCTTAGGAGGTTTTCCAACTACTTTGATGTTGTTCTCAATTTGCAGAGCCGTGTTAAAGTCCTACCTCAAAGTGCTAGGATTTTTATCCCTCAAATAGTAGGCAACCTTCCTGTCAAATGCATCAGCATAATTTATAAGACAATATTCATCACATGGCCTCAAATTCATAGGAAATATTCTCAATGTATTATTGAATCTTGTATTAAAATCATGCACTGATTCATTAGAATTCTTTTTAATATTCATCAAATACTGACAAAAGAAGCCTAGGGTCTGTTTTATCACCATACTGCAATCTAAATGAATTCTTCATTTCAGTCCAAGAATTAATAGAGTTATCAGGTAGAGCTTTATACCAGTCCCTTGCATCCTCCTCTAATGTATGAATAAACAATTTAATGTACACATCTTCAAACCTTATTTCAAAATCCTCCATCATATTGACAAAGAGTTTCAAGTGTTGATCACCAGTTATTGCATTATTTCCTTGAAAATTTGGTAATCTATTTCTTACATCTTGTGGCACAACATTTGGATGGTCAGCAATACCTCTAAAACTGATGGGACCAAAAGTATTAATGAAAAATGGAGGTCTGGGTGGAGGCTGAGCCATATTATTCTGAGGAGGTGATCTTACAGGAGAAACAAAGTGATGAGGAGTGAGGGGTCTATGTGGTACAAGGATAAAAATTTTAGAATGACGATCCCCTAATGGCTCTTTTTTACAGTGGGCACTATCAGATTTAGAAAATATAGGGGTAGAGTGAGAAGGCCCCTCTCAAGATGGAGAATTCAGATTTACAAAGAGACTACCTGATTTAGAAGCAGTTGAGGAAACATTGTAGTCTTTAATTATATGCTGATCAGTTTCACCAATGGAGGCCTCTTTTCTTGAGGTTTGATCTCCAAAAACCTTCCAAATTCTTCTTCCTTCTGAATTAGACTTTCCAAACTCTGGAAATAACCTTCTACTAGGGTCTGTGGTGAATAAAGATCTTCTACCTTCCAAATTTGCAAAGATTAGTAACAAATTTTCAATTGACAGAGGTTAAGACACTGGAATTTACCAAAATCAAATCAACTCAAAGTTGCCACTAAGGAATTTCACTCTAGTTGTGCAAATACACTAAAATAATCTATCAAATATCTATCAGCACTAAAGATCATGCAAAACTTTACAAATCATACCTTCCTTCACCCAAATTTATCAATGGTGAGGCAAACCTAGTATAATAACTGCTAGAAAAATTGGACAGATGGCACGCATAACCTATAACCTTGTTTCAATCCTTACAGATCTAATCAGAGAATGATTTTTTCAAAATATATTTACACACAGAACTGCAAGAAACATTACTGGGTTTGGAAAACTTTAAATTCTTCAAAACATTCCTAGCAACAGTGTCGGTAAAGTGTTGGTACCCAAATTGATTCTCCCTTAGAAGCTGGGCAGCATCACAGGTTTAACAGGAAGCTTAGAGAAAAGCATAACATGTAGTGTGTCCTTTTATAGCGGGGGATGAAATGCAGCTTGCTCTTTGTCACTCAGATGTGGAGAAATGGGTAGCACCCTTAAGAGTATTTGACCTATCCTCACTACTTTATGGTTGTGCCTTTCAACCAGGATGAGAGGACCCCTTTTGTATCCTGTTGTTTATGGAGGAGATGGAGATGTCCTTCCTTGTGAAATATTAAGGAAACCTTGAAGAAAATATGATCAATGCAACAAAACCTAACTCTTATGAGTTGTCACTCTAGATAATGGAGATATTTTCTAGGCAAGGTTCATGACACTAAAGACAATGAAAACCTGATTGTTTCTGCATGTTTTTATGGTAAACATTATGCATTTTTATACATACATGACAAACATGGGTAGTATGGGTATGATTAATTATCTTTTAAGTGAATTTTTGGTGGGAGGTGAAGCAGGATGAAGTTGATTATACCATATCTTTGGAGGTACTTCACAATAATGAGCAACTTCACAACATAAGGCTTCAGAACAGTCAAGACATTCCTTCAACTAGAAGGTGTGCTTCAATGGAGGCCTAAATCAGCATGTTTTCACATAATCTTTAAGACTCCAATACAAAGGCTTGAATTTAGAAGACTCAATTAAACACTATAGTTTCTGATTAACCACGCCTAAGGTACACCCAAAGACTTACAGACAATCTTTATCAACAAATGACAGTGAATTGATTTTAAATTTATTTATCTCATCCAAGATGAAGGCTCTTCTTGAGATGAAATTGCAAATGCCATTAAACTGTAGCATGGACAAGATCTTGTGTGATTTCACAAAAAAATTAGTATAAGATTGCAATAGAAATGAATGAAACTATTTACATACATTATGACCAAAGCAGACACTAATTGCTCAAATTCAACACAGAATAACTCAATTTTTATTAAACTTATCAGCAGGGGAAAGTTTCTAGAATAGTCTCACATATTATCAATGGTTGTACACTCGCAACCACCTTGACACGATCGAGTTTAACACAAAAGAGATATACATGTTTCTCAAACAGTCCCTCAGAAAGATGGGCTCTATCAATATTTTCTCTTAGAAAATCAGTTCTGACCTCTAACACTCCAACCTTCCAACCTCCAACCCCTTACCAAGAGCAGAGCTCTTGTATTTATATCAGAAGTGACCAAAATAGAGGAAAAAGGTAAATCTGATGACATCTCGACCACCAATCATTAATGCTCCTACAAATATGTCCACAATCTGAAAAACTTTCTTTTTTATATCCTCCATACTTGCTTTGGTGTATTAGAGGAGGAAGAATGGCAAATAATATCAAAAAATGGGTAGTGGAAGCAACCAAATCCACTTTAATGGTGTGAAAGATGTTTTTTAGTTTTCCACCCATCAAGGCCTATTGAAAATAATATATTATGCTTCCATGGTGTAGTGGAGATCCAGAGATTTCCAACGGTGTCAAATTTGCAATATTTTGAGCCCTAAGTCAAAAGATATGCCCCTTTGTAGTTTGTATCGAATCTGTACAAATGGGTAGGAAAATAGTCTGAGAAATGGGTCCCCTTTTCTGAGATCTTGAACAAGTGTGGGCTCACCACATGTCCCTATCGATGAAAAGATGTAAATTTGACTGGAAAAAAACACCCGTCAAACCATAAAATGTGGAAAAACGACTGTTTGAGCCCGGAGATGAAATTTTCTCCAAGGACAGAAAATTTAGAAATGTTACAAGGCTCAAACACATTCCTCCAAGCTATAACCATTCATTTCTCTTCAAGTATTTAGGGCAAAAACCAACAAGGATAGGAAATCCTGACTGTGGAAAATAGAAATAATGGGAGAGCCCAATTTTTTAGATGAATAGAGAATGGGGGACCCAAATTATAGACCCTTTCCAGATAAACAGAGAAACAAGGAAACAACTATGGATCCATACGTGATCCTTGGGCCAGGAAGGACTGGTTATGGAAAAAAAAGGAAGGCAGAGACTTCTCTGGAACAACATGTGGGATGAAATATGGTAGAGGTTGTAAATTGATAGATTTTAATGGCAAAATGGGGTGAGACTATTTTGAGCACCAACAACATTGATCATCCTCACTGAAATTCCAGTGATGTCTATACCATTGATAAAGACAACAACAATCACAAACTCCCCCCCTTTATTTTTGAGGTAAATATTTGGATTGTTGGATTTTTAACCAATCCATGTTGTACAAGATGATCATCGATTTTGATGTACCATGCCCGGGGTTCCTATTTAAGGCCATACAAAGATTTTTTGAGTCTACATACCTTTGCTTCTTGACCAGGTACTACATATCCCTCAGGTTGAGTCATGTAGACTTCTTCTTGTAAATATTTGTTTAGGAAGGCACTTTTTACGTCCATCTGATGGACTTTCCAACCAAACTGTGCAACTAGAGAAAAGAGCATCTTGATTGTCATAGCTATGGGAGCAAATGTCTCCTGGTAGACCAATGCCTTATTTTTGTGTATACCCCTTTGCTACAAGTATTTCTTTGTATTTTTCCACGGTCCCATGTGCTTTGTACTTTGTTTTGAATACCCATCTTGCATCCAATGGGTTTCTTCCTTGGTGGAAGATCGACAAGCTGCCAAGTGTTGTTTTCATTACTGATTGATATCTAGAGTGCATCGCATCTTTCCAAGATTTTGAGTGTAGGGATTCTTGGACTATAGAGGACTCATCAGAATCAATAAATCTACTCATCAAAGCAAAGTTGACTTCTTAACTTGCTTTGCTGCAAGTCTGTGGTATAGGGGTGGATGTATCTAGTGGAGCATCCATTCTTGCATCTTGTAATGTGCTACTACACCACTTGGGCATATGTTAAACTGTTCCCTTGGGTTATGGTTCTATCTTATCAACACCATCATCCCCATCATCACTTTCATCATCTGTGGTAACATCATCTTCAATTTTTACAACTGGTGAAGAATCTACATGAGGTGAGTCTAGAGGAGGAGACTCTACTTCCTTCTTCTCAACAAACTCAACATCTCTACTGGTTTAGACTTTTCTGGTCTTTAGATCCATCAATATGTATCCAAGAGTCTCTTCACTATACCCAATGAAGATGAGTTTCTGTGACTTCATGTCCAATTTATTTTATTTTTTCTTGGGTATATGCATACTTACTTTGCACCCAAATACTCTAAGGTGTGCAATAGATGGTTTTTGCTTAGACCATGCTTCTTGTGGTGTTACTCCATCAAGAGAAAATGTGGGCATGCTGTTAAAAAAATATACTGTTGTCTTTGTTGCTTCTACCTAGAATGTATTTGCAAGTCAATATTCATCAATCATGCATTGTACAATTTCCATGATAGTATGATTTCTTCTCTCAACATCACCATTATGTTGCAGTGTTTGTGGAGGAGGCATTTGTCGATGAATCCCATGAGTTTGTAGGTAATCTTTGAACTCATTACTGGTAAATTACCCCCCCCTCGATCTGAGCAGAGAGTTTTGATGTGATGAATAGTTTCGTTCTCAATAGCTACTTTGAACTTCTTGAAGGTTTCAAAAGCTTCACTTTTCTTGCGAAGACAAAAAATCCACATTTTTCTTGAATATTTATCAACACAAAGCATGAAGTACTAAAATCCAAAATGATTTCGTTATATCAGACTGCAAAGATCGGTATGAACCAAATCAAGCTTACCATGAGCTCAATATGTACTCTTCTAGAACAAAGCTCTGTGTCGTTTTCTTGCTAGGAAGTGAGGACACTTGTCTGTATCCTTTTGAAGAGATGGTAGCCCATGTACCATATTGCGCTAGTGAAGTGTCTCGAGATGCTTGAAACTAACATTACCAAGTATCTGATGCCACAACTATGTTGAGGTACAGTTCTTATCCACAAGTTCCTGATCATCTCTATGGAGAAAATCAAGCTGGAACATGCATCCCAAATTGGAGGCTTTTGCAATTATTTTTGAGCCTTGTGATTTGTCTCGAATCAAACACATTTTCTTTTTCGAATGGCTATCAAAGTCAATTTTTATGTTGTGATCTAGGATTTGACTAATTGAAAGTAGATTCTTTGTCAACCCAGGGACATATAAGACATCTGATAGTCTACAGTTGCGTGGACCAACGAGTAGACAAATGTTCCCAATCCCTTTAAATGTATATCAAGAATCATCACCCAACAAAACATGGTTTTTTGAAGGCGTGTCCCTCATTAAGGTAAAATGATCTCTGTAGCCACTCAGGTGTCGAGTGGATTCTGAATCAACATACCAAACATCACTAGATGACGTGGATGGTTCACTTGATCGAGAAGTGTGTAAGAAGTATTCATTATCTGAATGTTCTTATTACTCAACAATATTTCCTTGCTTATGGGGTCTTCTTTTCCAGTTCCCCTTTTTCTGTCCTTGATTGAAATTTGTATGTTCTTTGTGAGATTTTTGGTGTTGAGGTCCATATTTTCTTGATGAACCTTTCTTATATGTATTATACCAACAATATTTTAAGTCATGTCCTCTTTTGCAGATTAGACATTTTTCCCCTTGATGTTGATATTTATTCTGATGTTGGGACTTTTGATAGGAATTAGGTTTTCCTTTACCTTTTCCTTTCCATTTTTTATATGAAATAAAGTGAATTCTCCTCTTCACCATCCTTATTATGCATGGATTCCTATTGTTGGAGTAGGTTTACCATCTTGTCAAAACTAACTGTCATATTAGACATGTTTAGTGTTGTGAAAGAAATGCGGTAAGAAGACGAGAGTTCTCTCAGAACAATGGGAATGAGAGCATCATTTGTGATCGCTTATCTAAGGGCTATAAGTGAATCCCTCAACTCTATAACTCCTCTTAAGAAAGATTCCATTTTCTCATTCTGCTTGAACTTCAATGTATGTAATTGAATCTACAAATTTAGTATGACATTCTTGTTTTTGGCCTCATATACTTTGCACAATTTATCCCACGCTTCTTTTGTTGTTTTGAAATCTCAAATGTGGGGTTGCACATCGTTGAAAACTCCAAACAAGATGATTTTGGCCTTCTGATATTCTTTATCAAACTTTCATTGTTGTGTTGTATCAGTAGTTAATCTAGTCAGATTACCATTCACAATGGTCCAGCTCTCTTCAAACTCAAGATGTGTCTTGATTTTAGTCTTCCATCCATCATAGTTGTTTCCTCAGAGTAGTTGTGAATCTAGAAGAAAAAATTAGGGGCATTGGTTCCCATTTTGTAGAAATCACTAACAGGGTTTAGCTCTTATCACTCCAGGTATAAGGTCTCCCAATCTATATACCCTTAGTTTGATATACCAAACCTTTCTATAAACGCACCCTTCCAATATACTTGGCAGTTCGTGGAAGAAGCTCACCCTTTCTATATACCTCGCAGTATGTGAAAGAGGCATTAACGTATGTGAAAGAATTCAATACGTGGTACCAAGATAGTACTGAAAGGGGTCTGTGTGATTTTTAACACCGGTTAAAATAAATATCCTTATACACGTGCATAACTTTGATATATATTCAGATAATTTCTCAGTCTGGATTTATGTCGTGCAATCATTCACAGATGGATGGGATGGCTGATAGTGTGTGCACTATGACCTTATTACTGCTAGTCGATTTAAAGGGTCAATGCCCAGACGACCTTGTTGCAGCTATATTAGGCATTAAGTGTAGTAGTAGTCGCAATGACTTTACCAGTAAGCACTTCCTAGAGGCACTGTATATACTAAACACTGCGAATGAGATCAAGGATCTTGTGAGTGTTTTAGAACCAACTTTTACTATTTTTTATTACAATTCTCTTCAAGTTTTTGAGTAGTTACAATATTTTTGGTTGAATATGGCAACCTTCAAATTAGTACAATGTACTAAAGCATGAAATTACATTCAAAAAGTTTGAAAAATTGAATGACAGACAAATGTTTTTGTTTTGTGGGCATTGGTGGCCTCTGGAGCCCAATATGGCTTGTTGAGCAAACAACTGTACAAAACTAGCTCAAAATGAAGTTTTTAGGTAGCCTTCCTTTGACAAAATGTGCTCATAATGCAAAACTATGCAGAGTGGAGGAAAAAACATTTTTCCCTAAAATCGATTTTTTCTCGCTAAATTTAGTTAATTATAACTAAATTTGAATTTATCGCTAAGGTTTGCGGTTCCACTAAATTTCCACACAAATTTGGTAGTGGGTGAGGAAGGGGGATTTGACCCCTTGACCTCTCTTGATGGGAATTGTCTTACAAAATTTATGCTAGCCACTTGGGTGGCTAAGCTAAACAAGTATTTATACAGAGAAAATTGTAATTAAACACTTCCAAACTGTAAAACCATGCCTCTTTAAAAAACCATGGTTTGGAAAGGTGGTTTTGAGTGTGTATGGCACCTTAGATTAATTTTATTCCTTCCTTTGAGCTTGTAATCTCTTCCTTGGTGAATTGAATCCTCCTCGACCTTAATTGCAATGAATAAGGATAGTTTTGATGAATTTGATGGAGGTTTTGAGGAATTTGATGATGGTATTACATGGGGATGGGGCTAGGAAGTTGTAGAGGTAAGTTTGGCTCTCCTTTTCTTACAAAAAATTCTCTAATGCTCCTCAAGCTCTACTGCAATCCTCTAATATCCTTCAACCTTCTCTGACACCAAATGTAATTTCACAAACATGGAAAAAATCCTATAAATTATATTAATGTGAAATCAATTCAAGATATAATGGAGTGTTGCAATTCTTGTAGGAATTGTACAGTAGATGAATACAAATATAATTGTTACAACAACTTCCAAAATACATCCAAGAAGCACATAATTGTTATAACAATCATAACAATTATACCTATGAAAATAATGAGACAAATATGGTTAATAAAACCATATAACATTACAAAACAATAATTAATTAATAACAATAGTTAAATAATTAATTATACAATGCATAATTAATAAAGGTAAATAATAATGAACCTAACATCAGTTACCTAAACATGAGAATATTGAGTGTGAATCCCCTTGACACCTCTCAAACAATAGTTTTAGCTTGACAAGAAATATCAAATTTACCTATAGTTACATAATGGTTGTTTGAGATAAGGTATTCAATCACTCTAGTTGTGACCTTACTAAGGTGTGTAACATTTATAATTGAATGTCACCTTGTAATACACATCTAATACTTAAATTTCCTAGTAATAATCCAAGTTTGTTTAAGAGTGAAACCATACCCCTTAGGATCTTAGTGATTAAGGAAAAGAAATATGACGTACGATTACCAAAGATTGTAAATATTTCTTTAGAAGGATTTTGAATGTGTAAAAAATTATAACTTTTGCATTTGAACCCCTTTTACCCCTCTTAGATTACTGTGTCCCTTAGTATGTAGTAGTGGATTACCATGAACTTCTCATATGGTGTAATTTCCCCCCCATCCATGAATGCTTTTGAAGTTAATAGATCGTGGAGCTTCTCTTAAGGTTATTGGAGAAGGAAATTTTAATGCATATTCACCCAATGATTTAAATGTTTCCTTGGAAGAAATTTGAGAAGCAGATAGTTGTTGGGTTGTCATGTATTAAGCATTTAATACTTTAGTGTTTAAGAGTGATGAAATGATTTGTTTTGTGCAAGGTCATCACTCCTTGTATTCATGAATCCCTAAGTCTAAATTATGTCTCATTTAAATTACAATTGCTCTAAAACAATGTCAATAGTGAGATCAAAGTACGCCGTAAGTGTAAAGAGTACAAGAGTTAATGATATTTTGGGTTAGGAATAATGTCACACTTGAAGTCCTTATAACTCAACTAGACATTTTCATGTTGTTAAAAATAAATATGAATTTCTCTTAGTGAGATCAAACTTTTAAGCGAACAAAAGAGATGGATAAATCTAAAGAAAAATTTCTTTATGTGGAAATGTTGAATGAATTCAAACAAGTTATTGAACTATAGAAACTATAACTAGAAAATAAAGATACCATGATGGAAGAATTTTTATGGGAAGAGGTATCTTGAATCTAAATCTCCTTTAAATCCTAATATTTCTTCTTTGAATTCATGTTAGTTTCCCTTATGTAACAAGGGTAAAATTTAAACATGGAATAAAGATTTGAGAAGCAGAACCTTAACATAATAATAAGAGAATTAGGATTTTTGTATGCAATTTGAAATATGGAAAATAATTATTGAAGTTAAGGAGATTATTGTAAGGGATAAAGATCCAAATTAAGTGTTTGTATTGTAAGTTGAATGTTAAATGAATTTAAGAATATGTAGCTGGAAAAGGAAAATTTATCGTTGCATGAAAAATTCACTTGGAATTTTAATCGTAATTAAAATGTAACCATGTTACTACTGTGTTGTGGATTTTTCAATCCTTGGGTCCCTTTTGTGGTTGGGTCATTGTTAGTATTCGTTCATTAGGGAAAGTGTGGCATCGTCATGTATATGGTGTTAGCATGTTGTCTATGTGGGATAATGTTTGTAATAATGTCTCATGTGTTATGCGTTGTCTAAAGCAATCCCTTGTGTTTTCATGTATCAAGCCATGCAAGTCAAAAAAAAAAATTTGATATTTTTTACTATTGTATATGTGTGTCAATTTAGTGGCCATTACAAAGTGACATAGAATAGGTCCCACTACTAGATACACTATGAGACTTATAGAAACTAAATACAAGGCGTGATTCTCAAATATTGTGCTTAACCTTGACCGGCCTAAGCAAGGAAATCTTCTAGTTCATGAAAACTATGAAAAACATAGGTGTTTATTGTTTCATAAAACTCGTTATATAAACAGAAAAGGTATTAATTATGATTATATAAATGTTCTTGTGCATAGTATCACACTATTATAGCTGAAAAATATTCAAAAGATTTTAATGTTGTACACAACCACAATAAAGTGATGTAACTCCTATAATACTATATATATTATCTGTACAATGTAGATGTCGATAAAGGGAGGGGAGAATCAAAGAACATCGATGCATGAAAAGAAAATGTGAAAGAACCTTAGTACATTGAAAAATTCTAATTTGTTAAAATATTTTGTTTCAAAAACCTGTATATTTTCCTTAAAGAAACCATTTGCAAAGTATAGGGTTTTTTAAGATTGGCCAATTTGACACAAAAATTATGTAAATTCACATAAAAAATTAAAATCTAACATTAAATGCATCAAAAAAATAAAAGTTTCCACTATTTTTAGTGATTTTTTCTAAAGGTTTAGGAAATTTCATTTGATAAAAATTATAATAAATTATATTCAAAACTAGGAAAAAATGTGTTTATAAAAATTAAAAATTAAAAATCTATGAGTGTTTTCCTTATTCTAAATCACAAATAGTTTACTTTCAAAATGTATTCTCTCTTCATCAAATAGGTGTATGTTATCTCCACCACTCTTGAGAAATTATGTTTTTGTATTTCATTTGAGAATATCTAGACAATTTTTGTATCTTTCACTCCCTTATCACATTAACTCTTCCATATAAGGCTCAAACATGGGGTCTTAACTTAGTAAAGGTGTGTGTAACTACTAATGTCTATAGTGTACATGCATGGTTAGTAAAGGTAAGTTCATGTAGTGTGGTGTTATCATTGTCACTGTCATTGTTGTTTTTGCCCCCAATTTGGCTGCTTGTTTCTCATATGACCAAACCTCCAGGAAGAAAACGATCAAGTAGTCAAATATGTCTATCTGTAAAAATGTTGTGTATAATACCCATGTGTATAGAAATTTGTAAAGTATGCAAATGTATAATACATGAAAAGAAAAATGTAATTGGAATATGTACACCTGATCCATGTCAAGAAAAAAGGTGTAGAAGGATATCCTTTACTGTCACGAGTTTTTTGTGCGATCTCATACCACCCTGGCTGAAGAAGTATAGGGAGGAAATGCTCTATGTCCTCCATACTTTAACCAACTATGCTAAAATGTGTGAAAATATGTGTATTGTCCTTGTTTTTTAGGTGATCTGATGCCACTGGACGAAGTAGTGTAGAGAAGCACACACACTGTAACCTCCAAGCCTATAACTACTCCACAGAATTACCGAAGGACACCATGTCCTATAGATACCATTGTGTATGGAGTTCGTAGACTTGTCTAAACTCACTCACCATATGTGAAATGGTGTAAATACCTTGTGTTACTAGAAACCCTCAATGATACCCCTGCTCTTTGAGGGTGCATGTGACATCACTCAAAGGAGAATGTGGCCCCAAAAGAGGACCAACCACAGTTTGACATGTAGAACTTTACTCTGTAGGGGGAAAGGTAAAACACTTGGTAGATACCAAGGTGAGCACAAAGGGGATGGCTAGCCAAATAAGTGTTATTTTAAATACACATGCATACAATAAGACAAGCGTAAAATATGAAGATAACGTACAAATTATCAAGCACAGTAGTGTAAACATGCAAGAAAAAATATTAGTCTGCACATAGCACATTGCAAACATGGGACATCACTCACGATGTTGCAAGACTTACTAGGCCATCATGGACAAAAAAAAACAAGCAAGTGTGTAGACAAGTTATGGGAAAATCCCACATATAATGGAAATACAATCAGAGAAGTAGAAACAAACAAGTAGTCATAGAAACATGTAATCTTACAAAACAAGTGTTGCACATGGAACACCCATTAGCATGTTAGAGCAATAACCAATATGTCAAAGCGCATATGAGCAAGTAGTATAAGATACTAAGTACAAAATGAAACAATAACACCTAGATAAAATGAAAGTGGATGCCCCTAGCGACCAGTATAGAAAGGTTAAAAGATGAGCATCCATTTCATGTTTAGAGTCCTGTATCTACAATCACATTAAACAAAGTCATGAATGTGCATGTGCATATGATAAGGAAATATAAGAAATAAATATAACATGTGTAGTAAAGTGAGCATGCAAAACACTAATAAGAAAGATTAAATGCCCCTAATACAATGTAGTATGTTGTGGATGGATGGAATGTAATGCAAGATGGATTGATAGGAGCAACGTGCCCCCCGAGTGGATGGAAGTGTATGCGATGAGGTTCGTTTTGTTTTCCCCCTCAGCAGTCAAGAATGAACCGTAAATGAGAGTGTGTTATTGGGAAATGGTTGATTAGTGTTGTTTATTTCTAGCACGCTGTGATAAGTTTGTATATGTAATGGTGATAAAATGTGACATGTGAAAGAGATGTGCATGAATGATAGAGCTAAAGTGTATATCACAACTTGTCGAATAAATGAGTGATGATTTATCCCTAAGCGTATATGACTATAAAATGAGTAGATGGGGATGGGTGACGATTCAGCCTAAATCGTATGTCACTACGAGATGAATAATAAAGGAGTGGTGATGTAACCTAAGGTGTGTACCACTACAAGATGACAATGGGGTTTTTTATTTTACCTAAAGCATATACTACTACAATATGATATAATGGGTGACAATTTAACCTAAGGTGTATGCCACTAATGCTGAAAATGTTGCATGATGAATGCAAGGTCCATTTGATTGGTAAACCCTTGACAGTTGAGTATGGACCAAGGAACTAAAGTGTGTCATAGGGTAGTGAGTGCAGCACGTAGAATAAAATGTAGTGTAAATGACCAAGTGATGAGGATGTAAATACGCGAAGTGGTTCATGCAATATAGGATGTGAAGTGTGTAAGGATATGCATAGGTGTGTATAGAAATGAAATATGTAAATGATGATAAGTAGAACTAGACCCATATGTAATAGAATCTAGTGTAGTATGTAGAATGTATATGATGCATAAATGTGCCATGTAAACAATGCACTATAGTATGTGTAGGGTGTATAGATTAGGAAATATGTATGATGCAGTGAGGGTAAGTGTAGAAAGTTGGTGGACCAAAAAGTGGACATGAAAACCCAAAATCCACGTACCATGAGCGCGGTTTTAAAAACCACGATCGTGGAATATTTTCTACAGGTTTAGGAATTTATGAACCTAAAACCACAATCATGGTTTATAATTCACGTTTGTGGTTTAAATAACGTTATTGCAGTTATAAACCATGATTGTGGTCCTCTGAGATAAAAATAACAGACCCGCGACCCCCTCATTTTCCCCCATATTCTCCCGTGAACCGTGATTTATCCTCCACTGTTGGCACTCATGCTTTCAATACCCCCTGAAAATTTCTCTTTGGAATTCTAGATCACGAAATTTTCAATGATGCTGCAAAGATGAAGAGGTAAGCCCTCGATTTTGATCAAATTTCTTGTATTTTAGTTTTTTTTTTGTGATTTTCATGGGTTTTTAAATTTTTTGTTTATGTATACAATTTATTTGTTTTTTCAGTTGTTCAGAAAGCTTGTAATCTTGTAAAATTTTCAAATATTCCTCAAAACCCTCCAAACATTCCTCAAAACCCTCCTCTAAATGTAGATCTACATCCTGTGGCTTCTTCTGTCCCCACGAAACCAACACGAAAATAAAGTGATATCGTTGGAAGAATCTGACAAAATAAAATTTCCATTGAGAACCTTATTTAGACAATAAGACAAAATCATACAACAAATCAGTCCCGCATGACTTTAGCCAACACATTACAAACATTGATTGGTGAAGTCAACTCCGCAACTAACCAAATACATAGATGGAATAACTTTAGAGCTGATTCTAAGTAGTTCTATGTAGATAAATTATCCCATGCTTTCGTAAAAGACAAAAAATTTTACAAAAAACCGCATATGTGCATTATTTACTGACCTGAGAACCAATGCCCCCTAAACTACTTGCAAATGGTTCCCAATCCATTGGTATCATGATGACCGAATCAAGAACAATTTTTGGGACCAATGGTGAATGGTTTTTTATTATCCACCATGCAACAATAATGAGGTTCCCCTCTATTTTTTGAAGAAATCATGTTGCATGGTCGTGCTTAATGAGGTCCCAAATTATTTTGAATTTTCTAAGTTTTATGAGTGAAGAGGTGGCTCTGCACAGAGTAGACCTGGTGCACGCATTGGTCAACCAAGGATCCCCCATGCCCCAAAACCCCCACTGCCTTCAGTTATTCCTCCTACAATGAAGGAGGTTGTGGAGATTGACACACTAAATACATTAAGGGAGCTCACTAAAACTCTGACCCAACATAGTGGCCAAATTACATTTGGTGATGTTGGTGGAAGTGCTAGTTCTAGTGCACCACACAACTATGGATCATGTGGTGCAATATGCATTGTGAGCGAGACATCATTTGTTGGATCAAATGATTTATTTTCTCTATATGAGATGATGGTGGAGGTTTTTGGAGCTAGTGAAAATGATCTTGGTCTTTAACAAGTAAATTCCAAATATTGTTTTCATTTTAAATAGCAAGAGCTGGTGAAGCACACATCCGACATCGACATGCTAGCTACTGTAGTTCGGCGTGTTACAGACATAATTTTCAAGTTACTTACATTTCAAATTTCATTTGATTACACTTTTATTATTAAATACACATTTTTAATGTTCGTGTATAATGTTTCATGTGTACATGTACATATTAATATGTTAGTCTTTTATATATGGGAGTGTGACGGGTCATCATTTTCTCTGGGCACTGAGGCTAATTGCATGCCTCATGTGAATTTTACGTACGTTAGTTTCTCTTTACACTTTGTTTCTAATTGTGGAAATCTCTAGTAGTTTACAATCCCATTACTCTAGCTAGTGTAATTTGATCATAATTGTTATCCAAAATCCATCCCTCAAGGTAATTTTTATAACTTGCATAGTTTTCTCATGCTGGAGCAAGTAAAAATGATGGTAAAAGGCAAAATATCAGGTTTTGAATGTCCCTTTGACTCTCTTCTAACACCCACATCCAAGAAAAAATCCAAGGAGTTAGTAAAAAATTGGAAAAAATCTAAAAATTCGGTTCGTTTTAGTGTATTGCGGAAAAATCAAGTATTTATGGCCCAGACCGCACAAGTACGCGTAGGACATCTGGGACCTAAAAATCCAAAATGGCCATAGGTGGTTCAAATTGGTAAAATCAGATGTTTTTGTCCCGCATGGTCCATGGGACGTCAGGGCAGTCAGGACCCGCATGGCCAAAATCACCGCAGGTAGAAGGAGTTGGTGAAGTCAGGAAACTTTTTCCTGTGCGGTCCACAAGATGTTGGGACATGAATTTGTTGTAGAGCCAAAATGGTTGGTTTGAAAAAAAATCAGAAAAATCAGGTTTTTAGAGACCAGGCTACACAGGTACACGCAGGACATCTGGGACCCGAAATGCCGAAGTAGCCGACAGGAAGGAAGCTCGCCGTGAAAGTGACAGTCAACGGCCCGGTCAACGTTGGGACAAGCGGGACACTAAAATTTGATTTTCTTGATTTGAAAATAGGGTCAAGTGTGATGTGGTTGAAGTGGAGGTATTCAGCCCAAGTCGCAGAAGGGACATTTGGGACACCAAGACCTGAAAATACCCGATATAGCTGCATGCAAGGGAAAACACTACAAATCAAATCCCGGACTTCAAATGGCCATAACTTTTAACCCTGAGCTCCGATTTTCAAAAAAATTGACTTTCTAGAATGGGAAAGATTTCTTCTATGCCATAGAAGGTAAAGGAAACATCTTCAGCTCTAATAAATTAAATGTAAAGTCCCATTAAATGACATAAATGCCTGGCAGACCCAAAATAGCTGCCTGCACTCTGAATGCCATAATTTTTGTATTTCTCAACGAAAATACATAAAATTGGTATCGTTGGAATAGTGATTCCAAGCCCTATGCACATGAGTTAAGAAATCATGAATTTTATGAATATTAGATGGATATTTTTCAAAAAAAATTCCCAAGTTTGAAATAGTGATTTTATTTGGTAGTTGGGATACTTTAATGAAGCATGGGTTGACAAGTTTCACTGCTACAAGTAATGGGATAGTATGGGGGGCCTTTTGCAAGTAACATAACATAATTTCACTCCATTTATGACACCTTACAAGTGGTTGAAGGATAGATTTCAGGATTTTCATTTTTCCTCTCTCTCTTTCTCTTCTCAAAAATCTATAAATTGGAGTGTTGGGCTCATTATAAAGGGATATAGTTTTGGAGTAGCAAAACTATGTCAAATTTGTTTTGTGAAGTCAATGTGCTGTAGGCCCTTGTAGTGGATTCCTTGCATGGTGATCTAGGACCTTATCTCGTAATAGATTGAACTGTGCATATCAATGAAGCAATAGATGCAAGTTTGTGGATGTATCTTCCCCTACTGTGTTTTTTGCATTCTTCTTGCCCTTTCAATATCATGCAAATATATTATGCCTATTTATACTCTTGCATGGATTAATTTTTATTGTGCACACATGGAATATTGTTGTGAATGCATTTACTAGATTTTGGAGAATTGTTATTACCCCTTCTAGTATGCACTTTGCTTCTGTTTTTCACACATTGGAGGATATTTTCACACTCTCCCTTTCTAGTGTATCACCGCTTTAGTGTAAAAAAAATTTTCATGCACTCTCTCTCCCTGGTCCCTTGGAAAGTTAGATTAGGACAGATAGTTTTTCTTACATTAGAGTAGATTGTGGTAGGTAGTCTAGGAGCAAGAACTATCTTTCTCTGGAGGTCTATCAAGTAGCAAGTCCCTCAACTTGGAGATAATACCCATGTTATCAAATCACATCATGAGCTCAAACACACACACTTGTGCAAACTGTAGGGTGTTGTAATTCGGTGATAATAATAACATTAAGCTCTTATGAGGAAAGGGTTAATTTTAACGCTCTCCTAGATATACAAACTCTCCTTTTATCATGATCACAGACACTTACCTCTATGCTAGACATGTTTCTAGAGCACTCCATATCTAATGCTTTCTCCATCATCCTTTTCCTCTAAGGATCTCTTTTAGCTTCTTAGGATGTATGCATAACTGACCTTGCCAACATTATTAGTTATATGCATTCTTTATTAACCCTCTTGTCTCTAAACAATAAACAAATGAAAATATGGGATAAGTTACCTACACTTCTAAATATATCATGGGTCCCTTGGTTCATGTTTATCACCAATACTCCATATGAAAGTCTATACACCTAATCTCATATTATATATTTGTTCTTCATCAAGTTTCTCTATATTTGCATTCTCGTGTACATAATGGATATAGCTTTATGACTTGCCTAGAAACAAGTTCTACATACTAGAAATACATTCCACATCTTTAATGAATTACTTCTTGAATATCTCTAATAACCCTTTTTGTGACTTAATATTTTCTTGTATAGTTAGTTTCATTCAACTGATGGAATTTTCTTTATTCCTACACCCCTGAAATCATTCAAACATCTCATTCATACCTGGTATCACCTTCATACCTAGTCTAAGATCACTATTTATCAAATTATAGTGAGAAGCCTGAATTTTTCCTTCATTTTTATACACTGTACTTTTACCAAGTTGCTTGAATTTTTTTTATCTACATAACTTTCACTACACTGTATCAATCACCATGAAATCTTGGGGTTTTCTAATTCATGCACAAACAGAGATAATTTGAAATTTATAGCAACATTCACTTGTACAATAAATAGTTACAAAAATCCCTAGATACAGCCCGAGAGCTTACAATTTTCTCTAAAACCCAAATTATGCAATTTCAAGACACATAAAAGTTATGACTATGATCTACATCACATGTAGGAGCTTTCTATATTAATAGTAAAGATAGATTAAACAAATAAATAGGACTAATTATCATTCTCTACTTCATCATAAGGTGTTTAGACTATTGGTTCGGTCATGTGTACACTTGCAATCTTAAATAACTCTTTGTTTTAGGCTTTATTCATACTAGTCCTCTTCTAATGCTAATACAGATTGCTAGATAATTTTCAATTAATATTGATCTAAATGTTTTTTTATAGCTTATGAATGCAAGAGATACTCCTCCCTATATGTACAATGTGGAGGTTGTTGTTGATGCTACCATACCATCTGCAAATCCACCAATTTAGGTACAATTTTTCAAATTTGTTGAATTTTGGAGGAATTTTTTCTTATTACTTATCTACAATATCAAATTTTGTACATGAAATATTTAATTTGAATTATTCATTTGTAGAACTCTACAATGCGTCAATGAAAAATTGATAGGGATCATGAGATTGCGGTAATATTTCACATGCATTATAAATTCTAAGTTTCTAAAATTTGAATGTATTTTAAAAATTTGGGGTTTAAAAACTTGATGCTTATGAATGTGCAAGCTAGGTTGCAGGCTTGTTTAGATACACCTTAGACCACACAGATGAAATTTGTAGTGGCATTTCCCTCGACTACATCCAAAGGTCATGGACATGCTTCTTTTAGCAGGGAGAAAAGAGGGAAGATGTTTCATGATTACATTCATAGGACCCATGTATAGATATATATGTCATCTGGTCCTAGTTCATGATTCTTCATAGTCCATGCATATATCCTTATGCGACCACATGTGGTCCTATATGTATGACACACTTACTTCAATACATTATGAACTTATATTTTCAGAGACATGTGACACACTTAATTTGATACATTATATCCATGTTGGTTTTCATAACGATATTGTTTTTATGTTTGATTTGATTTCATTGCACATGATATACTTCTATGTATGTTTTCATAACTATATTAGTTATATGTTTGATTTAATTTGATGGCCTTAATTATGTGACCATTATCTATATGATATATATGATATATGATGTTATGTTATTGTTATTATATATAATGTTATGTTATATAATGGTTTTGAAGGTTTTTGGGTATGCTGGTATCCAAATTCATTCTCCCTTTCAATCTGAGAAGCAACACAGATTCGACAGGGAGCTTAGAGACAAATAGATCATAGTGTGTGTCATTTTGTAGCCGGGGAGGAGATCTAACTGGACCTTTGTTACTCGGATTTGTGGAGAGATGAATAAAACCTTTAAGAGGATTTGACCTGTCCTCACTACTTTAGGTTGTGCCTCTTCGACCAGGGTAAGAGGACCCTTAGTGTAACCTCTATTTGATGAAGGAGATGGAGATATCATTCTTTTTCACAAATTCTATGAAAATAACCTTGGGAAAATATGGTCAGTACTCCATGATTTAACTCTTAAGAGTTATCACTTCTAAACGAAGGAGATAATTTCAACACAACGATAAGGTTACTGAAGACATTAAGAAATCTTGATTGTTCTGCATATTTTAGCAAGTAGATTTTGTTCCTTTGTTGATACAGAGGGCAAACAGGGGTAGTTCAGGGTGGATTCATGGTTTTTGAATAATGTTGGTGGGAGATGAAGCACGATAAAGTTTATTATACTAGATCTTCGAAGGGACTTCACAACAATGAACAACTTCAACAATAGAAAGCTTTAAAATAGTTAAGTTGTTCCTTCAACAAGAAGGTGTGCTTTAATGGAGGCCCAGATCAACACATTTTCACATAATCTTTGAGACTCTAACACGAAGGCTTGAATTGAAAGACTCAATTAAACACCAAAATTTCTAATTAATCACACCTAAGGTACACCTGAAGACTTACAGACAATCTTTATCAACAAATGATAGTGAATTATTTTAAACTTTTTTATTTCATCCAAGATGAAGGCTCTTATTGAAATGAAATTGAAAATAGCATTAGACTTTCACAGGAACGAGATCCTACGTGATTTCACAAAATTTTCAATGTAAGATTGCAATAGGAATGAAAGAAATTATTTGCAAACATTCTGAAAAAAAATTGAAAGAAATTGCTAGAGATTGGGCACAAATAAATTTCAAAATTGCTTAGATTCGTCAGCAAGGGAAAGCTTCTAGAGAAATCTCAATTCTCGTCAATGGCTAGACATGTGGAACCAACTTAAGATGATAGAAAATCTAACACAGAAGAAAATAATAGGTTATCTCATCTTTGGTCTATCACGAAGACGACTTTCTCAAAAAAATTCTTAGGAATTCAAACTCCAACCCTTTGCAAGAGTATTCTCATTGAATTTATACATTTTGCGTATTGAATTTTCCCCCCCAAAGAGAAGAATATTTGAGGGACATTTTTTTGTTACCAATTTGTTTCAAACAACGAAGTTTAACAAACTCAAATCCGAAATCTACCACGTGGACCAATTGTGAACTGATCACCTTTCTTGGGCCCTCGACTAATGACTAGGATGTCATGCCACAACTTTTTAGGAGTCCTTTTAATCATTCTGATTCTGCTATGCAAGAAATCCCCTTATTAATCATTTTTTGAAGCCTCTGCATAGCTGGACTTGATAGGTTAATCCTTTTTACTCTCAAGGCAACGCCCTTTTCACCTTTTACACCTCCACTTTCATCATTTCATCATTTTTCCCTCTTTTTCCTCTGCAATTTCTTCCCCGCATCCATTTCCTCTCGTAATTCCTATTTTTTTCGAGTGCCTGATTAATTCCCACTTCAAAATATCGACATTAATGATACTTGGACTCACAATTTAAGTTTCAAATCCATTCAATGGCACCTTATCGATAGAGACGACAAATAAATGCATCAAAGAACGATGAAAAACATTATGTATTCATGTCTCCAAGAGTCTTGGAGTAAAAATGGCAGAAAAAAGGTGAAATACACAGCAACCATTGATCCTGCCCCTTTTCCACTTTATATCGTAGTTGTCCACGTGTTTCCTTAGCGTAACTGCAAAGGAGAAGCACAGAGGAAAGTCTCAAATAAGTATGATCCTTCCACGTACCTTAGGCCCAAGAAAAACACCTCTTGGCCTTTGAAAAGTCTCAGTGAAAAAAGGAGCCAATGGAAGCCTCCACGTTTCTCAATGGCGCATTTTGAGATGGTCCCCATAAGTAGAGACCCCAAACAAGCACAGGCTCAACACGTGTCTCAATTCAGTAGAGTCTATTAAAAATTTTGAAGGTTCATCGAAAGGCACCATGTGTTTAGGGTTTGAGACATTTTTCTTTGGCCGTTGAAAAGTCCAAGAAAAAGGGCAGAGTGAGTGGAAGCCTCCAAGTGTCCTCTTAGTGCTTCTTCAAAATAAAACTTAGGGTTCAGTCCCCCAACAGGTGAGATCCCTCCACGTGTCCTGGGCCCTTTAGAAATTTTCTTGAAAATTCTAAGTAAGTGAAGGCCTGGTGGAAGCCTCCATGTGTCTTTATGGCACAACTTCAAGATGGTGCCCAAGAGCGGAGACCTTTACCAAGCGCAGGCTCACCATGTGTCCCAGGTCTTAGAAAATTACTTTGAAAAGTCTAAGTAAGGGAAGGCCCTATGGAGGCCTCCACGTGTCTCCCTATCGCAATTACTAAGGTGGGACCCTGAGGTAGATCATCAAATGAGCGCCAGCCCTTCACATGTCCATGGCCTACCAAAACTGTACCGGCTGTATGAAAAAATTGTCTAAGTCTGGGCAAAGCAGAGGAATCCTCCATGTGTCCCCGCAACGCAACTCTAAGGCCAAACCAAAAGGTGAATTTTCAAATGAGCGTCATTCCTCCACATGGACAAGTTTTGGATTGAAGCAAGCCTTAGAGTTTTAAAGTGCCTCGTCGAGCCACATCCAACTAAAAAGGGCCACATTTACTGTGATGTAGAGATGTACATTTGACGTGGAAAACTCACTTGTCAAACCGTAAAAACATAGGAAAACCACCCTTTGAGCCCAAAAATGAATCTTTCTTCAAGGACAAACAATTTGGAAATGTTATTATGCTCAAATATGATCCTCCAAGCTGCATCCAATCATGTTTCCTCAAGTATTTGGGACAAAAATGATAGGGACAACAACACGCGACTGCGGAAAATGGAAGGAAAGGAACAACTCGAGTTTTACGCCCAATTTATAGACTACTTCAGATGGACAGAGAAATGAAAAACAAATTATGGACCTTTAAGTGATCCTCAACCAAGGAAGGGATTGATCATGGCAACCAAATGGAGGACAGGGTCTTCAAGCACTAACACAAGGAGATAGAAAACATGACAGAGGCTGCAAACTAAGGAATTTCAATGACAAATGGGGCGAGACTAATTTGAGAACCAACAGGGTGAAAGATCATTATTTTTAATAGATTCAAGTGTGGAATTATATAAAGTTTCTTATTTTAAGCATGTGGTTAACACACTCCAAAGTGGGACAAAATCTACACAATTAAAAATGGTCTTGAAGGATTTATTACAAGTCATTTTATATGTTTTAGTGTAATTACAATTTAATTGTTAAGTATTAGTCCAAATTAAGTGTTATTTATGTTTTGGTATCCAAATTTTTTCTCCCTTTCAAGTCGAGAAGAAACACATATTCGATAGGGAGCTTAGAGATAGATAGATCATAGTGTGTGTCGTTTTGTATCCAGGGAGGAGATCTAACTAGCCCTTTGTTACTTAGATTTTTGGAGAGATGGATAACACCTTTAAGAGGATTTGACCTATCATCACTACTTTAGGTTGTGCCTCTTCGACCAGGGTGATAGGACCCTTAGTGTAACCTTTGTTTGATGAGGGAGATGGAGATATCCTTCTTTTGCACAAATTCTATGAAGAGAACCTTGGGAAAATATGGTCAATACTCCATGATTTAACTCTTAAGAGTTGTCACTTCTAAATGATGGAGATACTCTCAACGCAAGGCTAAGCTTACTGAAGACATTAAGAAATCATGATTGTTGTGCATATTTTAGCAAGTAGATTTTGTTCATTTGTTGATACACAATGAAAACAGGGGTAGTTTAGGGTGGATTCATGGTTTTTAAAAAATTTTGGTGCGAGATGAAGCACGATAAAGTTGATTATACCAGATCTTCGAAGGGCCTTAACAAAAATGAACAACTTCAACAATAGAAAGCTTCAGAATAGTTAATACGTTCCTTCAAATAGAAGGTGTGCTTCAATGGAGGACCAAATCAACATGTTTTCACATAATATTTGAAACTCCAACACAATGGATCGAATTGAAAGACTCAATTAAACACCAAAGTTTCTGATTAATCATGCCTAAGGTACACCCGAAGACTTACAAAAAATCTTTATCAACAATTGACAATGAATTGATTTTAAATTTGTTTATATCATCCAAGATGAAGCCTCTTCTTGAAATGAAATTGCAAATACCACTAGACTTTCATAGGGACAAGATCTTGTGTAATTTCATAAAAATTTCAATGTAAGATTACAATAGGAATGAAAGAAACTATTTCCAGACATTCTGAAACAAAGTAGACACAAATTTCTAGAGATTGGAGACAAGTTAATTTCAAAATTGCTTAGATTCATCAGCAGGGGAAAGCTTCTAGAGAAATCTCAGTGCTCGTCAATGGCTATACGTATGCAACCAACTTAACACAATAGAAAATATAACACAGAAGAAAATAACAGGTTATCTCAGCTTTGGTCTCTCACGAAGATGAATTTCTCAATTTTTTTCTTAAGAATTCAAACTCTGACCCTTTGCAAGAGTATTCTCATTGCATTCATACATTTTTCTCACTCAATTTTCCACCTAAAAGAGAAGAATATTCAAAAGAATATTCGAGGGACCTTTTCTTGTTACCAATTTGTTTCAGATAATGACATTTAATAAATTCTAATCCGAAATTTTCTAGGTGGACCAATTGTGAACTGATCACGTTTCTTGGGTCGTGGACTAAGAACTAGGATGTTATGCTACAACTTTTCAGGAGTCCTTTTAATCATTCTAATTTTGTCATGCGAGAAATCCCCTTTCTAATCATTTTTCATTACCTCTGCATAGCTGGACTTGATAGGTCATTCATTTTTTCTCTCGAGGCAATGGTTTTTTCACCTTTTATGCCTACACTTTCATCATTTCATCCTTTTCCCCTCTTTTTCCTCTATAATTTCTGCCCCGCATCCATTTCCACTTGTAATTCCCATTTTTTTGAGTGCCTGAGTAATTCCCAGTTCAAAATATCGACCTTAACGATACTTGGACTCACAATTTAAGTTTCAAATCCATTCAATGGCACCTTATCAACAGACATGACAAATAATTTCATCAAAGAACGATGAAAAACATTATATGTATTCACGTCTCCATGATTCTTAGAGAAAAAATGGCAGAAAAAAGGTGTAATACATAGCAACTGTTGATCCTGCCCCTTTTCCACTTTATATCGTAGTTGTCCACATGTTTCCTTGGTGCAAATGCAAAGGAGAAACACATAGGCAAGTGTCAAACAAGTGCGAGCCTTCCACATACCCTGGGCCCAAGAAAAAAACCTTTTGGCCTTTGAAAAGTATCAGTGAAAAAAGGAGCCAACGGAAGCCTCCACGTGTCTCAAAGGCACATTTTTAGATGGTCCCCAAAAGGAGCAACACCAAATAAGCACGGGCTCAACACGTGTCTTAATTTGGCATTGTCTGTTAAAAAAGTTGAATGTTCAGCGGAAGGTGCCATGTGCCTAGGGTCCGAGACATTTTTCTTTGACCATTGAAAAGTCCAAGCAAAAGGGCAGAGTGAGTGGAAGCCTCCAAGTGTCTTCCTGACGCTTCTTCAAAATAAAACTTAGGGGTCTATCCCTAAATAGGCGCGGTCCCTCCACGTGTCCCAGGCCTTTTAGAAATTTTATTTAAAAGTCTAAGGGAAGGCCTGGTGGAAGCCTTCATGTGTCTTAATGATGCAACTTCAAGATGGTTCCCAAGAGTGGAGACGCTGAACAAGTGCAGGCTCACCACGTGTCCCAGGCCTTAGAAAATTGCTTTGAAAAGTCTAAGGGAAGCCCCAGTGGAAGCCTCCACGTGTCTCCCTATCACAATTGTTAAGGTGGGACCTTGAGGTGGATCCTCAAATGAGCGCCATCCCTCCATGTGTCCATGGCCCACCAAAACTGTACCGACTGTATGAAAAAATTGTCTAAGTCTGGGAAAAGTAGTGGAATCCTCCACGTGTCCCCTCGATGTAACTCCAAGGCAAAACAAAAACGTGAATTTTCAAATGAGCATTATTCCTCCATGTGGAAAAGTTTTGGGTTGAAGTGAGCCTTAGAGTTTTAAAGTGCCCGCCGAGCCACATCCAACACAAAAAGGGCCACATTTATTGTGATGCAGAGATGTAAATTTGATGTGGAAAACTCACCCGTCAAACCGTAAAAATGTAGGAAAACCACCATTTGAGCCCAGAAATGAATCTTTCTTCAAGGACAGACAATTTGGAAATTTTATTAGGCTCAAATATGATCCTCCGAGCTACATCCAATCACGTTTCCTCATGTATTTGAGACAAAAATGATAGGGAAAACAACACGTGACTGCGGAAAATGGAAGGAAAGGAACAACCCGAGTTTTACGCCCAATTTATAGACTCCTTCAAATGGACAGAGAAACGAAAAACAAATTCTAGACCTTTAAGTGATCCTCGACCAAGGAAGGGATTGATCATGGCAACCAAATGGAGGATAGATTCTTCGAGCACCAACACAGGGAGATAGAAAACAAGACAAAGGCCGCAAACTGAGGAATTTCAATGACAAACGAGGCCAAACTAATTTGAGCACCAACAAGATGCAAAATCATTATTTTCAATAGATTCAAGTTTGGAATTATATAAAGTTTCTTATTTTAAGCACGTGGTTAACACACTCCAAAGTGGGACAAAATCTACACAATTAAAAATCATCTTGAGGGATTTATTACAAGTCATTTTATATGTTTTAGTGTACTTATAATTTAATTCTTAACTATTAGTCCAAATTAAATGTTATTGATGTGGGTAAAAATAAGGTCTTAATTTGAATTCACTTGTTTCAAAAAATCTAGAAACATTGTAGTTTAGTTTGAACAAGATATGCAAAAAATATTCTTGACACTCTATTGTGTATTTACATGCTTTAAAAAGAGATCAAACAATCATTAGAATATTTACATGGTAATGTGTTTTCCTTGTTACAATCTCATTGATGCGAGCCGAGAAGTGATAAGTCATGCCCCAGGATGTTGTGGGAGAAAATTGTCACTCTCAATGTGTTTGATTGGGGCAGGTATATTCCTTCGGGTGTTATGGTGGGCTAAAAGGAGGCCCATTTTGGAGTCAGACCACCCGATCCAGAGCTGAGAACCCCTTCCCTATTAATCCCAATTCACGTTTTCAGCAGAAACGTATGGCGATCACAACTTGGTACTCGTTCATCCAAAATAAGAACTGTCTAAGCCAAAACTTGAGTGAAGGAGGCCTCTAGTTGTACCCAATAATTTAGGGTCGTGGCATTCCTTAAGCCTTCATGGCATATATGTTTACAAATTGCCTTTTCTAGATAGTCCTAGGAAATGAATGGAGCCGAGTAGTGAGAATTCATGCCTCGAGATGTTGTGGCATCAAACTGACTGCACCAACACGTTCAAGTGGCAAGTATAATGTTTGGGAAGGCATACTTTTGGTGTGGGATAATGTTGATGCTTCCAAGATACTTCGTTCAAGTGTAGTCCCTTAAGAGCCCTGAGACAAAAAAAATTGTTCAACTTCAACGGGTGATTACTCAGTCTTCGTGGCACCTAGAGACATATCTTTAGATCCTACACCTTAATGTAGGGACCCTCTAAAATATCATGAATTAGTTTTTTCCATCTCCAATCGGTACTCTTGCTACACCAATGTTTGAAAAAATGTAAAATAGTGCAGTTTGAGATAGTGTAAGGCTGTCAAATGTTATATTTTGCAAACGGTGGGTCGTGGCACAAAACTGGCTGCACCAACATGTTTAAGTGGTTAGGTAAACAATAGAGGAAGCATCATTTCGGTGCTGGAAAATGTCATTTATTTTGGTCTACTTCATTTGGGCATAGTCCCTTAAGATCCCAGAGACCAAAAAACTATACAACTTTGACACGTGATTACTTGGTCTTTGTGGAACCTAGAGACGTCTCGTTAGATCCTATACCTCAGCATTGGGAAACTATACAATAGCATGAGCCAGTGTAAAGTTGTCAAATGCTATATATTGCAAATGGTGCGTCCTGACACAAAAATGACTACACCAACATGTCTGGGTGGCTAGCTAAATGCCAAAGGATGTGTCGTTTCAAAGCAGGACAATGTCATTTCTTCCAGGCTACTTCGTTCAGGTGTAGTCCCTTAAGAGCCTTGAGACGAAAAAACCATATAACTTCAATGGGTGATTACTCAGTCTCTGTGACACCTAGATATGTATCATTAGATATTACACCTTGGCATAGGGACCCTTTACAATAGCCATGTCTCAATTTTTTTAATCTCCAATCAATTGTATCACAGCCCTGTTGTTTGCAAACACATGAAATAATGTAGGTTGAGTCTGTGTAAGGCTATCAAATGCTATACTTTGCAAATGGTGGGTCATGGAAGTGATTGGAATGTGCCAACATGTACAAGTTGCTAGGTAAAAGCTACAGGAGGCATCGTTTTAGTGTGGGACAATTTCATTGCTTCCGAGCTATTTCGTTCAATCATGTCCCTTAAGAGCCGTGAGACCAAAAAATAATACAACTTTGACGGGTGATTACTCAATCTCTGTGACACTTAGAGACATCTCATTAGATCCTACACCTTGGCGTAGGGACCCTCTACAATAGGCTAACTCAGTTTTTTCCATCTCCAATTGGTGCTCTTGTTGCCCTATTTTTCGTAAACGCATGAAATAGTGCAGTTTGAGCCAGTGTAAGGCTTTCAAATGCTATATGTTACAAATGGTGGGTTGTGGCATCAAAAAAATTGTGCACAGGCATAGCGATGGCCTTGTAAACACATAGAGAGGCATTGTTTTGGTTCCCTATGTTCCTGGTGCTTCCAGGCTACCTCTTCCAGAGCTAAGAACCCCCTCCATAGGTACATAAACCATTTTGAGTTGCTAATCTTTTCTTGTAAAAACAATGAAAGCTTCTCTTAGCTTCGAGAATATAAAATTCTCTACTAAAAATTCCAACCACTTAAAGGTGGAAGCTTTTCTAGCACCACTAATCTGCATAAAAGTGTAAGTCAAAGAAATTTAAGTTAAATCAAAACCATACTAGATATATACAAAATACACAAATTTAATAAAATATATAAACTTGAATCTAGAACTGACAAATTTAAACAATTCAAATAAATTATATATACCAAACGATCATGTAAATTCATCCCAACATTCACCATCAGGATGTGAAAGTGGAATCTTTTTTAGCACCACTAACTTGCATAAAAGTGTTACTCAAAGAAATTTAAGTTGAATCAAAACCATATACTAGATATATACAAAATACAAAAATTTAATAAAATAAATGAACTTGAATGATTTGGTTGACAAATTTAAACTCTTCAAATAAATTATATATATCAGAGGAACATGTATAAATTCATTCCAATGAACCATCAGGTCGTGAAGGTGGAAGTTTTTCTAGTAGCACTAACTTGCATAAAAGTGTTAAAGTCAAAGAAATTTAAGTTAAATCAAAAACATAGTAGATATATAAAAAATACAAAAATTTAATAAAATATATGAACTTTAAGATCTAGTTGACAAATTTGAACACTTCAAAGAAATTATATATACCAGATGTGAGCATGTAAATTCATTCCAATGAACCATCAGGATCGGATCTACTCTAAATAGTAGACATGATTGCTTCATGATTTGAATCTCGAACCTTCTAAAGAATCTTATTATTAGGCCTTCCTCGATATCTATACAATTGAATATTTTTGCTAGAACTAGATGTAAATATAAGAGTATTTTCCTATGTGTCTCAAAGTCTTCAAACACCTAAACAGATGAATTTTTAATGGATACCGTCAGGCCAAGTTCCAGTAACTACCATTGACCCTGTAGGGTACTCAATATCTTCGCCATCTATAATAGAAGAATTCAACTTCATTCTTTCCTCAATGCAATGACATAAGAAATACTATGTTCCTTCTTCATTGTATTATGTCGCAATAAGTGCAAACACATGTCCTACAAAACAATAAAGTTTTCAACTCAAATTTAAATTACATATTAATTTCAATGGATGTAACTCAATACAAAAATTGTAAATAACCATTTACCTTGTCACAAAAAAATCAAAATGTCATCAAATTCCTTGGATGTTGTAATTTCATCTAGAGAAATTAGTTCTAATACCTGTGCAGGTTGATAACTAGGAAGCGGAGGTAGAGGACTACATATCTATCAATCCACCCGTTCTTGTGAATCACACTCAGCAGTGATAAATTCAATACAATATGCACAAAAACACACCAACTTTCTTGTCCATGTGGCCCATGAATTAGCATCTTAGCTAAAAAATGAGTGCATATCACTGGACCCTATGAGTGTCATACAATCCTCATAGTTAGAAATTTGTTGTTCCTCTATCAACCAAAAATATCTGCGAACTGTGGAATTTTCTTGAGAACCTTGGGATATGTTGTTGTTTAACCTGATTCTTAGACATTTCTTTGAAAATGACGAAACAAATAAGGTTATGGGCGTAGGAGGAATACCTGTTGAAATACTGGTTGATAGGTTGTTGTGCGCTTATGACTTGTGAATCCACAGCTGATCGTGAGAGATTCCCTTTGGCTAGGAGGAAATACTTGAAATGGAACATAAGACCACCAGAAAGAGTTAAACAGTATATGCAGTGAACTTCCTAGCATGTGCTAGATCCAAGAAGTGCAATACTTCCTAGACGACTGTCAATCCATTGTTTAAAACAATTTAATGTTGGTAATGAAGTAAATTCTATTGCAGTTAAAATGATTTAGGTATCTCATTTAAAACACAATAAGAAATATATAATCTAACAAGCTAGGTTAAAATAAAATCTAAAGGTCAAGTAACTGGTTCTGGGTCTCTACAGGTCTGACAGAGGTCTTAGGCAGGTCACAGTTGATTAAGGGTGATGTGAGAATAGGTGGGTAGGTTACTGTTTTGGGTTTGTATTGGTAAATACAGAGACCGATACCGGCTAAGGGTGACTGAATCCGGTTGGGGAGAACTAGTGCCGGTTATTGTGGAATGTTGGGACTGTCACAAAATGAAATTTAGATTTCCCTTATGATTGCACAAAGGACTAGGTTAGTCGAAGTGAGGTATTAAGTTGTTTGATTGAGATTTAGCGAGGGTTTAATGGGGATATGGAGGGGTGAGTATTAAAGGAGGTCAATGAGTGGCTAGGATAACAAAGGATGAAGATACAATGATTAAATGAATGAACTGGAGGAGTAAAATGTTTCACTTACTTGGAATGTGGCTCTGGATGTCTGTGAGTGAGGAATGAAGGTGTTGATAAGAGGTTGAATGTTACAGAGGATCACCAAACATTGGGGAGCTCTTATATGATATGCATGTGCTCTCCTTATTTCCTGATTGGATCAAATCTGTGTTGGGTGGTTGTTGGATGAATGTTGGATGTCTGTACAAGAGAAAATGCTTGATCTCCTTCCTTGAATGCGTGTTCTCGCAGAAACTTGTTCTCAAAAGATGTGATATCTCTCATGCATGTGCCAACTTTTTGTCAACCTTGAAAATAAGGTTGTTTTGGGGGTCAAAAGGTCACTGACGGAGGTTCGGGCTTAAAAAACGATGGTTAAGGGTAACCGGCATCAGTTAGGGTGGGATTTCCTAGGTTTACTAAACTAGGTAGATCCCCTTGATTTTCTGGGATCTTGTGTCATTCCCTCATGGATTAGACTGGAAGATTCTTTTAAGCATGCGGGAATGTGGTTAGAGGGAATGTAGGCATTGATTTTTTAGGGTTTCGGTAAGTCTTAGTTAGTTATGGCAACTTACTAAGAATAGGTCTTAGGGTGAGGTGGATATGAGGGCATTATCCCAGTTATGATATTTAAATAATAAATATAGTGAGGATAATGAATTAATTTAATTTAAATAATTAAATTAATATTCTAGTGGGGTGAAGGGGGCCATGGCTAGGTGGATGTGTTCAACATATTTATTTATCGAGGGACCAAGGGGAGTGTGACCCAATTTTGGTGTCTACATTTTGCCCCTTTTTTTTACGTAGCTTGTATTGGTAAGCGACGCTGACAAAAATAAGATGTGGTTACCCATGTGTGGGTGGAGGTGATCCCCCTCAAACTAGGAACTGATGAGGCAGAAGGCAGAATCGGTGAGTGGTGTGATAAAAGGTAAATGTGATGAAAAGGAAGGTGGGTAACAGGGGAAAAAGGAGCAAGGTCTACTTGGGTAATCTAGGTAATGGGTCAAGGTCAAAGGTAGTAACAGTCAAACACATGCACATGTATAAACTGTAGCACACTACTAGGTTGAAGAGCAGGAAAAATCTACATTGTATAAGGTCGATAGGTTTATCCAAACAAGGTTGAAGTGATTCCGGTATCCAAGGTATAGCATATGGTCAGGAAACACAACGTAGGTTAGGTGCAGGAACGTTTAGGTGTGTTCCGGTACACCAAAGGTAGGGTCAGGATAAATGGTCACGATAGGAGGAAAGGTAAGGTCATTAGGTCAATCAACACAGGTAACAGTGTCACAAGGTATAGCAAACACATGGGGTCAAAGGTCACTAGCGATGTTCCAAGTTCAAGTATCTAGGTCACGGCACAGGTAGGGCCGAGGTATGGGTAAAATAATGAGTCCCCAAAGGAGGACGATGCGAGGTAGTAAATGATGAGGTCAGGAGGGTGAGGTAAATGGTTCAAGTCAGGTTGGTTTAGGCATAGATTGAGTCAGGTCGGTTTAGGCATGGATCAAGTCAGGTCGGTTTAGGCATAGATCGAGTCAAGTTGGTTTAGGCATGGATCAAGTCAGGTTTGGTTAGGCATGGTTGAGTCAAGTCTTAGGCATGGTTGAGTTAGGTTTGGTTAGGCATGGTTGTATTTGAATTAGTTGAAGTTGTGATTCACAAATTTATAAAATGAATGATGATATGGGTCATGTTTATCATACATGCATGATGATGGTAGAGAAATGGAAGTCATAATAAATGAATGTTGTGATGATGATAAAAATGTTAAACAACTTGTTGTTTGCTAGGTTTAATTTCTAATTCTGTGATATAAAAAGGAAACTACGTAGGGGAAAAATGTGATTTTAAGAAGATGAAATATAAATTGGTTAGGGTAGAGAGTGGCCGAGCTAACCTCTAAGGGCCCCATGCCCTCGGAGTGCTGCCTACATAGTCCTGGCGAAAAGGGACCTCAGGCCGATGTAGTTCTCCTATAAGCTAGGGAAGAATATGAGGAGGTATGAAAATAAGTTGGTAGGTTTTAGGCATATTTTGGGTTTAGGTTTGTTAGGTGTGGGTGGGTTATAAGAAAATTAGTGTAGGTGATGTCAATTGTGACAAAAGAAGAAGCTTACCCTAAAGGTATGTGTCGAGGACCAAGTCTTGTATAAGGTAATCAAAACGTAAATAAAGATGGGTAAAAGGTACGAGGCGGTAATAAAGCCACTTGATTGGTTAGGATTATACCAAGTAGATCATACCTTGGAGGAGGCGATGAACGTGAGTCCCTAAAGGCATTGCATGATTGAGTGTTTGAAGGGTGAAAATTAGTCACATGATCACCAAATGTCATGGTTCCCAAGAGGTCCCTTGAGGCAGTAGGAAAAGGGAGTGTGAATGGTGAGAGGGGTGAAAGGTAGGTATGTTTTATATGATATGTGGTACCATGCTCTGTGGGAAAGAGATCCAAGGTCACACTAGGCAAGTCCATGACTAAAATTATTCTATTTTGACTTGTATTTGAGATAGACTGATTGATGCGGGAAGTCTATATGGGATGAGGAAATTAACTCCTTGAGGTCTTCATGAAACTGATCGATGCAGGAAGCTTTAGTTTCTCTCATTTTTTTTTAAAGAGCTTTACATAGCTATCCTTCGAGGGAGCAATCTATTTATAGCAGTGATTGTAGAGAGGAAGATGTCCTTTTGAGGGAATCATATTTTGATTAGAATTTTGACTCAAGGAGTTGGGTCCCATGTGAGGGCTTTGAAGTCATGGACAAGACCATGGTGAAGAATAGGATTCTTGTTCAGAAAGTAGGGTGAAACGACCATAGGATCTCATTTAAAAGAAGACGAAAAGTATCCATGAGAATCATGCTATGTTTAGTGCCGTGGTACGTATATTTAAGAGAAGATAACAAGTGACGAGTACTCACATGATTCTTGTTTAATCGTTGGTGAGGTGCAAGAAGTGGAGAGTGCTCAAGGGACGAGCATGAAAAGAGGCAAAAAGTGATGTAGGACTAAAAGTCAACAATAGAATGGTCGAAGATGCAAGGCGTTAAGGGGCTCAGCCTCAGGTTTACCATCGAGAGAAGATAAACGATAAGCACCTGATCCAAAGGTATGAGTCATGATATATGGTCCAAGCCAATTAGGAGAAAATTTTCCCCCTTGACTTTTTCTACTTTGGTTACATGTTGATTTTCTTTCAGGACAAGGTCACCGACTTAGAAGGTTCGTTCATGGACACGTTTGTCGTAGGCCCATTTGATACGTTTTTGGTAAACTTGAAGGTGGTATAGAGCATTAAGACGATGTTTGTATAATAATTCAAGTTTTTCTAAATGGTCCTGACGAAAGTCATCATCATCAAGCATGTCATGGAGAGAAATCCAGAGTGAGGGAATCTAGACTTTGAGAGGTAGAACAGACTCTATACCGTAGACAAAAGAAAAGGACATAGCACTAGTGGAAGTACAGATACTAGTGCGGTATGCCCACAAGGAAAAAGGAATGTGTGTATGTCAATCCTTCCTAGTATCGTTAACCACTTTCATGAGAATTTTGTTTAGGGTTTTGTTAGTGGATTCGGCTTGGCCATTGGTTTGTGGGTAATAAGGTGATGAGAAACTTAGCTGAATGTCAAAGGCGTCGCAAATTTTTTGCAATGATTTGTTTTTAAATTGTTTTCCGTTGTCAGTGATGAGGCGACGAGGAACACCAAAGTGAAAAATGATGTGGTGATTGATGAATCACATATTTTCTTGGATTTTGTGGAGATGAGTGGTATAGTTTCTACCCATTTTGTGTAGTATTCGGTAGCGGTAATGATCCATTAATGTTGTTGGGAAAAATGGGGGTTGATTTCTCCGACAAGATTCAAACCCCATTGAGAGAAGGGCCAAAGGTCACAGACAACTTGTAAAGCGTGACTAGGTGTATGACAAAGGTTGGAGTGTTGTTGGAATTTTACACAACATTTGACATAGTCGTAACAAACATGGTTAAGGGTTTGCCAATAATAACCTAGGTGAAGAATACGCTTAGCAATAACAAGGCCACTTAAGTGACGTCCACATATGCCATCATGAACCTCCTTAATGGTATAAGGAATTTTAGAACTCGTGAGGCATCGTAAGAGAATACCGTGAAACCCGTGCTTATAGAGAAGGCCCCCCATGATGTCGTAATGAGAGACTGTTTTAAGGAAGGCACGTTATCCATTACGGGTGAGATAAGGAGGTAAGATGGAGAGAGAAAGATAGTCGGAGTATTGTTTATACCAAAGGTCACTCGGGTCAGGGTTAACCGTTATGATGGAGTGAAATTCTCGAGGCAAATAATAAGGTGATTGTAGTCATTATATGGTGACAAAGATTTTAGAATCAGCGGGCGAAGCGGGTATTTGAGAGGCCAAGCAGGCCATGGTATCTACAAATTTATTGGTTGAATGGGGGATGGTTTTGAAGGTCATAACGGTGGTCAAAAGTGGTCAAAAGTATGTGCACATGATGTTTATACTTTTGAAGTATCTCATTACGACATTGGTATATACCATTGAATTGGTTTATGACCAATTGGGAATCGCCAAAGATGTTGATTGTTTTGACATCAAGGGCATAGGCAGCTTAGAGGCCTAATATGAGTGCTTCGTATTCAACAATATTGTTTGTACAATCAAAATTGAGTTTGAAAGACAAAGGCATGGGTTCACCATCAAGTAGGAATGAGGATAACACCATCCCCACCTCCACGCTGACACTTGGAACCATCGAAGAAGAGCATCATTTGATAAGTAGGTTCGTCCAAGGAAAGGGTAGCAATTGACTCATCTAGAAAGTCAAAATTAGAGGGTTGATCCCTGGAAATAGGTGTGTCAGCCAATTGGTCAGTGATGGCTTGGCCCTTGATGGAATTTTGATGAATGAATTCGAGGTCGAGGTCAGCTAAAAGCATAAGCCATCGTGAGGCACACTGATTTTGATAAGGTTTGGCATACATGAAGTGTAAGGGGTTGATGTTGGTCACAACATAGGTTTTGTGGTTGAGTAGGTAATGGCGGAGTTTTATGGCAACAAAAACTAAGGCTAAGAAAAGTTTTTTGGGATGGGTGTATTGGGTTTCATAGTCCAAAAGAGTGCAGCTTATGTAATAAACCACCTACTACCTGTGTTGTTCATCACGATGAGCGAGCATGGATCCCAAGGTGTGATCGGTAGCTGAGATGTATAGGTAGAAAGGTTGATCGTCTTTAGGTGGAATGAGTATGGGTGGTTGGAGAAGGTATTGTTTTAAGGCCTCAAAAGCTTTGTGGTAGTCATCATCCCATTTAAAGGAGACATCCTTCTTGAGAAGATGATGAAATGGTTGACACCGATCAGATAATTGTGAAATGAAACAGTGCAAATAGATTGCAACTTACCTTGCAGGCTACGAAGTTGTCTAAGGTTAGTGGGTGGAGGCATTTCCAGAATGGCCTTGAACTTTAGTAGGGTCAACTTATATACCATGTAAGGAAATGATAAATCTCAGGAGCTTTCCTGAGATAACTGTGAAGACACACTTCTTCGGTTGAAGGTGAACACAATATTTAATGAGGTGGTCAAAAATGGTTTTGAGGACGGCAAGGTGCTCGGAGCGGCATTTAGATTTGGCCAGGAGATCATCCACGTAATCTTCCAATATATGATGCATGATGTCATGGAAGATATAAGTCATAGCCCACTGATATGTGGCACCAGCATTTTTAAGGCCAAAAGGCATGACTCGGTAGCAGAAGGTCCCCCAAGGGGTGATGAATAAGGTTTTGTGTTGATCCTCTGGGGCAAGCAAGATTTGGTTATAACCTGAGAAGCCATCCATGAGTGATAGCATCTTGTGACCAGAGGTAAGGTCAACTAGTTGGTCAATACCGGCTAGAGGGAAGTCATCTTTTGGGCAGGCAAGGTTGAGGTCACAGAATTCCATGCAAATGTGGAGTCCCCCTATCGCCTTAGTGACAGGGACAATGTTAGAAATCCAACAAGGATAATCAATGGGTAATATGAAGGAAAACAGAAAGAAGGTGCTAAAGTTTTTCTTTGACGAGAAGGGAAATGCGAGGGTGCATTTTCCTTAGCTTTTGTTTGATGGGTTTGGCATTGGGAATGGTTATGATATTGTGGACCACTATGGCGTGGTCAATACCAGGCATGTCTGTCATAAGACCAAGTGAAAGCATGGTTATGATCTTTGAGAAAAGAAGTGATGGCTTCCTGTTCAGCAGACATCTAAAGATTGACCGATCTTTAGGATGTGCGGGTCATCCTGAGTATGAATGTTGATCTCGATAGTTGATTCATTCAACATGGTTTGTGTCTTAAAAGGTAATGACCGATGAATATATGAGTCTTCTGCACCAAGGTAGGTGAGTATAGATTCATCATCCTGACATTGAATGATGTTAATTGAAGGTGTATCATCATCGATCATTTCAGGATATAGGAAGGGAAGAGAGGAAGGGGCCTCACCATTGCATTGATAAGTCAAAGGCCCCAAGGAAATGGTGTTTATGAAAAAAAAATAATTAGGAGGGATAGATTCAAGATCCATCAACTCCGTCGGTGAAGGTGGTGATGAAGGCGGAGCAGGTGAAGAAGGTGGAGAAGGGCTGATGTTCTCGATGGGTTCAATGCGGGCTTGCTTAGTAGGTGGTTCAACAAATATGATACCACTACGATTCGTTATGTTTGCGGGTGGTACATGGAATGATAGTATGGTGGCCTTGTTCATAAAATCCAAAACCAAAACCCTTCCATGCACATTGGTGTAGGAAGGTGTGGGCGAAACGGTGATTGGTGAGAGGCTGGAAGTCAGTGGAAAATGGGTGGGTTTGTGAAAGTGGTACGGGTGTGTAAGTGGTAGTGTCAAGTCCCCCATAGGTGATATTGGTATAGAGATGAGGAGGACCATAAAGGAGGCATTCTCGTATGTAGTTATCATAGTGAGGGTGTTGGTCAAGACTTCCATACTCTTGTGGAATAAGGAATGTGGTGACACTATATAAGCAATATTATCCCAGAGTGAGGCGTTGAAAAATGCCTTCCAAGGGATTAGTGGTTGGTTTGTGGTTAGCTGGAATAGATGATATATCGGTGGTCAATGCAAAGGTTGAGCTAACGGATTAGGAGGCTGATGGGTCAGCCGTGGAGGTTGTGGCAGCGGTAGGAATGGAGGATGTAGGTGCGGTCGACGTAGTGGCGGAACTAGTGAGTGGAGGTGTAGCTGAAAAGGCAATGGTTGTAGATGTTTTAATGGGTATGAGCATGTCATTGGGTCGGTAAAGCATGTTGTATGTTTTGAAAGGTGATGGATCAGCCGGAATAGTATAGGTGTGCCCTTCATGCTCAAACTTTACACAACAATGCAAAGTGGGAGGAACGTAACCCATGACATGAATCTAGGGCCTACCAAGTAATAGGTTATATTGAAATTCCCCTTCCAAGATGTAAAATAGCTCTGGAATAGTGCGGGGGCCCACGCGAACGTTGAGGATGACAATGTCTAGTGTAGAGGTGATAGCATTGTTTGAATGAACGCAACATGAAAGGATGTTTATGCATGTAATTGTCAGGTATGCGCATTTGAGCGAATGCATGGGATGAAATGATATTAATGATAGCACCCCCATTGATCATTACATGTCGTACATGTATATCATCAATGTGGATAGAGATGAAGAGGGTTGGGTCTGGGTCATCTGTTTGGTGCGGTACGATCTCTTCCTTTGAGAAGTTAAGGGAGGCTACTTGGTGACTAGGGTGCAGTGTGGATAAAGGTGGAAATTTGGTGAGAGAGGCTAAATGGTGGATTGTGATAATAGAGGATACAGGTGTAGGGTCATTGGGTAAAACCTCAATAGATTGCAGGACTTCCATGAGAGCTTGACGATGATATTATGAGGTTTGGATGAGGTCATATAGGGACATTTTGAGGGTAGATTGTTGTAATTGTTTGAGCATGGTGTGATGTGTGACCCCATTAGAAATAGGGTATGTGGGGCCACAGATAGTGATTTTAGGTGTGGGTGCATATGGTATGTTGGGTATATGATTGGTTGGTGGGTTAGTTGCCTTTTCCTTGCCTTTGTCCTTCTGATCACAGGTAGCAACGTGGATCATGTTGATTTGAGGGAAGTTGGTAAATGGAGAAGGTGTAGGATGAGTGGTATAATGACATGACAGGCAAAAACCTACCGGGGGAGAAAATCCTTGTGAAGTGAGCTAGGTGCAACGACATTTAGGTAATGGTGTGGTAAGTTCTCTAATGTGAACCATGTTAATTTTGAATCTTGGGGGTGGCTCTAAGAGTTGATGGGGGCGGAGGTCATGGTTGTTGAGTAGGTAGTGAGGAAAGGACTATGGGAATGGGTTTTGGTGAAATGAGGGTCCTCACCGAGAAGGTCATCATCGTTAAAGTTTTCTTCAGGAGGACATAACTGGATAAGGACGATTTTTAAAGCCTTGTAGTTCTCCACATTGTGGCCTAACACACTATGGTAGGTGTAAATTTTAGTGTCATCAAACCCTTTTGGCTTTGGTTTGAGGGGGTCATAAGGTTTGAGTGGCGGTAATGTGATGATAGAAGTCTCAAGGAGGTTGGTTAAGATTTTGGCATAGGACCTTGCTAATGGATCACAATGGGAAGTGAAAGTGGGTTTAGGTGCATAGGTGCGGCTAATTATTGAGGAACAGTCTTTGTAGGAGGGGGAGTGGGTCGAGCTATGGTTTTGGGTGTTGGAGTGGTCTTGGGTGTTGGTCATGTTTGTCTTGGGTAGGGGTATGGTAGAAAAACTGACAGGAAGGTGTATGGTTGTTTTGACCACCTTATTGGAGGGTAGCAGAATTTTTTTCTTTGGGTTGCACTTTCTTTGGGTAAAGTTGATATGGGCATATGGGATCTAGAGGGAAAATCAGGATGAGGGAATAGGGTGAGTTACCCAAGGGAGATAACAAAGGTGCTATAATCGGTAGATGACGTGGGTTATACAGGGGGGTGTGAGGGACAAATACTGAAGTGTAGTGGGTTAGTGAAGAAGTTGCTAAGGGTATTAGAGGTATGGGTGGTAAAGATGATGTAAGTGCGGGTGTAAGTCGTGTCAGGCTCTTGGGTATGTTAGAGGTTTGCGAGGGAGGAATGGGATATTGTGTTTTTGGTTTATTGATGGGTGGAGGTTTCTTAACCATGCTAGGAAGGTTGAGGTCCTAAGATGGACGGAACAAGGTGAAAGTGATAAAGGTATGATTGGCACAACCAAGAGTGTGAGTTCTATGGGTTTGGTTCTTCTGTTTAGGTGTACGGAAGTAGGTTGGGTGTTGACTATAGAGGATGTAGCTAAATCTAGTTTGATAGGTGGATGAGTAAGGCTGGTGGTTGGGGTGACCACTAAGGTAGTAATAGGTTTAGTCGAGGAAGATGATGTAGGTGTGAGTTTGGATTTAGATGTATGTTGGGTTATGGGGTGAGGGTGTATGTTGAGCTGGTGGTGAGGGTATCATGGAAGAAGTTGTGATAGAGGTGGTTATGCATTTGGTTTGATTGGCTCGAAATATTTTTTGGTAGATAGTGGAAGTGTCAGCAAGTGACATCTACATTTGTGTTGAGAAAAGGAAGTAGAAGACAACCCCACAGTAAGGCTCTGTCCACATAATCTAAGCAATCGGCTAAAGTGTGAGAATGACATGTCTGTAGGTGAGGTTGATGAGGACCTAATGGAAATTCCTGTAAAATGTGTCTTAGAGATGGGGATTTCATATAGCTTCGGCTTCTATGGGTAAGAGAGCTGAAAGTAGGTCTGTAGGATCTTGGGTAGCTAATGGAGAATGATCACCTAGAGGCAAAGGTATCTTTACTGGATCCTTGATAAGTGGAGGAGAAAATGGGTGCTCCTCAATAAATGGAGGAGATGATGAGTGCTCCTCTATGGGTGGAAGAGATAAACAAGTATCCTCAATGGACTGAAGAAGTAATGTGGGTGACGGTTCCTGTTATCCAAAATTCACCCCCCAGGGTTAATTTGATAACATGCATCAGAATTCTCAAGTCCCAGGCAGATAATTGATTCATAGCAAACATCATGTTTCTGGGGTTCCCTCAGATTTTTTCTAACTCCCCTGACCAAAGAAGGAAAGAGCAAGCTCTGAGAAAATGCGAAAAAAGTTGCAGAAGACAGGCTCAGGCCAGAAAAAATCACAAAAAATGGCTAAGTCCTTTTCCTAGGACAATGTGGGACATTTGGGACACCAAGGCGCGGATCGGCCGAAAATCCTGCAGGCGGCCCAAGCAGCAAAAGGACAAGTGGGACAAATAGACGCGAATCGGCGGGATCGGGCGAACCAGAAGAATTTGTCCCACGAAGCACCGGGACAGTTCAGGACAAGAGTACGCCAAGTATGCGAACCAGCCGGATCGGCCGAAATAAGAACAAACAGTCCGGAAGCAATTGGGACATTTGGGCCGTGATGACGCGAACCGGTCGGTTCGCCCGAAACAGAGAAAGTTCGCACTGGGACATCCGGGACAAATGGATGCGGTGGACGCGAAAAATCTGGCAGACCTGCGAGCCAACCAAATCATGACATGTGTCACAAGGAGAAAATTCCAAAAGTCAAAGGGCGAGGTCTCAGGCACTGACCCGAACCAATGGGATAGTGCCATGTGTCCAAGCTAGGGCCCACAAGGAAAAAATCATGTCGGAAGGGTCGGAAAACCAGACCAAGGAAGAAATGTGTCGGAGGGGTTGGAAAGCCCGACACAAAGGAAATCGGGTCTTGGAGTCGGGGAAACAAGTCAGAAAAGCATGGTAGGAAAACCTGTCGAGCCACCTCCCATACCCGATGCAAATGCAAGTCACACTTCCGAACACGAAACAAAGGAAAACTTGGCAATACCGGCGGAAGCGGGTGTCGGGAAAACACAAACATCAAACACATGTCGAGGCATTCCCCAAACCCGATGAAAATGTAGAGGAGAGAGAATTACGTATCCAATCAATGCGTGCCACGTGTCATCTAGGTGGCAGAGCACGGGAAAGATTTCAAAACACGTTTTCGCCTGTTTTTTGCCCTAAATCTTCAGATCGCCATAACTTTCGATCCAGAACTCGGATTTGCACGTTCTTTATATCAACGGAAAGATGGTGAAATTCTCTACACAATTCCGAGGTCAATCTTGTGTTTTGGTGAAGACTGGAGGGAGAAAATCAAGAAACGGTTCTGACGCATGATCATGGCCAGAAGCGACGTTTCAACCACCAATTTTAATGCACATGGGTCGCATTCTTCTTCAGCATGGCTAGAAGTGATGTCTCAACCACCGATTTTAATGAAGAATGCATTTTGGTCAATGGTTGGGCTACTTACACGTTTTCCTATGTTTTCTGTCTCCTGGGCTCGACCCATGCATTGTATAAAGCCAGATTTGGCTCATTTTGAAAGAAAATAACAAGTTGTTCATCTTTTCTGCTCTGCCCTCCCTTCTTTTCTTCTCTAGGGTTGAAAATGGAGCTCGAACCTCCTCCCTACTCTGTAATGGCATTTTTGCCTTTTACTAATGAAATGATGATCTGTGCAAACTTCTGGAGCAACAAAAAACGTGTTTTGTGATGCATCTGTCCATCCTTGCTCGTTTTTGCTTGTTCTCTTCTTGTCTCTCTTCATTGCAGGTATTTGTGCATGTTTGAATGTTCATCGTAGGTTTGGAGCTGTGTTCATGGAGTTTTGGGACATTTTCTGTGTGAAATCTATCCTTGGGCCTGTGATGCATCTGTCCATCCTTCCCATTGCTCACCTCTCTTTGTCCCATGGCAGGTTTGATAGATGTCTGACATTCTCCTTCTCTGGTGTATCACCGTTTTAGTGTAGGATTTTGCTATTTTTCCCTTCTCTCTCTCTCTCTGTCTCCTTGGCATGGTTAGATTAGGATTAGATTAGCTTGCCTGCACTGGAATAGCTTGTGGCAGTTAGTTTAGGAGCAGGAACCAGCCTTCTCTGGAGATTCCTTTCTCATTTTACAGGTCCCACACCTGGAGAAAGGATTCAATGTTGAGCAATCACACTGGATGCCTGAGTGATCAACCTAGAAGCCTGATCTGCATCCAGGGTTGCTGTGATTTTACACCAACAGTTTTGGCATGCCCGGTGGGACCTTAGAGGTCTTCCACTTCATCTTTTGCAGGTTGATGTGTTCCTGTGAAGATTTCATCCTTTAGAGGCACTTGCAAACACATCTGGCGACTCCATCTGGTCAACAACCCATCTCTGAAGTTGTAGACCTTCCTTTCCATTCATTTTCATTCTTTTTCTATCCATTCTTCCTTCCATCTCTTCCATCTTCTTTCATTCTATGAAGTTGTGCAATCATGACTTCATTTCCATCGTGGAATTCACATCAAAAACAGCAGTATATCATACCTCCAACATGTTTTACAAATCCTCCAAATCAGCATTTTGAGCAGATTCAAGATCAGTATGCATACCCATATGAGCAGTAGTGCCAAAGTCAGTTTGGCTATGGAGCCCTCCAAGAGCAACAGTATGCATACAATGAAGACCATCAGATCCAAGATGCTGGTCTGTTGGAGAAAATCCAAAAGATGGAGGCAAAGATGGTGCAGTCCAGGGCTCAAGCACAGATGAAAGCATTTGGAATCGGTTGTAGAGCACCTTGTCCATGGGTGGGACCTTTTCCAAGGCATTACAGCCCTAAGGAAAAGATGGATTTCATGATTGCAACGCTGCCTTTGCTTGCACAGTGGATTGAAGAAATAGAGGTGTATGAGAGGAGTATTCAGCAACCTTGTCAACGGGTAAGCACACCTTCTCATGCCTTTTCTTTTCCTCTTTCCCAATCTGTTTCATCTCAGCAGTGTCAAGCTTTAAACTCTCCATCTGCTGTCCCAAATGTTGATCCCATGTCTCCATCTCTCAGTCTTCCATCCCATCTCATTTTTTCTGCCCTCTTCTGTTCCAAATCCAAACCCCCTCCACAAGAGCTAAATGAAATACCTTCCACTCTAAAGAAACAAGAGGTTTCACCTCCTCCACCACCGCAAAAAATTGTAAAATCAGTTGAGTTTCAACCTATCCCTCCTCTTGCATCCCCAATTCCATGTGGGGAAGAAGAAATTGAAAAAATCAGTCATCAAGGACAACAAGAGGAAGAGCCAAAAAGAAAAGAAGTGACAGACAGCTTGAAGGTTTGGGCTGCCAAATTTGGGATAACAAAGATCCCCTTGATGGTTAAGCCTACAGAAGAGGCTAAGGTTGAACAAATGGTGGTCATAACTGATTTTGTTGCAGCAGAAGAAGAGCAAAAGGAAGAAGCAGATCAGCAATCAGTTTGCTCAGAGTGTAGTGTCCGTGTTGGCACTCTATTTGAAGGAAATGCTGATCCAATTCAAGTTGCACAATCAGCCATGGAGGAAGAAAGCCCTGAAGAAGATCTTGCAATCCCAACTTGTCCTCTAGAGCAGCAGACTGAAGAGTTTGACTTGACAAACTTCATGCTAGAGGAAGAGTTCTATCAAGAGCAAGATTGTATTCAACTAGTAGAGGAAGAAGAAGCTGCTCCAAATCCAAAAGAAGAGGAGCACATTCCAGCTGTGGGGGAGAAAAGTGCAGATCCAAGAGCTTTGAGCACAAAGCAGGCTACAGAAGAACCTTCAGTTCTTCTTTCTACTTCACCTCTCCCTAATTCTAGTACTGAAGAGGAATTTGATCTCTCAAACTCAATGTTGGAGGATGAAGGAAACCATGGTGGTCAAGTTACAGATCAAGAAGACACCATGGAGGAAGTTGAGCATTTACAGCAAGACAGCAATGAGGCAGTTTACCTGTCAGATTTGGAGGACTGTTTTGATGGAGAAGAACCGGTTGAGTTTCCAACATTCTCTCTTTCATCATCCATCCTCCAAACACAAGAGCCTGCTGTCATGGAGGAGAGTATTCATTTGCAGCAACCTGCATCTTATAGAAGCTCTTTGGAACCAAGATTGGAAGATTTTAATCTTTCATGTCCTTCATTGGAGGAAGAGAAAGGACAAAGGAACTTCACCATTTCTTCCACACCATCCAGTCAAGAAGGTCCGCAAGAAGACTCCATTCTTGGAGTTGAAAATCAGGGAAATGGGCATACTCAAAGGATCAGACCTTGCCCAATCAGGTATTTGGCTTCATTGGAGCCAAAGGAGAAGTCAAAACCGGTCATGCTTACTTCTAAGCATGAGGATGAGCTACAAAGTACCAAGGATCAGCTGTCATACCTCTTCAATCCAAATGCAGAGCAACTAAAAGAGGTATTGAATTTGCCTTCAGCTGATACCTTGATGATTTGGGTGGAATACCAGCTTCTTGTTGATTTTCCACTCATCCTAACAGCCATGATCAGCTCCAAATCAATTGCATGGCTGCCACTTTTGAGAAAGGGAAGCTATTTCTCACAACCAATTGCAGGGTTTGTTTAGCTTGCCTTTGCTTCCAGTTAGAGTAGAGTAGGTAGATTTGCTTTCCGCAGAAGAAGTGCTTGTGCACATTCTGCATGTTCCATTTGGGACATGTATGATTTTCAGTTTTGTACATAGTTTTGGTGTTGTTGGTTCTGCTCTTGCACAGTTCGTTTCAGCGGCATCTTGGTGAGAACACTCTAGGTTCAATGGGTTTCAAGTGGCTCAGAGGGAATTTTTCAAAGTTCAGATCAGTTGCAGGTTACAACTCAGGACTCCATGCCCAATTGATGCTTCAGGCAACTGGTAACTTCATCTAGCAGGCAGATGACCCCGCTGAGTCGCCAAATTGTTATCTAAAATTCACCCCCCAGGGTTAATTTGATAACATGCATCAGAATTCTCAAGTCCCAGGCATATAATTGATTCAGAGAAAACATCATGTTTCTGGGGTTCCCTCAGATTTTTTCTAACTCCCCTGACCAAAGAAGGAAAGAGCAAGCTCTGAGAAAATGTGAAAAAAGTTACAGAAGACAGGCTCAGGCCAGAAAAAATCATGAAAAATGGCTAAGTCCTTGTCCTAGGACAATGTGGGACATTTGGGATGCTAAGGCGCGGATCGGCCGAAAAGCCTGCAGGCGGCCCAAGCAGCAAAAGGACAAGTGGGACAAATAGACGCGAATCGGCCGGATCTGGCGAACCAGAAGAATTTTTCCCACGAAGCACCGAGACAGTTCGGGACAAGAGTACGCCAAGTACGCGAACCAGCCGGATCGGCCGAAATAAGAACAAACAGTCCGAAAGCAATTGGGACATTTGGGCCGTGATGACGCGAACCGGCCGGTTCGCCCGAAACAGAGAAAGTTCGCACTGGGACATCCGGGACAAATGGACGCGGTGGACGCGAAAAATACAGTAGACCCGTGAGCCAACCAAATCATGACACGTGTCACAAGGAGAAAAGTCCAAAAGTCAAAGGGCGAGGTCTCAGGCACTGACCCGAACCAATGGGATAGTGCCACGTGTCCAAGCTAGGGCCCACAAGGAAAAAATCATGCCGGAAGGGTTGGAAAACCCGACCAAGGAAGAAATGTGTCGGAGGGGTTGGAAAGCCCGACACAAAGGAAATCGGGTCTTGGAGTCGGGGAAACAAGTTGGAAAAGCATGGGAGGAAAACATGTCGAGCCACCTCCCATACCCGATGCAAATGCAAGTCACACTTCCGAACCCGAAACAAAGGAAAACTTGGCAATACCAGCGGAAGCGGGTGTCGGGAAAACACAAACATCAAACACATGTCGAGGCATTCCCCAAACCCGATGCAAATGTAGAGAAGAGAGAATTACGTATCCAATCAATGCGTGCCACGTGTCATCCAGGTGGTAGAGCGCGGGAAAGATTTCAAAACACGTTTTCACTTGTTTTGTGCCTTAAAACTTCAGATCACCATAACTTTCGATCCAGAACTCAGATTTGCACGTTCTTTATATCAACGAAAAGCTGGTGAAATTCTCTACACGATTCCAGGGTGTATCACCCTTATTAGTTTAGTTTCAATTTTTGCATCTCTTATCTCTGTCTCCTTGGAATTTAGAGTAGGATTAGGATTCAAACCTCTGTAATAGTGCAAATAACATATCTGATTAGAGGAGTTTGAGGAACTAGCCTCTAATCTGGAGATTCCTCTCTCATTTTACAAGTCCCACACTTGGAGAGAGGTTTCCTATGTTGTCTGTAATCACATTGGATGCTCTGAAACATGCAACTGTAGAAAGCCTGATTTGGCATCCATTTTGAAAGAAAATAACAAGTTGTTCATCTTTTCAACAACAGTACCCTAGCTGAATGACATGTCTCTAGAGGATGGAATTTCCAGCTCGAAATTTCCACCACAAATACTCTGTCATGGACTTCTTCAATTGCCTTTGACTAATGATTAATGATGATTTAAGTGCAAACTTAACTGGAGCATACCATCAAAAACTATGTTTTAAAGTGATGCATCTGTCCTATGATGAAAAAGTGGGTGGTGTGTTGAATGAATGATCTTCTTAGCACTACATGATAAGTCAAATGGGATTTTAGATTCGGCAAGATAGTCATGAGATTTTCATATACCACAAATCAATTGGATCATGTGTTCAATGGACGTTGATAGGAGGGAGTTAATTTTGTGTGAGGGGTAATCCAATCATTGAACAACCACATATACTTTAGTGTTGTCTTCTGATTCTTCAGTCCTTCCAATGGGATGAGGGCTCTTAAAGAGGCCATTGTGTCTATGAATTTGATTAGATGATCACAGAAATTCTCCTTGAATGGTATAATCACCGTTAAAAGCATCGTAGGAGAAAATGCAACGTTGTCCCTTATATCTCTCTCTGCAAGATTTCATTTTTGGCAAGTTGTAGAGTCTCCGATTAGATTAGCTAAGATGTGAACACCTAAGAGAATAACTTGTCGTAAGACCCATGATTAGGAGCAGGAACCAGCATTTTTTCAAGATTCCTTAGTGCATTAAAAGTTACATTTCCCACACCTGGATAAAGGAATCAATGTTGAGCAATCACCCCATGAAGGCATGAGTAATAACACCTAGAATCCTCCCCCTTATCTGGCATTTAGGGGTAACTGTGAGTTATGCACTGAATCACATTCACCTTAGGTGGAGAAGCCACAAGTGTGAAATGTTCTCGTTATTAGCATAAGACTCCTCCATAGGTGATGAAGGAGGTGAAAGGTGTTATCTCTATGGTTGTGAGGACTTGCTACTTGAGATAGAACTCCAATGCAGAAAGTTGGTTCTTCGCTCCTAGAACTACCTCTATGGAAGGAATCTGACTCTAATTGCAGAAAAAACTGAGTGCTAATCCTAATCTGAACCTAGTCCAAGTGGACCTCGTGGAGAAAGATATGCATAAGTTGCAAAGCCTACACTAAAGCGGTGTACACCAGAAAAAGAGTGAATGAGGATAGTATTCCAATGTGTAAAAGGTTAAATGAAGATATGCATGTTTTGATTGATAGGTACGATAACAATTCTCCACAATCCAACTCAAATGTATTCACAACAACATTTCATACACACACATTTTTGATAAGTGGATCCTTGTAAGATCCATAACTATAGATACCATATACTCGATGTAATGAGATTGACAGGGGCAAGAGGAATGTTCTTTATACAACACCGTAGGGACAAGGGGCGAGCAGGGTCCAAAACTACTGTGTGGTCTTATTGGCTTCATGATGATGGCACAATCTAATCATGAGCTTATAGAATAAGGGCCTATATCACCATGAAGGAGTCCACTACAATTGGTGCCTGTAGCACTATTAGTTCTCATCTAAATTTAACATTTTAGACGGGGGAGAGATTTTGCTACTCAGGGGCTAACCTGATCTCCCTTATAAGTAAGCCCAACTTTGACTCCAACTGCGTTAGCAGATTTCCTAAGCATTTGAAGAGAGAGTTTTGGGGTTTGAAAATGAAGAATCATGAAACCTGTCGACTTCAAACCACTGTGCAAAATCTTAGTAAATGAAGTGAAATGGATGTTATTTTCTCTTTCAAAAGGCTCCCCATGAATGTCCCATCACTTTTGTAGCCAGTGAGAAATGTCATCCCATGCTTCATTGAATGTTCGGAAAGTTTGGACCTGCAGGGTCGGCGAGATATGTCTAGCACAAGCCCACGTGAAGAGCTCAATGAGTTCTGTTTATGGTAGTTGGAATGTGATTTGATTGATCAAGCTGCGCCAATAAGTGACAAAATTTGTGATAGATTCATCATCATACTGACGTGTGGAGTATAGGTCAGTCATGGTAACCTTCTTAATGATATTGATAGAGAAGTGATCCAAGAAGGCTTGGGCTACCTGATTAAATGAAAATATAGAGTGTCTAGGTAACCCACTATACCAATCTAATGTAGGTCTAGTCAGAGACATGGGAAAGGTCCTCAAGAGCAAAGCATCATTGTGGGTGATTAGGTAACACCCATGTTTAAATGACCACAAATGTTGTTGCAGGTCTTCCTTGTTATTGAAATAGTTGAATTTAGGCATTTCCCAATGCATGGGGTATGGATGGATAGGAATGGATGGGTGGATAGGCTCATTACAAATCTCATCATAGGTGAGATTATTTTGGGAACCAGAGATCAATGCCTCCAATGTCCGTATATTGTCCGTCATTAATTTGATTAGGTCATTGGTAGGTTGTGATGGTTGGGTGCCTCCTGTAGCATAAGAGGGTTGATATTGGGCATATGATGAGGGTGGCATTCCAGTATATTGTGGTGCCATGTAGGTGGATTGAGAATAAGGTAGTGAAATAGGGGGTACGTACCTCGAATGAATAATAGATGAAACAAGGGGCTGCTAATAGTACGTATATGGAGGTGGAAGGGTCGTGGTGACCCTAGTGGCAATGGGGGCAAATCATTGTGGAATAGAAAGGACCACATTTTGAAAGGGGGTAGGGGTCACCATCATGGGAGGTGGTTGTGTAGCTACGGGTATATGCGAGACAATAGGGGTGGATGAGGTTGTGTTTTGGGTGGTTTTCGAAGGTATGGTGAATGTGGAGGGTGCAACAAATGTAGCACACACAACAGTCATAACGGGTACAAGGCCTAGATGCGAAACAACTAGGGGTAAGGTAGATGTAGGAAGTGTGGAGCTAGATGGGGATGACGCAAGAGTGGGAGTGAGAGTCGGGGGGATAGATACGGGCATGACGTATATCAACTGACCCAAGGCATCTCATGTGGACGAGTGGGAATGGTAAAACTACAAGGTGGCAGGATTTTGGTCAAGGAGTCATGCGAACTCCTCATCTCTGGTAGCGATAGAGATAGGCTTGATAGGTTCATGGCAGGTGATAAAATGGAAGGTACTGAAGGGCTAGGTAGAAGGGGTTGACAACTAACATGGAATATGAGGGTGATTGCTTGTTGATGCATCAGTACCATGTCAACAGGTACTAAGGTGGTAAGACTAGTTTCTGTAAGTGTCACAGAAATATAACACATGTAGGATAAATAAGTGGTGGTGGGTGAATTGGGGCTAAAATGGCAGCTGGAAACTGACATAGGCTAACCGATGCCAGTTAGGGAAAACTGACATTGGTTACGAGTAACCGCGGTCGGTCACTATGGAAAATGGACATTTGGTCAAAAACAAGGTATAAGGCCAAATTTGATAGGTATGCCGAATACTGATGATATTTACAAGGTCAATGAGAATGATAATGGTGATAGGGACTCTGAATAGTCGAAGAAGATGAATAGATGTCCTTTTGGGTAAATTAATCAAAAGGATTGGGAATTGATTCTGATTGGGTATAACTGATGACTGTCAGAAAGTAACCAATGACGGTTGTAGGACCGACATCAGTCATTGAGAAATTGAAATAGCGATGAAAGAAAAGTGGTTGTGAATTAAAATCTTATGTGGAATCAAACCCAAAATGCTGAAAATGATGAAAATATTATCTAGGCACACTCAGATGAAGCTGAAATACACCAACTGTGATGAGGAGCGCATGAGGAGAAACAAAAAAAATGAAGAACATGACCTCTCACCTCAAAACACAAAATCAAACAGAAACACTAAGAAAAATGTGATCCTAAGAGTGCCTTTTCTATTATGTTTGTTTAGCTTATGCTTTTTAAGGACTAACTCATGAACTGTAGAATAGATTTTTTTGGTGAGGATAGCTTCCTACGAAGAAGGAGATCTAAAAGGTGAGGTTTTAGGTATGTTATGGTGGGGGCGGGCCTCGCTCTGAAGTATGACTCGACAGAGTAGCGAGCTGGGTGCCCACTGTGTTGTGATCGTGTGATCACCTATAGCTTATTTCTGGAAAGATGTTATTTAAGAATGTATGTATTTTGAATTTTTGTGAGGTTTGGTAAGACTCAGAGAAAGAGAAAAGGGAAGAAGTGCTTTTCTACGATTCGTTAGTCAACCATCAGCTAGGCATGACTTCCAGCGTATAGGTTGCCCTCAATTAATGTGAGCTAATGCAGAAAATCAGAATGCAATGCAATGATTTTTAAGCCCAAATCGAAATATGGAATTTGATGACACAAATAGATAAAGAGGGAGAGGGATGTTATTTCATTAAAATGCAGAAAACAAGAAGAAATGGTTCTTTTTAAGTACACCAAAAGAAAGGTTTCTTTTAGTGCAAATAGAAAGAAAAAGAAGGTTACCAAGGAAGAAAATTAATGTGTATGCATTTCAGAAGGGAAACAAGCACACAACTTTTCCTAGGAATGAATAACATGTAAGGAACCCCGAATGGGTCCCACCGGGCATGCCAAAATGTTTCACCTAATTCTTAGATGTTTCTTTGAAAATGATGAAGCAGATAAGGTAATGGGCATAGGAGGAATACCTGTTGAAATACTAGTTGATAGGTTGTTGAGCGCGTATGACTTTTGAATCCACAAATTATTGTGAGAGCTTCCTTTTGGCTAGAAGGAACTACCTGAAATGGAACACAAGACCACTAGAAAGAGTTAAATAGTTTATGTAGTGAACTACCTAGCATGTGATAGATTCGGGAAGTGTGATACTTTCTAGACGGTTGTCAGTCTACTATTTAAAACAATTTAATGCTGGCAATGAAGTAAATCCTATTGTAATTAAAACTATTTAGGTATCTCATTTAAAACACAATAAGAAAGATCTAATCTAACAGGCTAGGTAAAAATAAGATCCAAAGGTCAAGTAACTAGTTCTGGGTCTCTGTAGATCTGACAGTGGTCTTAGGCAGGTCAAAATTGATTAAGGTTGATGCGAGAATAGGTGGGTAGGTTATTGTTCTGGGTTTGTATTGGTAAATTCAGAGACCGATGCTGACTAAGGGTGACCAAAGCCGTTTGGGGAGAACCGGTGCCGGTTATTGTGGAATGTTGGGAATGTCATAGAATGAAGATACAATGATTAAATGAATGAACCGGAGGAGTAAAATGTTTCACTTACTTGGAATTTGGCTTTGGACATCTGTGAGTGAGGAATGAAGGTGTTGATAAGAGGTTGAATGTTACAGAGGATCACCAAATATTTGGTAGCTCTTGCATGGGCTGCATGTGCTCTCATTCTTACCTGATTGGATCAAATCTGTGCTGGGTGGTTGCTAGATGAATGTTGGATGTCTTTGCAAGAGAAAATTCTTTATCTCCTTCCTTGCATGTGTGTTCTCATGGAAACTTGTTCTCAAAAGATGTGATATCTCTCAGGCATGTGCCAACTTTTTGCTAACCTCGAAAATAAGGTTGTTTTGGAGGTTAAAAGGTGACTGATGGCAGTTCCGGCTTAACCGGCAGTAGTTAAGGGTAGCCAGCGTCGGTTAGGGTGGGATTTCCTAGGTTTACTAAACTAGGTAGATCCCCTTGATTTCGCGGGATCTCGTTTCATTCCCTCCCGGATTAGACTAGAAGCTTCTTTTAAGCATGCGGGAAAGTGGTTAGAGGGAATGTAAGCATTGATTCTTTTAGGGTTTGGGTAGGTCTTAGTTATTTATGGAAACTTGTTAACAATAGGTCTTAGGGTGAGGTGGATATGTGGGCATTATCCCAATTAGGATATTTAAATAATAAATATAGTGAGGATAATTAATTAATTTAATTTAATTAATTAAATTAATATTATAGTGGGGTGAAAGGGGTCATGGCTAGGTGGATGTGTTCAAGGTATTTATTTATTGAGAGACCAAGGGGAGTGATCCAATTTTGGTGTCTACAGTTGTCAATACACCATTCCACTATGCTCGTTGCATCTTTCAATTTAGCACCATCTTTGTACTCCAACTCTTCTTTTACAAGAGCTCTTTTCACACATGCCCATGCACCATCATTCTCTCATTTTCAATATCCACCCTCAGTGAAACTTTGAATATGTTACACACCCAACTTGGCATGCATCCTTCTAATCCAATAAAACATTCGTGCATTCTTATACTAAGACGTGTAATTATCTGACCATATATAATGTTAATTGAATTGGATGTCCCTATCAGAAAAGTTCCCATAAAATAATTGGAAACACCCTTACACAAATTCAGTAGAATGAGTATGATCATCACTGATATACAAGTTGTACTATCTTAAAAAAATTGATCATTCTTTATACTTTCATGAGAATGTATAAATGCTATATACATAAAAAAGGTAACCTGTACTGAGTTGTAATATTGCGATTGAACCTCCATTTGTGGTTGTAATGTGTAATTCTCTACAAAATTGACCACTAAAACAATAGTACGAATATGAAATGTGTCCTTGCGTATCTTGAGTTGTTCATCCAACCATCAGCTCTGTGTGTATGCCTAGCATACTCATAAATAATTTTATCCTTAAATTTTCTCATAAATTGAAAAACAGGCATATGTTCTTTAAGTAGCTCACACCATTTAGACTCCTTTCCATATTTCAACTGGTATGGTACTGATTTATATTTATCAAACTCAAATAAATTATGTCCTATTGCACCTCCAATTTTCTCATGGATATAACTTTCCAATTTAGGTAATCTGCCGCACGTACCACAACTTCCATCTAAACAATCCTGACTATAAAAAAATGTCCAACTTCACTTTCACAAAATATCATAGGAATAAAATCCTTAGAAGATATTGTTGGAACTTGAACACCACATTCCAATAAAATAGTTTCTGAATGAAATTCAGAACGAATACGTAAAAATCTAACATAATGCATCAAAAATTCAACATGTTGTCTACAACAACAAGTGGTGCGAGCGTGGTTGGTTTTCACATAGAATGGTTTCAACATTCCAAAAAAATGTTGACTAATTTTAATTTCTAGATTCTTATGTTCAAACTTATGAAAAAAATTAGTTAGATTCATATATAAGAAATGCTTTGGATGTCGTTCACAATTAGTAGAACCAACTCTCTATTTTACAACATCTCTTGTATTAGGTGAAACTCTAGTGTTATCATGTCAAAATTAAATAAAAACTTCTTTTATAACATCATATATATATCTTTGTCCTTACACGGTGCTCTAGCAGAAAATGCCCAAAAATAGGTGTTATTGAGTGATTGAAGGATATTACGTCTTTCATTTGCTTTCATTAGAGCTTTTCGATTAAATTTCAATATTCGACTTGTTTTCCCAATTAAACATTATTTTTTTTAATTCACTTACAACACTAGTAGTAAGTACATGACGCACAATATAACTATCCCTTGTGCATCTCTTGACACTAACAATGTGATATGCATCATGAACGTTTTCAATAATTGTAGAGGTTTGATCATGTATATTAGATGTTGTCAATCCTAATGTGTTTAATGTAGGTCTCATTTTATTCAATTTCATCAAACTAACCAACAAATAACATATTTGGGAATAATTTAAAATTTCAAAATGATTATCACAAATTTAATTGGCTTTTATTCTGATTTTTTGTTTAGAAAGTTTTTCAGACATTGGTTTCAAAATGTTTTCATCAGTTTTAATAAAATAATTACGTGTCTTACATAAAATCCTAGGAGGTTATTTTCTCAAATTTTTCTTATCTAGAGTTTCAACCTGAATTTACTGATTCACATTTTCATTCTCTCCTTCAATTTCAACATCAGCTACATCACGAATATTTAATTCTTCTTCAACATTGACAGTAAAAACATATTCATCACAAGTATTTAATTCATCTTCAACATTGACAGTAGAAAAATTACCTCGTTTCTGATTGCTTAGAATAGTAGGGGTTGAAGATGAACCACTTCTTGATTCACAAAGATTCTGAATTCGCTCAACATTTTGAAATATTTTTGCCTCTAATTCATCTAATGTTTTTCACTAATTGACTTCTTTTTTTGACTTCATTTCTTATCTCCCATAATGTTTTGCTTCTAATGATAAGAAAAATGTGCAGAAAGAAACATAATTTTGAAGGAGTTCGTACAGTAAGGCCAAACAACAAAAATCACTTGGTAATTCAAATGTTGGGATACATGTAAATATGATTTAATAATTGCGATTGTGCTTTATAAAACGTGATCGCAGTTTATAAAGTGTGATCGTGGCTCTAATATCAAATATTACGATTGTGTTTTATAAACCATGATTGTGGTTCTATCTGTATCATCAAATTCGACACTCGAGGATTGGGAAATATTTTCTTTTCCCCAACTAGAGCTATGGGAGGTAACTATGGTGTGTAAAAGGTCAAAAACTTCAAATTTTCTCTTCTGTGGACTTGAACCATGCTGAAAAATTGAAAACATTCTCACAAAAATGGTACCATCATGTTGGGGAGACTGATAGATTCATAGAAATATTGATTTTAAAGTGAATAGAATAAGATAAATATCATTTTATAATTTTTTACTAACAGTGGGTCTTTAAGACATTTTTCCTACAAATGTTCAGGTCTACGTTTAAGACTGTAACTTTTCTTTTGGTTATCAAAATGTGATAAAAGCTATACCATCCCAAGCATGGAAAAATTCTATACATGTTAAAAAAAAAGTATTTGATTTTGATATTTTTTTATATAGTTATGGTAGTAAAACGGAAAGTGCTTCGTTTTCTAAAACATTTCAGACCACTTTCACAGAAAAAATCATAAAAAAAAAATATTACTTGAAAAAATAGCAAATAAAATCCATCCCAAGATATAAAGCGACATCTAAAATTTCAATAAAGGAAAAAAAAATAACAAGATTTGGTCATCCAAATCGTAGGAAAACAAACTACAATCTTATAGGTTTTTTTTTTAAAAAAATAGGTCATATAATTTTGAGTGTTTAATATAGCTAAACTTGTCCGTATTTAAAAATAATTACTATTTTAGAAACTAGATTCTGGATGCTATGATTTATATTTGTACAAATTTTTCTAATTTTGAGTGTGTGTATTGATAATAATCCCTACAAGTTGAGATTACACTATTTTTGCAATATGACTTCCACTTATGACCCCTTTTTGGTCCACCAACTTGCTACACTTATTCGTGATAAGTGTCAATATGAATAGATTGTGTAGTGATAAAAGGAAAAGATAGGCCCATATATATAATGTAACCTAGCGTAAATGCAAAATTTATAGAGGAGATGTAAAACTAGACTCAAATATAATGACGACTAGTGTAGTCTGTATAGATGATGAGTAAATGACTAATATGTGCATGAAAGGTATGTAGTATAATGTAGAATGTATACTAAGCATAAAATAGATGATGTGGGATGCACGATGTATGTGATAGAATATAAATGTGTAGAACCTATAGTACAGTGTGTGGGGTTCACTGTAATGGTAATCACTCAACAGTCCAGTGTGAACTGAAGCAGAAGAGTGCGTCATCGGGTAATGACGGTGGTGTGCTAATCTATGTGTAATATATATTGAGCTACATGATGTTTATCATGTTTTTGAGTGGTTTTTCCTATAAGGGTGGCAAGGCAGTAAACACCACCACCAATATTATCCATAACAACGTAAGGGCCAAGCCAATTGGGCTTAAATTTGCCTTTGAGCAATGCTTCAGCTCTTATATTTTTTTGGTTTTATTTTAAGATGAATTCACCAATATTGAAGTCTCTAGAACGGTTTCTTGCAGTTATAAGATTATGAGATGTAGGATTGGTATGTGCGGAGTTTTTCTAATTCTTGGATACAATGTGAGTCCAACATTTCTAGTTTGTTTAAGCAATTTTCATGATATTCATTGTCTTTAAGGATGCCTTTGAGAAAGATTCTCAGGGTTGGTATCTCAAGTTCTACCAGAATAGCAACCTCGGTGCCATAAAATAGTGAAAAGGGGGGTAGCATTAGTAGGCATCCGAACACTAGTGCAATAAGGCCATAATTTGTAGAAAAGTTGATTATGCCAATCAATGTTGCTAGAGTCAACAATCTTATGTAGGATTTTTACAATGGTTTATGTAGTAGCCTCCGCTTGGTCATTGCCTTATGGATAATAAGGTGTAGAAAATGATTATTTTATTTTGAATTTAGCACAAAAATTCTTAAAATCTTTATTTTAAAATGGGGATCCATTATCAATGATGATTACAGATAGTATGCTAAAGTGTGTGATAATTTGTGTGCTGAGAAAGTTACAAATGTCAGTACCAGTGGTTGTTCGCAAGGGTGTTGCTTCAACCCACTTGGTGAAGTATTTCGTGGCTGTGATTATGAATTTTTGGCCATCGGCCGATTCAGGGTTGATGAGGCCAATTAAATCAAATCCCCAAAGGGAGAGAGGCCATATTGGCATAATTGGTTGAAGATCATATGCGGGTGTATGATGGAGATTACCATGTTTCTCACATTTTTCGCAACATGTAGCATAATCAAGGAATAGTTTGAGATTATTGTAGGAATGTCTATGAGGGGAAGGCAATGGAGTACATGACAATTAAGGACATGTTTGAACACTTTATTCCCAACAATAACATAATGAGTGGCTTCACGACATAGCCAGCAAGGTTGGTGAGGCTATAGGGTATTAGGAATAGTTTGTTTATAAAGATAGTTAAAAATAGGGGTGAAGCATTTAGTGATGTCATGGATACGTGTCATAACACAAGCTACAATAGGTATGGTAGAGATAGAATGTTATTGTAAGTGCGTAATGATGAAAGTGTTCTGGTCATCGGTGATATCTTGTGGGATAAGTGATGTTGCACCAGTCATGGCGTCAACATGGCGATTATCTTGGTTTGAAATGACGGTAATGGAATAAGAATCAAAGGTAGCTAAAAGGTATTTTACAAAAGCATTATATGGGATAAGATGTTCCTCCTTAGTATGATACATATCATTGACTTGGTTAATAACCAATTAAGATTCACTACGAATGCACAAGGTACGAATGAGGAGTTTTTTAGTAGTAAGAAAACCTAAAATAAGGGCCTCATATTCATCAATATTATTTTTTCAAGAAAACCCTAGCTGATATGTGAAGGGAAGTGGGTAACCGTGTGTGGTAATAAAGACCACACCAATGCCGATGCTTGAGTGGTAACAAGAACCATCAAAGTAAATTTTCCATATATGTGATTCAATGGTATAGGAAGTGAAATAATCATGGAAGGAATTGAAAATAGGAGATACACCCAAGAGAGGGGCAACGACCAACTGATAGGAAATGAACTTCCCCTTAATTACTTTTTGAGGGATAAACTTAAAGTCAAATCATGTAAGGATCATGACCCAATGAGCCAAATGTTGTGAAAGGTGGTAGCGAGACAAAAGATAGCGTAGAGGATCTACCTTAGTGATAATGTGAAACTCATGGTTAAGAAGATACCGATGTAACTTGTCTGTAATGAATACAAGAATGAGGCACAATTATTTGATGTAGCTATAATTACATTCATAAGAGAGGAGTGTGCAACTAATATAATGGTGAGTATCATCATGTTGTTCCATTAACATGCCTAAGGCATGAAATGTAGCAAAATATATAACAAAACTGATCGGTCAGCAATGGGCAGGATTAGGATGGGTGATTTTAACAAATAAGTTTTAATATGATCTAATATTTGCTCATATTGTTTGTCTCAAACAAACTTGGTATCTTTCTTCTTTAATCATGTGAATGGTTGTGTTTTATTAGCTATTTGGACAATAAAATGTCAGATAGCCTTAATTTTACCTTGCAAGGAGTGGAGTTGGTGAAGGTTTTTTGGTGGAGGCATGTCGACAATGAATTTGATTTTGGTGGGGTCAATTTCTATGTCATGTCGTGAAATAATGTATCTGAGTAGCTTGCCTATGGTTACCCCAAAAACACATTTTTTGGGTTTAGGTGTATACAATACTAGTGTAATCATATAAATATTACATGAAGGTTCTTTTCCTGAGAAGAATGTCACCTAGACTTCACTAGACTATCATCTACATAATCCTTAATGATCTTGTGGATGTAGTCATGAAAGATATGGGTCATTACACGTTGGTAGGTAGCCCCTACGTTCTTAAGGCCAAAAGGAATAACTGTATAACAGAATGTACCCCATGGCGCAGTGAAAGAGGTTTTTTCTTGGTCGATAGGATTAATCTTGATTTTATTATAACCCACGAAAACATCCATAAAGGAGAGTATGTCGTAACCGGTGATAGAGTCCACAATGGCATCAATGTGTGGGAGAGGAAAACTATCCTTAGGGAAAGCTTTATTTAAATCATGGAAATCAGTACAATCCACACAACCATCCCACTTCATTACAGGAACAATATTAGACACCCATTTAGGATAATCAACAGTGTGGATAAAACAGACATCTAATAGTTTTTTGATTTCTTTCTTGACTAAGAGAACTACTTTAGGATGCATCTTATGAATTTTCTCTTGGAAAGGTTTGGCCCTAGGATTAAGGATGATATTATGCATTACAAAAAAGGTGTCAATACTTAGCATATCACTATAGCCCCAAGAAAAAATATCAAAGATTTCATGGACTTGTTTGAGATCCTTTTTCTAAGCATGAGTAAGAGAAGCAACTAACAAGACTATGAGTGGATTGTCAAAGGTTCCCAAATTATGTTATATGGTTTATTCATTGATAAGTGTGGAACACTTCTCAATGTATAGCTAAGTTGGAATAGTTTCAAGTGGATCGATATTATCAATGAGGTTATCAGGATCTCCAAAGAAAGACATATCGACAAACGGTCTAGGTAATGATGTTGTTTATGGTGGAAAGAAGGGAGATCATCATAAGGACCCATATGGTCAAGTAATGCATCATCAATAGAAAAAGAATCATTAGTGCCCTAAAAGAAAGGGGTGTCGTTACTAATAAGCTCTGGTTGTAGCAAGGGTAGAGACTCAACATGACATGTGGTATACGTATTGAAAGCATGTGTAGGAGGAGGCTGGTATCCTATTCCAAACTTATGTGTACATGTGGGGATGTCCCAAGTTTCTGTGACTTTGTGGTTTTGGTAGTGAGAGAAACCAAAGCACCGAAGATAGTCGTATCTTAACCCATATTTGGAGATATCCGGGCTAATGCGATGGGAAATAAGTAATTCCAAAGGGTTTTCAACAGAGTTGAAATACTCAAAAGGTGAGGGGTTAGTGGCCACATCATAAATTGTGCCTTGGTAATGAAACTTGAGTCGCACATGGAGCATAGAAGGGACCACATGCATAGCTTGGATCCAAGGCCTACCAAGGAGAATGTTATAGTTGAGGTCATTGAGCATGACATGGCATGGGATGGTAATTGTACATGGGCCGATGCTAATGGGTAAATTAACAGTACCTAAGACATGCTTTGGGATGTTATCAAAACCACGAATAGAAATGGATGAGGGAATAAGGGATGCTATAGTCATGCCAATATGTTGAAGAAAAGTGATGTTACAAATGTTGAGGCTAGATGGATTGTCTACTAAACCACGCTTATCACCTACTTTGTTGACACAAACTTGGATATATAAGGAAGGGTCATGTGCTAGGAACACTTATGGTGGTAGATCAATGGATGTGAAAGTGATTTGATCTTCATTAAGGGATAAAGCTGAAATAAAATTATGGTAGACAAATTATGGTGATGTGTGTGGAGAAATGTAATGGGTAGATAAATATTCATGAAGGCGATGAGACAATCTAGGTATTTTTGCAGATACACGTAAATAGATATGCTCATTGTGAATTGATTATAACAATAACTATGGAAAGAAATAAAATGGAAATGGTTGTTGGTAGGTGGTGTATAAGAATAAAGAATGATAGAAATGCATAATGGAAAGATGGAAACACAAAAACCTAGAAGGTGTTATGAAGAAATGTGGGTTTCACCAAAATGTTTAACTAAAAATGTAATTAAACTAATGGGAACTATAACCACTTAGTTAATCTAACTAGGACTAAAACATTGTATGAAACTAAGACAATATGGAATAATTACAAATAATTATATTAAGTGAAATGAAACCCTAAATATGTAAGTAAAGAAGGAGAAATGAATTAGCTAATTAAAGAATAATGTCACAGGTTGTCATAGGTCTAATAATAAAATATGGGAGTAAGAACGACTACTCAAAAGTCCTGTGAAGGCTGGATCTAAAATATTTGAACTGATTGGGGCACCTGGCAAGGTACTAGGGTACCCCGGGGTGCCCTCGATCCATGTTCCACTTTCCCACTTCTTTTTGGCGTCTTTCTAAGCATTTTTCATCCTTATCTTTTTCCCAGTTGGCCATGTCTGGGTTAATTACTAAATTAGAGTAAGAGAACCCTATAAATATAAAGTTGTAAGACCATAATAAGGGTCCTAACGTCACATATTACTATCACTCCATCTAAAGTTACATCCACTACATCACTTACATCCACATAATGTCATGCATCAAGGCTAGGAGATCTACATCAACACAAACAACATAGGGGGAGAGATTCTATTCTATTCCATGCACACATGCTATTACATTTTCTATAGTTATTTTTTCTCTCACTTTGCATGTAATAGCATGTGTGTATGGTATAGAATCAAAATAGAATCCATCCTTCTATGTTTTGTGTATTGATGCAGATCTCCTAGCCTTGATGTGTGGCACTATGTAGATGCAACTCTAGATAAAGTAATGGTAGTAAATGACGCTAAGACCCTTATTATGGTCTTATAAATTTATATTTATAGGGTTATCTTGCTCTAATTTCGTAATTAACCCCGACATGGCTGACTGGGAAAAATATATGGATGAAAAATGGCTAGAAAGACCCCAAAAAGAAGCAAGAAAGTGGAACATAGATCGAGGTGTGCCAGGTGGGACCAGGGTGCCCCAGGGCACCCCAGTAAACGCCTAAGCACCTGGGTTTAGGCTAAAATGTTGAGACAGTTGCGAAATAGGTGGATATTTGGGAGGAAATATGCGGGAATGAGGAAATAAAATATAAAATAAAGGTAGTCAAAATGTGGGATTAATTAGTACTTTATTCACTTGAGAACCTTCTAAATACTAGTATAAGACCAGGCTAAATAATGCCTAAAATGGATGGTTTTGTATCTACATAATACTCTACACTTGGAGGATTGCCTCTTTCATTCATCATGTTTATTCTTTAAGATTGACTATAAAACAAATTCATGATAGAATTGTTGATATAAGGAGATATGTGATATATTGAAACACATAATTTCTAGTCTCACATTATAAGTTTTTATGAGACATGTGCGACATCATTCAATATCTACTTCGGTGCATGTTCCTTTAAATTTTTGTTGTCTTTTTAGTTTCTTTAAATTTTTGTTCTCTTTTTAGTTTCTTGAAGTTGTTCTTCCACTCCTTACTCCTTACCTTCCATTGCACTTTTCCAATTTGATAGAGTGGTTTTTACTTTATGGAGTTAATATTATAATGTTATCTTATTATCTTTTAGTTTACTTAGGAGTGCTTGTAATTTGGTAAACTTTTTAGTTCATTTGTAAACTTAATTACACCAAAGGCATTCCCCCTATGGGAAAGGGCTTTGTGGACATTCACAGGACTATCTCAAATTTGATAGCCGTTTGGACATTTTCTGACAGTTTATCTTTTCCTTGTTATTTTTGGAGATTTGCTATTTTTAACAATTTTACTTTTCCGATTTTACATGCTGCCATTTTTTAGTTTTGATTTTTGGTTTTTGCATGCAAAAGCCTTTAAATATAAAAGTTTGAATGTCCTAAGATTTGGATAGATGCGCAGATTGTTTTGGTTGATATGGGTATTACTTCTTTTTCTAAAAGAAGGTGCATGTAGTTGAAATTATATCATGGGACGTGGAATTTTGTCATGTTTGAGGGTAAATCTACCTTCAAATTAGTATAGCTATGACTGTGTTTACAATTTTTTATAAGTAATGTTTTTTTCAAATATCTTTTTATTTGTATGAAGTAGGCGAGGAGTATTCTTATGAATAATTTTTTTAGATTGAATAAATCCTTTGTTTTTCATTGTGACGAGAAAAAATATTTTGGCTTCTATTCAAATCCATAACCTTCTTAACTAAAGTATATGCAGACATTGTAAACAAAACTTTCAACGTAACTAAGGCATTGTAAATTGACATTTACATCTTTTCCCTGGATTGACTGCTTAGATTTATCTAATACTATATGATCCATCAGTCTCTCACTCCCCTTCTTACAGTGCTTCATCTACTATAAATTGAAGTCCATTTTACAATTTAAGATAATTAACATCATATATTGTATCACTTTCCTTTTGCTCATCCTTGGCTAAATTTTCTTCATTTAATTGATTTGAAGTTGTTTGTTCCTTGTAAGGTTTTCTCATTCTTGGAAAGATTATTCATATTTATTGTTTCTTACAACATTTTTTGATGATTTATACTCTTTTGTTAATTTGAGCAAATTAATTTGGTTTTTTGAACTATTTTCCATGTTATCTTAGACATATCCTTCTATCATCATTTAGAGAGATTTTTCGCCTTAATTTCAAGATGGGCAGATAGTTGAATTGGATTATTCCTTTTGAGATGAATGGCTCAAGTGCAGACAACATTTTACTGAAGTATTTTTTTGTTGTATGTCATTGAAATAAGCATAGCCCTCAGTTGACAAGAGGTAGATGATGCTCGTAAAATTTCATTACATTACTTTATTGTCATTATATTAATCCATTTAACTTCCCATGAATTCAATGCATCTTGGAATTACTTCTACGACTCTAGCGTATGGTGCCACTATACATGATAGTCACCCAACGCCTCCCTTTCTTCGACAACACCCTCAACATCATCCACCTTCTTCTACATACAACAAAGAAAACAATGACAAGGAGTAGTTTCCTCTTAGAGACCATTGAACCTGCTCCATGTACAGATACAAATCTAGATCAATCAATTTGTATATAGTAAAATGATGAGATATTAGGGTTATAGATTTATCTCTTTTTACAAGTATGATTTAACCCATAATGGTGTTGATTTTAGAACAGCTATTGGGAAATAATTTTAATGATTTTGATGTAAAAAAAATTCCCATGCAATATAAGATTTTCAATTTTCTGCAAGAGTATTTCAGCGCTTTGCATTCTAGAATCAAAACTCCATTCAAAATTCCATGCCCTGGTTTCTTCTTTCACTAAACTAGGAACCTCAAACACTATAAACAAGCTAGCAAGACCAAATCAAGAGCTTGAATCAAAATTTCTAAATATACGCAAACACCTAGACCAAAACAAAGTAGGAGAATTATTTTTTTCTGGCATGATTAGAAGAGTTTCTAAGAACACAACTATAGACAGGAGCTTGGTCCTGATCATTTTTTCCTACCTACTGCCAAAGCTACCCAACCACCCTTCTCCCCTGAAGTGGCATTAAGAAAACTACTTCCTGATGTTCTACTGCCAATAATCTTATCTCTTTTATATAGTTTTAGTGTTTAAGTTGTTAAGAATCTCTCGCACTTTAGAATAAATGTTACATAAAGCTCGCATGGCCTCCGATTTTGTGTAAATAATTTTAGTACTTACCATTGAGCTATGATTAGTAGAAATATTTAGTCTTTCCTCATACAACACAGTAACGCAAATCAGTTTCTCTATAGAAGGTGTTATCAATGTAATCCAAATGATGATGATACGCCTAATTTTAAACATGAATTCCAATACCTCTGATATGCCATGCATTTTGTACAGTATTTATGGGAGAAGGTTCTCTTCTCAATTTAATAGCTGGTATTGATTACTGGTCGAAACTCTTATTAATAGAGATGCTGAAAGATTCTATTCTTTCTCTGCCTTAGTTTTGTATTTGTAGAATATGAACTTGAAAGATTTATTGAGAATATTGGCGTTAAACCCATAATGGATTTCTTATTCATGTGTTAGATTTTAGGATTGTCAACTTTGTTCAAGTGACTTGGACAAGATCAGTGACACTAAATTCGTGTCTCTCTCCTTTATATAAATTCTCTAGATTGGATTGATGCCTACTTCTGCATAACCCTTACATTGAGATAAATAAAGACTTAACAGTATAATTGGTGTCATATATGGTTGTTTTTGTGTTGCTTCTTTTGTCAATAAACCCAAAAAAACATGCATAGCAATTTATAATATATGCAACTTAAAAGATATAAATCAACACCAGAAGGCTCAAACTTTCTCCATTGATTTATTAGTCCGTCATGTGGAGGTTTAATATTTGTATTGGAAACCACCACACAAAGCTCTGTAATATGACATTTTACAATTCCATTCATTACCAACTTGTTCAATTCCTGATTTTGGGTAGGTTAGTGTGCTTGTAGACTTTAACCACATTATCTTTTCCATGGACATATTTTCTGAATGTGTAGGGTTAGGAATATCAAATTCGGTGACTTGACATAAGAAACATTTGAGGCATATTTGACAAAAAATCACATTCATGTTGCCATCATTATCATCTGTAAAAAAATTGTTCAACCAACCATCTGCATTAATGTTTATATTTGGGACCTACTTTCCCCAAATAAAATTAAGAGTGTGAGGAAGATTGCTTATCCTATCCCTACCTTGGCTTTTTTCTGACAACACATCTATTAAAGCAAGACAATGACATCCTTGCCTCAACATAAGTTATATTTAGAGGATATGTTATTTTCTTTGACTACTTTAGTGATTGGAGATTTTTAGATGAAATGGCTAATTGACGCAAGCCTCGTAAATGGTGTTATAGGAACAACCACTGACATTGTCTATGACACATCAATGCCAAGTTACTAGCATTACCTTTATTTGTTGTCAAATTTGATCGATACAACGGTCCATGTTTGGATCCCTCCAACCCGTTGCATATTCTTATACCCCTTATTTCGAGAGGGGATCGAAGACAATTGCTGAATAAAATGGCCTAGGGATTAACTATCCACAAGTCTTAGGGACTTACTTTGCATAGAACAACTGTCGACATTGGAACCACTGAAAGGCAAGGTCCGACATTCACAGCTTTCTCCAGAGTTCCCTCGCTTGTAAAGTTGTGCATTTCACCTCCTTTTTCATTCGACAGGTACTCAAAAATGGTGCATGTACCCACTTAGAGAAAGAAGAAAGGAGAATTCAAGACTACTATCCCTCAACCAAAACAACCCGTCGTAAATACTAACCTCTACTTTCATAGCACCTCCACTATTACTTTACTCAACACTTCTTGTATCCAAAGCGGCATTGCCATTCAAGGGGTATCAAATGTATTCATGTTTAGTACAAATAAAATTGGCCACAAAAGGCTACTATTCATGATATAAATTCTGCAAATGTATAAAGGTCTTCATATATACATGTTTAGTTCAGATGTCGTGATATAAGAATTGTCACTGTATATATACAAATTTGTAACAAATTTAAATGTACGCATAGAACATTTCAATGTAATGTTTCATCTATTTTCCTACACTACCACTATCAATCACACCCCTTATCAACATGTTATCGACTATACAAAAAAGGTTTTCTCAACAAAAAACTAACCAAACAACCGATGCAACACTAACACAATTTCCTCGAAATAATTCCAAACAACATCAACTACAAAAGAAATTAACTATCCAAAACAGTATCAAATGTATTCATGTTTAATGCAAAAAAAAAACGTCCACAAAATACTACCACAAATAAGATATACCATTCGGCGTTCACATTGCATTGTACACATGCGATTGCTAGTTTCAATAAAAAAAATTTCCAATTTGTCATATATTGAATTCCATTTTAAAATGGAAATATATATGAACTTACCTTTTGAAATACTTTCACGTTATAGTTCTTCTAACTACATTGATTGAGAGTAATCCCATTAAAATTTTGGCACTCTATAAAGGCCTAACTTTATGATTAATAGTGTTTTCCATTTATATCTTAGGAAACATTCTTAATTGAAATTTATATATCGAAAAATCAAAATCTTCAATACATGCGACCAATATCCATGTTCCACTATGCTTTGATGAATGTCCATACAAGGATAATAAAGGTTCAAGAGATAATTCTTAACAATACCTCCATAAATATAATATCATAAAGGTTCAAGAGATTATACAACAATAATAATGTCTACCAGAGGCAAATTTGGTCTATATTACTGAGAATTTGAAAATTAAATAGGGTTTTGATGACAGGGAAAATCCGTAACCAGTCCAGTGCATAAGCTTTGCTTGAACAATTTTCCTATCCAACTTTGAAGTGAGGTAAGCACGGGCTACCATTTCAGACCCCCAAATAACAGAGGAGTTACAATACGCAACAATTCTCTCCAGTCGAATCCTTTCCCTTCCTTTAATCGAATCGACTCAACAAGATTTGTTATAACATTCAACAATTTCAAAGCCACGGCTAGCCGACTGAATCCTTTCATTTTTTTAAGTACTTCGTCTTTCAATCTCAAAGCCACATCTAGCCATTTGGCAATGTTTTCTTTCATTCCGTAGACTTCATTTTTTGGGTTGTTACAGTCATTTTGTTTGCTCGGAATCCTTTCCATCTCCTTTGGCACTTCCTGTTTCAATGTCACAGCCTCATCTACCTGTTCTGCAATCTGTTCTTTTTCCCAGAAAACTTCATCCTTTTGGTCGGAAAGGTCAGTTTGTTTCCTCAGAATCCTTTCCATCTCCTTCAATACTTCCTGTTTCAATGTCACCGCCTCATCTAGCTGTTCCGAAATCTTTTCTTTTTCCCACAAAGCTTCATCCTTTTGATTGAAAAGGTCAGTTTGTTCTCTCAGAATTTTTTCCCTTTCCTTAATTGTTTCCTCTTTCAATATCAAAACCTCATCTAACCATTTGGAACTCTTTTCTTTTTCTCTGTAGACTTCATCCTTTTGGTTGGCAAGGTCGGTTTGTTCCCTCTGAATCTTTTCCCTCTCCTTTGTTACTTCCTCTTTCAATTTCAAAGCCTCATCTAGCTGTTTGGCAATTTTTTCTTTTTCTCTGTAAGCTTCTTCCATTTGACAAAGGGCGTGATCTCCATGTAAGTTATATACTAACCTCCTGAAGTGGTTAAGTAAGTCTTCCATATTTTCTTTTGCAGTTTCAGCTGCCTTTCTTGCTTCCCTTTCAAATGTGAGCTCCAAAATGCTCACAGCTCTTTGCTCAACTGCATTTTCTTTCAATCTCATAGCTTCAGCTAATTGTATGGTGATAATTTCCTTTTCTCTCCGAGCTTCATCCCTTTGATGCATGGCTTCATTTCTTTGCCTTTCAAATTCATCTCTTTCCATGTTGGCTTTTGCAGTTTCAGCTGCCTCTCTGTTTTTCCTATCAGGTTGAAGCTCCCACATAGCCTGTTGGATTTCTGGAAGAGATTCCTTAGAATTTTTCGGCGATATAATTGGTGTGGTCATTGATTCCCTAGCATCAGAATGCATTTGGTCATTTACAGAAATCCCCAAAAGGAGAGATTTTGTGCATAAGCAAAGTATGCTGTAGTGAAATCCTACAAATAATAGAAACAAAGAGAGAGCTTGTTGCAGTGATAATTTTACCTTAAGATGAACTTATAAGTCCGACACTCTCCCAAAAAGAAAGTCCCTCCAACTATAGGTTCAGCCCCTCTTCTATTTGTGTAGCCAGGATAATCTGCCTTGTTAAATTCAACGGATTCTTTCAAAACCAGCCCACATTTTTTAGCTTCATCAACCACTTTCCACTGATTATAAGGGTCTTTTACTTTGTGGGTAACATGGATTTCCCCTGTTCTACGAAGCATAGTCTTTGCATTCTTGAAGAACATTTTCACCAAATCACGGTGTTTTCTGCTCAACAAACAAAGTTTAACAATTATAAAATTTCTACTTTCACATGCACTATAAGTTGCAATTGATGGTCAAAAAAATATTTTTTTAATAACTACAGTTGTAATTTAATGGTAAGGATGATGGAAAAAGTGCATTATCACACCATCCACCAAGATACATATCTTATTTGATATGAAAGAAGAATGTTTGGAAGAATGAAATTCCCACAGTTCTTGAAGCTAAATTTGTTACCTAAATAATCCCCCACAGTCCTTGCCACGAAACCTCTGATGTAAGTAAAAAGAAACTTGATAATATCTAAAGGGAATTTGGAGGAATGAACACCCTTCTGCTCTTGGTAGTAAACTTGCTACCTAAATAATATTTTGCAGTCCTTGGCACTAAACCGGTCATCTCTGTAATAAGAAACTTATTGGGTAATATCTCAGAAGAATTTAGAGGAATGAATACCCCTAAATTGTTACCTAAATAATACCACTGTCTTAACACTAAACCTACCACTTAAGGAATTAAAAACTTGATAATGTCTCGGGAAAATTTCGGGGAATAAATGTTGGCGGACATGGATCTCCAACTAATCTTCTCTGCCACATCACCCCAACTACTCCAACCACCGCATTTAACTCTCCTTCATTCTTTTCTTTTTCCATCCAGAAACTTCTATTTTTGGCATGTATCTGGAAGCTTCTCCTGACATCTATTTTATGTAAAGAAAGTTTACGTTACCCTGTTTTTTGTATGAAAAAGGGCATGAATATATAGAGCTCTGTTTCTGGAAAAGGCGTGAAAAACAAGTGCACAGCAACTCTAACTGTGTATGTTTTACCAAGGCATAATACAAATACAAAATCTGTATTTCTTGTTGTTTTTGCTTGTTGTGGATCTATAAAATAGAATACTCTGTTTTGGCAGATTTAATACAGTCTTGTTTTTGTTTTACTGTATTTTTCTTCTCCCTCTCCAACAAATTGGTATCAAAGAAAGAATTACTGGAACAACAGTTAGGAGAGAAAAAGCTTTGGAGGAATGGGAAGCACAAGTGGAAATATTGCACAACCTCAAATACCAACATTCAATGGCAAAAATTATGATTTTTGGAGCATAAAAATGAAAACTCTGTTTTGCTCCCAGGGTGTTTGGGACTTGGTTGAGAACGGATTTAATGAATCAGCTGACCAGCAAGGATATCAAGCTCTTTCACAAGCAGAGAAGGACTTATTGAAGAAAAACAAAAAGAAAGATGCAAAGGCATTATTCTTCATTCAACAAGCAATGGAGGAATCAATCTTTCCAGGAGTAGCAGCTGCCACAAGATCAAAATAAGCATGGGATAGTCTGCAAACAGCATACCAAGGCACAAGCAAGGTAAAAACAACGAAATTACAAATGCTTAGAAGGGATTTAGAAAATCTGCAAATGAAGGATTCAAATTCAATAGATTCATTCTTCACTCATGCACTGACAATAGTTAACCAAATTAGATCTTATGGAGAAACTCTTGAAGATCAAAAAATTGTAGAGAAGATACTTAGAAGCTTGCCTATAAAATTTGATTCAGTTGTAGTAGCCATTGAGGAATCCAAGGATCTTACACAACTATCAGTAGATGAATTAATGGGATCACTCTTAGCACATGAGCAAAGATTAAATCGGTCAGGGGCATCATCATTGGAGAATGCATTCAAAGCTCAGCTTCCATTTGGCAGAACAAAGAGGGAGATCAAATTACAGCAGAGGTAGAGGACGTTTTACACCAAGAGGAGGAAGAGAAAATACACAACTTGAAAGCAGAAGACTAGTATCAAGCCCACATACCCATTCTACACCAACAAGAGGAAGAGGCGGCAACCACTCTCATAGCCATCATCAAGGAGAAAGGTATGATAAATCCAACATTCAATGTCATTATTGTAATAGATTTGGGCATTTTGCATCTGAATGTAGAAAAAGACAATATGACATGAATAAGCAAAAGGCACATTTCACAAATGAGAACCAACCCAACACTAGTGAGCAAAACACCATGTTTATAACATGCAATGTAGCACAAGAGAGTTCCAAAGAGGTATGGTTCCTAGATAGTGGATGTAGCAATCACATTAGTGGGAGTAAGGAGATGTTTGCAACAATTGATGAATCGTTAAAATCAGAGGTAAAATTGGGGAATGATCACCAAGTATTAGTCATGGGAAAATGATCAATTAATATAAGAATCAAGCAAGGTGAGAAGAAGCATATCCCTGATGTATACTATGTTCCTGGATTGCAACACAATCTCATAAGCATTGGGTGACTAGTGCAAATAGGATATAGAATATACTTTGAAAATGGTGAATGTGTGATTCTAGACAAGAAACCAAGCAATAGGCTGATTGCAAAAGTTGAAATGACAAAAAATAGGATGTTTCCACTTAGAATCCAAAGTGAACTATTCCTAGAGCCACACAAATTGCAAAAGGTTGCTGAATTAGCCTTCAAAGCTTCTTACAAAAATGAATCTTGGCTATGGCATTTAAGATTTGGGCATTTAAATTTCAAAGGAGTACAACTGTTATATAAGAAAAGAATGGTATATGGGTTGCCACCAATAGAACCACTTAAAACAACATGTGAGAGTTGCATATTGGCAAAGCAACATAGACATAAATTTCCAGTTGGGGAATCTTATAGGGCAAAGCATCCACTTGAGATAGTGCATTCAGATCTTTGTGGAGCAATGCAAACACCATCCATAAGTGGAAGTCTTTATTTCTTGACATTTATTGATGACTTCAGTAGGAAAGTTTGGGTTTATTTCTTAAAAGACAAATCAGATGCATTTTCTGTTTTTAAAGAGTTCAAGGCAAAAGTTGAAAAGGAAAGTGGACATTATATCAAAGTATTGAGAACCGATAGAGGTGGTGAATATATATCAAATGATTTTCAGAATTTTTGTAAAGAAAATGGCATAAAGAAACAACTTACAACAAGATATACTCCTCAACAAAATGGAGTAGCTGAGAGAAAAAATAGAACAATTATGGAAATGGCACGAAGTATGATAAAAGAAAAACACCTACCAAATGAGTATTGGGCTGAAAGCAGTTGCATGTTCAGTATACATATTAAATAGATGTCCAACAAAAGTAGTGATAAATAAAACACCAGAAGAAGCTTGGAGCAAAAGGAAGCATAATATAGCACATTTGAGAGTCTTTGGATGTGTGGCATACTCCTTGATACCTCAAGAGTTGAGAAAGAAACTAGATGGTAGAGGAGAGAAGTGCATATTTGTGGGATATAGTGAACAATCGAAGGCATATAAGTTATATAATCCTATCACAAAGAAGGTCATAATAAGCCGTGATGTTAATTTTGTTGAAGAAGAAGCGTGGGATGGCAGTATAGACAAAACAACTACAATTGCAGCTAGTGTTCCACAAGAGAATGAGGAGAATGAAACTCAAGTTGTGATTCCTACTAATCAAGCAAATGTTCCTTCAACGCCTTCTAAGGCACCCACCACTCCAAATTCAACTACTCCAGCAAGTAATAACAGCAGCGAATCTTCTAATCCAACACTTGCATCACTAAGATCAAGGTCTATAAACACTTCAAAGAAGTCACGTAGTCTAAGAGAGATTTATGATGAAATACAAGAGGCTGAAAATGATTATTTATGCTCTAATTTTGCATTCTTAACACAAGCTGATCCAATTTATTTTGAGGATGCCATTAAAGATGACAATTGGATTGCAACCATGAATGAAGAAATTCAATCAATTGAAAAAAATCAAACTTGGGATCTAGTAGAGCTTCCTAAAGGCAAGGATGTGATTGGAGTTAAGTGGGTTTACAAGACAAAGTATAATGCTGATGGAAAAGTAGAGAAACACAAGGCAAGACTAGTAGCTAAAGGCGTCACACAACTACCTGGCATAGACTACAATGAAACATTCGCACCAGTGGCAAGATTGGATACCATTAGGATGGTTTTATCCATAGCAGCTCAAAATAATTGGAAGGTTTACCAAATGGATGTCAAATCAGCATTCTTGAATGGCATTTTAGAAGAAGAAGTGTATATAAAACAGCCACCTGGTTATCAAGTTTTGGGAGAAGAACATAAGGTATACAAACTGAAAAAGGCACTATATGGTTTGAAGCAAGCTCCTAGAGCTTGGTACTGCAGGATAGACTCTTACTTTGTGAACAATGGGTTTAGCAAGAGTGGCAATGAACCAACTTTATATGTCAAAGTGAATGATGAAGGAGAAATCTTGATAGTTTGCTTGTATGTAGATGATTTGATATTCACAGGTAACATGTCAACTAAATCATTCAAGGCAGCCATGGAAAGTGAATTTGATATGACTAATTTGGGGATCATGAGATACTTTCTTGGAATAGAGGTAAGTCAAAGTGATCAAGGCATTTTTATATGTCAAAGCAAATATGCTAGTGACTTGTTGAAAAGATTCAAGATGACAAATGTCAATGCAGCCCCTACACCAGTTGCACTAGGTTTAAAACTTAGTAAGGACGACAGAAAGTCATAGTGTTGATGCAACTTTATTTAAAAGATTAGTTGGCAGCCTTATATATCTAACCGCCACAAGACCAGATATCATGCATGGGGTTAGTCTTATTTCTAGATTCATGGACAAACCTAAGGAATCACATTGGAAGGCTGGAAAAAGAATTTTAAGGTATATAGCTGGAACAAAGAACTTTGGGATTTTGTATACATCTTCAGATGACTACAAGCTGATTGGATATACGGATAGTGATTGGGGAGGTAGCTTGGATGATAGGAAGAGTACTTCCGGTTACATTTTCCATCTTGGATCAGGTGTTATCTCTTGGGCATCAAAGAAACAACCAATTGTGACACTCTCATCAGCTGAAGCGGAATATGTTGCAGCCACATCAGCAGCTTGCCAAGCAGTATGGATGAGAAGAGTACTTTCAGATTTGAAGCATCCACAAGAAGAACCTACAGAAATTTATTGTGATAATAATTCTGCAATTACTTTATCTAAAAATCATGTCTTCCATAAACGCAACAAGCATATTGAACAAGATATCATTTTATTCGAGAATTGGTGAACAATGGTGACATTCATCTTGAGTTTTGCAGGTCCAAAGAGCAACTAGCAGACATCTTCACAAAACCACTTGCAAAGCATGTCTTTGAGCATCTCCGGGAAGGAGTTGGAATAGCAGACATATATGGCAGTGAAGATTAAGGGGGAGTGTTGGCGGACGTGGATCTCCCACTAATCTTCTCTGCCACATCACCCCAACTACTCCAACCACTGCATTTAACTCTCCTTCATTATTTTCTTTTTCCATCTAGAAACTTCTATTTTTGGCGTGTATCTGGAAGCTTCTCCCGACATCTATTTTATGTAAAGAAAGTTTATGTTACCCTGTTTTTTGTATGAAAAAGGGCATGAATATATAGAGCTCTGTTTCTGGAAAAGGCGTGAAAAACAAGTGCACAGCAGCTCTAACTGTGTATGTTTTACCAAGGCATAATACAAATACAAAATATGTATTTCTTGTTGTTCTTGCTTGCTGTGGATCTATAAAATAGAATACTCTGTTTTGGCAGATTTAATACAGTCTTTTTTCTGTTTTACTGTATTTTTCTTCTCCCTCTCCAGTAATGAATACCCCTTAATTCTTAATACTAAACCTGTTATGTAAATAATAAGAAACTTACTTGATAATGGCCTCGTCCTTTTCATTCCTATAGTAGCCCGCACGAGGGAAGTTGAAGACAATTCTATCGAACAATCTCTGTCTTAGATTCTTATGCTTACACATTTTAGTTGCATTAAAACATACACAGTTAGAGCTGCTGTGCACTTGTTTTTCACGCCTTTTCCAGAAACAGAGCTCTATATATTAATGCCATTGCTCCCAAACTCTCCAAAAGCTGAAGGTTTTCTTGGCCATTCTCATACGAACTTATCACCTTATCTGCATTGAGGAAAGATCAACAAACATATAAAACAGGGGTTATTAAGAATGGTACAACACTGGAAGACAAATAGACAATAGAAAACTTGGCGGAAAGATTTTAGACCTCTGCTGTCAAGAGAGGTGGGAACCATGTTCTCTGCAGACCCAAATGCTTTGGCCAATGCTAAAGAAAATGAGAAGTCCCCTTCCCCTACTAATAATATTTCGTGGAAGTTGGAATAGTGTTTTATCTTCTTATCCAAAGCTGGGTGTCTCGCTGGATCTTTAGGAACCATATTGTCTGAATCATATACAGGGAAATCCATTTATGAATACAACGAAGATCCCACAAAGATCTAAGCGACTACGCCTCTATCAAACTTGATTTTACCATAGGGTCGAGAAGAAATCCTGCAACAGGTAAATCAAATCCAAAAGGGTATTTAAGACCTTAAATCAACAGGTAAATCATGAGATCTTATTTAAGACCTTAAATCAACAGGTAAATCAACAGATCTTATTTAAGACCTTAAATCAACAGGTAAATCAACAGATCTTATTGATCTTGATAGTTTCTAACTATATTCCATTACCCAACATGCCCGGCAAGTACAAGCTGCTGAAACAAAAAGCATACATCTTTAATGCAAAATAAAAATAAAAATAAAAATGGAGCATTGAAGTTACACAATTTTAGGACTACGATTGGTAATTGAGGATCCCTCAATGCTTCAATGTAAAACTTGATGGATATAACTTGAGGATCCCTGAGTAAACATACCTTATTGAAGTCCCTCAAATATGGAAAGCAGCCATAGAAGGTTGCCTCAAACTTCGAAAGCGGAAATCAGAGAAAATGTGAAATGCACGGCCAAGTATTAAACTTCCTTTCATTAACGTAATGTTGAAGGAATGGTTTCTTTCCCATCAACTATTCACAAACCAAAGGAAAAAATTCGGGCAGCAGAAAATGACAGCGATCAATTAAAGTTTCTATTCTCCAAATTGATATGTTCCTTCTTTCACTTCCGTTAATCTTATCAGTGACCATGTTTTAATAATCCCATTTGGTTTCCCATCCTAAATACTATTATGATTGAGGTTGATCATAAAGTAACAAAGCGTCAATGATTTCAACTTCCACTTAAAAAGAAAAAAAGATATAAGAGAGGAAAGAAGGAAATATTTGAAGGATTCGATTGAAGGATTTATTTTATGTTTTCATACGGATAAATATTTAAAAGGTGTTCAGAATTGAATGGTTTGTAGTCCTTAACATATCAGATTTCAATTTGAGAAGATTATAATAAATAAGGGATTAGATTATGGTCATGCTCCCAGTAAATTTGTCTACGAATTCTGTACATCTAACCTTTGTAATCTTCTATTTCAATTAAAAAAGGTACTTGTACAAACTTCAAATTCAATTAAGAAAAGAAATGCTAAAAAGTTTTGTATAGAATTTTATACACTATGTATTGATTACAGAGAATAGATTTTTTTGTGGAGTTTGTAAAAAGTTTTTATTTTATTTTTATGTTTTTCACATTTTGTTGATCCATAATCTATAACTATGCAAGATGTTTAATGTACATGTACAAAAGTTTGAATTACAATTTTTCCTTTGCCCAATGTCGTAGACCTATGGACCTATAATATACTAGGGTGAGCCCACCATAACTTCTTGGACAATACAAATAGGGAATCAAAATTTAAACTACAATATTAGCAATCACACATGAGAAGTGGATTGTGTGTAGGGAAAAATAGTGGAGGAATTTAACAAAAAATTTAGAAAATTTAGTAGTGCCAGAAAGAAACCATAATGTGAACGAATCATAAACATGTAGAGGGAAGTAGTGATAAACCATTAGAAAAAAAAGATAGCAAACATATGTAGATATTTATAATGAATGAAAAAATGAAATTCCAAACTAAACTATAGTACTAACAAGAAGCATGCCGAGCATACTTGTTTTTAACAGATTTTGTTGTTTTTCAAAAGTGGGACGAAGGGGCGAGAGAATTTAGTTGAGCCTCTTTTTTTTCCACAATGAAGTAGAGGGTTGTGGGCCATTTTGCAAGTATCAATCAAATACAGAAAACAGGAAAAACATGTAGATTTACAAGGGAGGTGACTCTAGACATAACAATGAAGGTCAGACATTGTTTCTCAGTTTCACCAATGTCGATAGCGGCTTTATTCAAAGTAAGACCTTGATACACTTGGATAGATAAAGCTCGGGACATTTTGATTGGTATTTGTCTATGATTCTTTCTAGAAATAGCTGGTATAGGAACATGCAAGGGATTGTCGATATCCCTACATAGCCCAATGTATATTTCAAAATTGTGGAAACTAAATAAACTAAATTCTAGTGGTACCAAGGAACTGTCATAAACAATGTCGAAATTTGTCTGTTTAACCATTTATAAAACCAAACTCTACCCACAAGTTATTTTTAAGAGAGAATTTTTGGTTTTTGCAAAGAAGAACATTATGTTGTAATTGATCGACATCAAACTCCCCTAAAGTAACTCATCTAGTAATTTTTGTAACTGAACAAGACGCTGGAACATTCAAATATTTCAATATATATAAAATGTGGTGGTTGAGCATGTTATTTATCATAACTAAATAGGAGGAGAAGTTGAATCCCTAAATTTATTTTACTGTGAGGTGTAAGAATATGTTCGTGAGATCAGAATTTCCAAGTCCTCAAAGAAAGGAAATGCATTGCAATGATGAGGAATAATTGGTGGAAGGAATCATGTTTCTGACTTGAACTAGGTGTTAATTGAAGACTATTTACAATGACACAAAAGTTTGAAAGCCCTCCAAAGTGTGGTGTCATAAGAGTGGCTTGCATATAAGTTGATCTCCATAATAGGTGGAAGTTGACATAGGTCACTGACAAGGATGATCGATATACCACCAAATTCTCACATATTTTCAAATGATTGGATACTTTCAAAGTCCCAAGGTAGCACACACAAAGCATCACTGCAAAAATTTTCAACAAATTGTAAAAATAGATTTACCACTTAAAAACACACTACCACGATGATGAAATGATGCACATACAACCTGCTCTAACTATTTAAGGAAACATATCAAAAAAATGTAGTCTATTTCTCACATCTCTTTCATATTGATGCAACTCGTTATTTTTCTCCTACCCTTCATATCAAGTCCAACAACTTCCATTAATTTCAGTCATTTTCCCCTCTTTTTAATATAATGTGAATCATTTTTATTTTCTTTTCCATTTGGATAACTCATTTACCTAGAACGTTGATGTTGCAATAAGGATTGTATGCATGGATATGGTAAATAATGATATTTAACAATTCAATCAAGTTTCTTATATATATCATGTATGAAAGGCATCATATAAATAATAATTTTTTTTTGTAAAGTCTTCTAATGCTATACTATTGAAACTTAATGTAACATTTGACGGTATACGTTGAGAAACAGAGAGAAAATAAAAGTATAGTGATACGAATAATAACATTAAATAAAATATAAAGATCTGAAATTGAATAACAATGTTCTTATGAAGTAATTTTTTAGATTGATATTTCAAATTTAGCTGCAAACCTACAATCATCTACTTGGCATCAAGAGACACAAAAAAGGATGTTTCAATGAAGTACAATTGTTTTGAATCCTTATAAGGAATCCATCTTCTCCAATATAAATTCTCTTCCCCACCATGCTGATTCAATTTCGTATTTTAAGAACACCAACAGACTATCCATTACAATCTATATAATTCTTTAGCAAGATATTATTTATTTAAATTATAATATTCATCATATAATTAAATATAATCTATAGTATAAGGTTCAAGGGATATTAGGGTTCATGTGTTGGAGAATATAAATGCTATCAATTAGTGTTATATTCTTATTTGAATAAATGAAGATTTTTGAGTCATAGTTCTAGCATTTCCAAGATGGGATGAAAGACATAAATGGGATAGTGTAGTAAGGAAATTTTATTTTTGGTATAAGTGAATGAAATTATTTTTGGTATAAAAACACTCTAGAGGAGGTAGGGTAAGGCTAAGAAAGAAAACATGCTTACCTCACAACTTATGAATCATTATATTGATAAAAATATCACATTCAATGAAGTGTTTCTCCCATTGGCATAACAATAAAGGTATCTTGGGGTTTCCATGTTGAGGTAGACCCCAAACACCAACTAAAGCTTATAAAGAGGTATATTGAGATTTCCTTGTTGGTTGAGCATGATAATGAGGTTTAGAATGCATATGCATAGGTATATAGGTCAGTTGAAATAAGAAGACCAATGAGTAGAAGAAGACCAAGGTGTAGGATATTTTCATCTTTAACTAAGGTCTCCTACATTTTCAAATCAATAAGTTTGATAACAAGGAGGCCATTGCTATAACGTCATTTGGGAGCACCAATGTGGGGACTATGTCTATGCCCATTGTTCTCTTTGTAAGTGGTTTAAGAGATGATGTTCTTGTCAAGTCTTTCAAGACTTACCACCACACTATTGATGCTCTCAAGAAAGAGTTGAAACCTAGTAAATCCTGATCAACACCACTTTCACCCTCTCCCAATTATGACTAGTTTTTCTTGGGACATCACTATGATTTTTCCATTGTTCTATGAAAAATAAAGATTGATTGGAATATTTTGTTTATGGAGTCAGATTGCTACTATGAAGCGTGCCATATTCTATACTACTCTTTTGTATAGCCATCTTCTACATGGTTTTTTAATTCCCCTTTGAAATTCCATTAATATTTGTGTTGTTCCATTATTTGAAAAGGTCTAGCAAATACACAAAGTGACTTGGAGTTTTTAAGAGTTTCTTTAAGGTTGTTGAAGCTTTTTTAAGGTTTTATAAGATTGAATATCCAACTAAGTTTATAAATTTTATGAAGGTAACGAAAATTCCTAAATAAATAGAGGTGGATCATGATATCATAGATTTATTTCATTCAATATAATAGAACGATAGGAAATTTGAGGGATAACAACTCATTAATTTTAATCTTGATTTGGATGGAAAGATATGAACATTGTTTTATAATGCATATGCAGAGGTATATAAATCAGCTAAAACAAGAAGACCAAGGAGTAGAAGAGCCAATGTAGAAAACAAATAATATTATTGAAAGGGTATTGAAGGAGAAAGCTTCAGAATTTGTTGAATTCTGTTCGAATGCTTGAAATTTTTTCTGAAGTTTGTGGTTTTTTTTTGGTAATGGAACAACAATGTTGGCCAACTGATGTAATTCATCCTTCGGATTCTGATCTCATTACTTCGTATTTTTTCCAAAGTGTTTTCTATTTTCTTTAGAGTGTGAACTAAATGCTTTAGAGTTTGTTTGAAGTTTGTGGTTTTTTGTGATCTGGGACCAATGGTTTGGGGCAATTGTTGGAATGCATTTCAGAGCTTTTTGGATTAGTTTTTATAATCATGTGTGGCCGACCTTCAAATAATTTGAAAACAAATTTGTGATTTTCTTGTTACCGACCAACATCTCTTTTTTTGGCACTAAAATTTTCCATATCTTATATTGTCTAGCTGACTTGGATGCTTTGTTAGAGATAATGGATATATAAAGAGGAAATTATGAACTGATAAGAGGAAGAGAAAGAGAAACGTCAAGTAGATGAAGATTTAAATGACATAATTAGGTCATGATAGTTCATAACAATTCTGTGGCATGGTTACTCCATGTTCAAGTTAGATTTTTTTATATGTATGGCCAACCCATATGTTCATATACTTGCATAAATAACATATGTTGATATAATTTTTGAGTTTTTGTATGAAGAACCTAATGCACCATGGACATCCTACATGATGTTTATGCTTGAGAAAGGTATATAAGAAAGAAAATTTAGATCTATTTTAGTGAAGAGAGTACATGGAGATAAGTGCGAGCAAGAAGAGATGGATAGAGGTATATGAGGTCCTAAAGATGATGAAGAATGCATGCATGTTTAAAATAGGAAGGTGTCTAGCTATAAAAGGTAGTTTTTATATGATCATGAGAAGGTGAAGAAGAAGATGAGAAAGTGAGAAAAAGGGTAATTTGAATAGTCTTCATGAGTATCAGAGAAAGGGTATAAAGATATGTTAATGATTAAGGATCGGAGTGTGTGTTAGAGGTTTGAGTACATCAAAGATAGGTAGAAGAACAAGAGGAAGAAGATAAGAAGAGAGAGAGTATCAAATAATTCCATCATTTGTTGAGATAAAAATAAGAAGAGGTAGAAAAAAATATTATTTGGCTGAGTTGGTGATTGGTCTTTCTTATGGATTTGGTAGCAGAGTTTCACTAAAAACCTACAAGGTTGGTACCTCCTTGTAAGTGGGTGCTTGCTAAAGTTAGTTTGGTGCCTGATAAATTATGGGGAGGGTGCCTCCTTCCAAGTTGGTTCTTACTAAAGTCTATTTAGTGATAGATATATATCCCAGTTGGTGTTTCTTGTGGAGTTGATGATTGGAGACACAAATATTGCAGATTAGACAATATTTAGCCCAGTCTTATACTACTATTTAGAAGGTTCTCAAGTGTACAAAGTAATAATTAATTGCACCTTTTGGCCACCTTTTTAGTATATTTTATTTTTTCATTCCCACGTATTTCCTGATACCTATCAACCCATTTCATGACCTTTCTGACATTCTAGCCTGACATCAAGGTGCCCCAACTTATACTGGGGCACCTCGAGGTGCCATGGTCCCATTCCAGGAACCCTGGTCTGTGCACAATCTCTTTCACTCCTTTTTCGGTCACTTCTAGTAGTTTGTCATCCTTATCTTCTTCTTAATTGGCCTTGTTGGGATTAAGTATGAAATTAATCTTAAGAGACCTATAAATATAAAGTTCCAAGACCATAATGAGGGTCCTAGGTCACTACATCCTATCATTACTATCACTCCATCTAGGGTTGTATCCATTGCACCACTTCCATCCACATAGTCCCATGCATCCAAGCTAGGAATTATGTATCACACACATTCTTAACTTGGTGGGGGAATTCTATTCATTCTATTCTACTATCTACATCTTCTATAGCTACTATAGCTCGCTACTTCACAAAGTTTGACTAAAATGAGATCACATATGGCATGATTCACACACAAACACCAGAACTACATTAGGGTCTATAATGTAGTGCGACACTGAGCAATAATTCCACCGGTTTGGTGGCTGAGATTAGTCAGACCCACTCTTCTTCTTCTTGTGCAGGGTGCCATCTAGTTCATCTGGTGAATCTAGTGCGACAGACAAGCAAAGTTTCATATCTCCTTACGACACTTCTGAGCATAGATATTAATATTTTTCATATTTCCCAGTGGCCAAAATTAAAACTAGGACAACCTAGGGCACCCCAGTACACTTCCAGACACCTGTGTCACCTCAGATAGTCTAGATCTACCCTTTTTAGGGCCCTTGAGTGGTCATTTGTATAGATGGATTCCAGTTTCAGGTCTTCGTTAACCTGCAAAAGTCTACTATAATCAGCTAAGTCATTCCCCTTTTCCCTCTTGCACATTATGGTTTTCATTTCACTTAAATAATTTATTTGTAGTTATTACATGTTGTTTTACCTTATTTACTGCATTTATACAATGTTTTAGTCCTCCTATATAGATTAACATTAATACCCCAGATAGCTAGGTAAGCCCTTTATTTTTGTTAATCATTTTGGTGAACCTAATGTGTCTATTCCTCACTTGACCCTTTCTCATTAAACTAGGGTCTCCTTTATACCTTTTTATTTTATTCCGATTACTCATAGTGGTCGCTTCGTCCCTCTTCACTATTGTGAACTTTGTTCTTGTCTCTGTCATCCCTTTAAATCTATGACAGATATACCCTCCTCCATGGCTAACAACCCCTTAAATTCCTCTACTCAAGTTCCTCTACATGAAATTGAAACCGCCACTAGTGAAAAATCTTATGATGAGGACACTAAATTTGACCAAGAGCAGCTTGATGTTATTACTGATTTTTTAAAATATTTGCTTGAAAATCCCGCTCATCTCCCTCATGTTTTACATACTCTACTCGCTGCTCAGCGATCCCATGAGGCATCACTCCCCATCTCTTCTATCCATATGGTCTCTATGCATCCCGCATCGAATCCCCCTATTGCGACTATTGTCCCTCTGGCCCCCCATGGTGCCTCTAATATATCACTGGGCTCCTCATCTCGTACCCCTGATCTATTGTCATTATATCATGATCTCCAAAATCAAATATGATAATTGCAAGTTACTACCACTTGAGGAACTCTATCGCTTGATTCCACATCCTTACTGCATACTCTCTTTGTGCCATCTATTGTTTCTTACCCATTCACGCATAACTTCACTGCTCCAAAATTTCCCACCTTTAAAGGCCACAGTGACCCACAAGAGCACATTTGTGCCTTTCATGTCGCATGTCTTGACTATGCTAATGATCATACTATTCTTGCTAAGTTATTTCCCCGTATTCTATAGGACTATGCAATGCATTGGTTTTATGACTTTCCTTTCCATTTGGTAATATATTTTACCCATTTGGCCTACACTTTTATCACATAATTTTCAATCAATATCAGTCCCACCCTCTCTTATCCCCACCTCGCCTAGCTTAAGAAACACTTTGATGAATGCTTCCCCGATTACATCTTATGATACAAAAATAATGTCGTTAAGAAGAATAATGTTTTGCTTATTCTTAACTTTAGGATTTATTCATCTGTAGTCTCTTACCACCTCTAAAAGATAGCGTCCTCTTTGAGAATTTTCCTCATTTGATAAACTGTGTCACACTCTTAAGCTTCGTGAGGATAAAATTATCTTTGTTGGAAATCTCAAATATCAAGACTCACCTTCGTCCTCTTCCCGCACTCCAAGAAAAGCATTATTCAAATTTCCTTCCCATAAACCTAACACTCCTCAAAGTTAAGTTAATACAGTTTCTACCACTCAATAATTTCTCCCTCAACCATATCTTCGTCATCTTGCTAAACTTAGTTCACCATTTAGCATTTTATTTCCACAACTCATAGATAATAATCTCATCATCCTTCCTCCTCCTTTGTAGCTTGACCCCTCCCAACCCTAATGACATAACTTTAACAAGCATTCTTACTGTGACTATCATCACTGTGTGTGGTATCCAACTGATCACTATTTCAAACTCTGACATCTTATTCAATACCTACTTAAAAGTGGACATATTGAGCTTCATGAGTCCCCCATGATCGTTTCTCCCAACGATAATCATAAACTCAAAATTTTTAATAACCTGCTCCCCAAACATGATACAAAACAAATTGATTCCTCTTCCAACTAAGTCTCTCATACAATATATTCCTCTCATGGACCTCTTGACATTATCATTTCTCACACTTTTTCTATAACACCAATTATCTCCTTTTTTATCGTCAACTACAACTCTACATTCACATCCGATCATTTACATATACTAGCATCTATTTTCTCAACCCCTATAATTAGTACTAGGGTTGATCCATCCTCCTCCATTAGCGCATGTTCCTTATCCTTCTTGCAGTTTATTGGTTACCATCCTTCAGTAAAAATCATTATCCCTTCATCAGACCATTTTGTGTTGTTAAGTTGCATATCATTGTCGACCCTCTTACTCTTATAATCCCTTACCTTGTTATCCAAGTAGTCCACGAATGTGACCTAATTCTAGGACTCAATTGGCTTCATAAATCCCAAGCTATCATCTCTATGACCCACTTGCGTGTCAAATTTATTTATGAAAATTAAGTTATCACCACTAATGGATTCCATCCTCGCCCTACAATCTCGTTACCTTCTCATTCCACTACACGTACCTCTCCCCCTCTTACTTACACAACTCCTCTTCCGATACCACCACTACATCATATGCCCCTTTCATCACCATGGTTGAATTCCATGTTGTCACATCGCGCCTTTAATCCCACACACTGAAATTATCCTATTACTAAACCTCTTACCACATTTTGTCATAAATCATTGCCTCGTTTTATCCCACATAAATCATCATATTATTTCCGCATGAAAAATCATCGATCCCCCTCACCTACACATTTTACCACACCCCAACATTTGTCTTGCATCCACCCCTCACATGCATATCAAATTCATTCTCCTGTGCAGCACTTATCTTCTATACCGCCACCATTAGAGCATCCTTCTACGTTGTCCTCCACTAATGTAAGGGTCAAAAGACATTTGTCCCTTGACCTTATTGGTTGATTTATATTTCCTACCTAGTTGATGTGGCCTAGCCATTAGAGACCCCCCCTCTCATACTCTCACATGGATACTTCTCACATCCATACATTTTCATTTCTTCACATATCAACATTTTCATCATCTAATCACACCCTCATTACCCTATGATGCACTCTAGTTCCTCGGTCCATACTTGACTGTCGAGGGTTTACCAATAATATGTACCTTACCTATATGCATAATATCATCATACTACATTCCCTGGACTAATGACCAACGCTCGAGGATATATCATCACCCACACACATCATCACATACTATTGTGGTATACACATTAGGTTAAATCACCACTCTTTTCATCACTTCTACATCATCCTACTACATTCCATCATCTCCTTTGATATCATCCTCTTACATTATAATTTTTCTCACTTCCAAGTTATTCCATTATATTATCACACCTTCTATCATCTTGTAGTGGTATACACAATAACTTAAATCACCACTCCCTTCATCCATTCTAATCTATCCTCTTACATCCAAGCATCACCTATTCTATTATCCTTGTATTGCATCATCATTTATCCCAATCATCACTTAGTGGTATATGATTTAAGCTAAATCACTACCCTCGATTTATTCATCACTTAGTGGTATGCACTTTAGACTAAATCATAACACTCACCTTATTCATCATGTATTGGTATACGCTCTAGACTAAATCACCACCTCATTCTTTAATGTAGCCTAGAATATACCAAGAACAACCCAGGTGTAATGGAACATCACTCAACCTAGACTAATTTCTCACCCAAAGAACAAAAAGGTATTAGGCCCCTCCTTAGAGTTGCTTGTGCGGAATGTTAGCATGGTGAATACTTAATGCATTTAGATCCAGAAATAACATAACATTCGACAGAGCAGATTCAAGATCTAGATCTAATGATTAATGAATCTAAACAATAGTCATAATGAATTCAACCATGAAATAACTTAGTCACAATCATGTTTAACACTTTTATTCAGCCAAAACACTCCATTATATTAAACACAGTAACTATATAGAAGCTCCTTACAATAATTGGTATCAAATATTATATGCGCATCAGAATTGGTAGCATAATTTCATAATAGCTCTCTATATCTATCTCTATCTCATCATCTCTATATATTGAATACACAACTCACTACATATTTATATGGCTGGGGAATTTCCCTTCACCGCTTACCTAATTCCCAAAACAGGTTGCGTGCTGAAAATAACCACATAACTTTACAATAATAGGCCTCTTCTAGTCAACTGATAGTGGAAATTATATTCTTAATTCAAACCCATGCAAAGTGCTTAATGGTCCCTATTCCAAAAATAGCCTATGCGTTTCACACAAGTCTTTATCCATTTTGTGTGTTCCACACACCATCTTCTAAAAATAACATGTGACCATGAAAATGGCGAAGTCCCAGATCAATCCTTCTTTCATGTGTGTTTCCTTCTTGTTTCTTTCGCGCCTTCAAAAATTCTTCACTCTCATGAGTGAACCTTATGGATGCTATTTCCTTAGCTGCATACTATGTCTGCTCAATATTACCCCACACTAAACCAGATTGTTGCCCTAGCAATGGTTGCCTTTCAATGTGGAAAGAATAAAGAATGAAAAATGGAAATAATTTAAAGAATTATTATTCAAAGAATGAATTTTTATTCTACCACATCTTTTGTATCAACTGGAAGAATCAATTTTGGATATTCTTCTTTTATTTTTGCCTCTAATGTTTTCCACTCATTCAACGCGGCTTTTTCCTTTTTTGGATGTTTTCTAAAGTAGACTAACACTCATATTGGGAAATTTATTCCTTTTCATTCTGTAATACCAAAACAATGTTTGACATTGCAGACATTATCCCTTCTAGAAGATCCATCTTCTATGCTATAATTTTTCCAATTTCACCCAGTCTGTCCTTATGGGGTTCTTGGGCTACTGCAAGGGCCTCACGCTTTTGCTTTACTAGCGCCAATCTCTCTATGTGCCCCAATGTATCATCCTTCATTACTTTCAGGAATTCATTGTCCTCTACCATGGTCCTTATTCTTATGAATGCCTCTGGAGCCGTAAAAATATTCAGTGTTTGGTCTACTTTCTTTAGCTCCTCCCGCAAGGTTTGGAGCAATTCCTCATAAGATGTAATCTTCCTAACCACTGAATCCTTTTCCTTCTCTACTTCTTGTGCAGGGTCATTTAGCACTGACATGCGAATAGGTCCATCCTCAACCACCAAATCCACCAAGTTACACACATAATGCATAGCAGAAGGGAACCTTTCAGGTACCTTGGACACCAAGTGTGGTCTTACTTTCAAGACATGATCGCAGATCTTCTCTGCCATCTCACGAGCACCTCATTCTTCTTTTTCTCCAATTCCTTCTTTCCCTTCAGGAACACTATTTTTACAACTTTAGCATTGATATCTTCCCGTAGTGCTTTGATAGTAGTGGATTTGTCTATGTTCCTCCACACCACCTCTGTAGACATTTTTACCAAAGGATTACTCACTTGTTCATCAGAAATAATAGTGGGCTTTACAGTTATATGTCTGGCCTGATTTTCCTTCTTCAATCTTCTTGACATATAGGACTCTTCACATACGTCGAAGTCTATCTCATCCATATGAGTTTTCATAGACCAAGATAGTTACTTCCTTGTACACGTGGTGGCCATGTCTTCATCTATCAGCTCTCATCCATATAACTCCTTAGGGCTCACCATTCTCTTAAAACAGGAGCAAAAAATTTTACTTGTGTCCTTAGCATAGCCCAAAGATAGAAAAGTATACTCTCCACTTTTTCTTTTAGTTCTTGGTCCCTTGGGAACTTAAGCACCAAGATTTGGAGTTAGATCTTCTATGTTTAGAGAATTATCTGGTCTTGCTTATTCTCCTTCCTTTGCCTATTCTCCTCAATTATTCATATATTGATACTTTATTTATTCATCCCTCGGCTCTTCTACATCCTCTAGTTGTGTAAGAGATTTAGACGCGCTTTCTACAGACTCCTCCGCCTCCTCGTTCAATCTCATTTTCCTCATTTTTCTCCCAATTGTCTCCTTTTGAGGAGAGATTCGTGGTGATCTCTATATTGATTGTGGAGTAGCACCTTGGGTTCTTTTTCTCCTTAATACCCTTTTCAAACAACAGTCTTTAAGGTCTTATCCTACCTCCAATTCTTCATCACCTTCTATTATCTCTGAATCACAACACCCTTAAAATTTGCACAAGTGTGTGTGCTTGAGCTCATAGTGTGATTGGATAACATGGGTACTATCTCCAAGTTGTGGGACTTGCTACATGAGATAGACCTCTAGAGAAAGTTGGTTCTTGCTCCTAAACTACCTGCCATATACTACTCTAATGCAAGAAGAACTATCTGTCTTAATATAACTTTCCAAGGGACCAGGGAGAGAAAATGCATAAAAACAAAGCCTACACTAGATCGGTGATACACTAGAAAAGGACTGAATGAGGATAGCTTTCCAATGTGTGAAAAATAGGAGCAAAGTGCATACTAGAACGGATGATAACAATTCTCCACAATATAGAAAATACACTCACAAAAATATTCCATATATGCACAATGATGATGAATCCTTGAAAGATCATAAAATAGACACAATATTCTTGTAATGAAGGTTGAAAGGGAAATAAGAATGAAAACAAACACAGTAGGGGAAGATGCATCCACAAACTTGTATTTTATTGCTTCATGATATGCACAGTTCAATCTATTACAAGGTAGGGGCCTGGATCACCATGCAAGGAGTCCACTACAAGGACCTATAGGACATTGGCTTCACAAAATATTTTTTACAGAGTTTTTCTACACAAAAACTATGTCTACTTACAATGAGCCCAACATTCCAATTTATAGATTTCTAGGAGGAGAGAGAGAGAAAAAAGTTGAAATCTAGAAATATGACTTTCCACCACTTGTAATAGGTCATAAATGGATTAAAATGATGGTATGTTTCTTGCAAAATTCCCCCCCATACTGTCCCATGACTTGCAATAGTGAAATATTTCATCTCATGCTTCATTGAATGCATCCCAACCACCACTAAAATCATTATTTTGAACCCGACCACGTTTTCTAAAAACTCACCATCGATCCTTTATAAAATTATGAATTTATTAAATAATGTGCATCAGGCTTGGAGTAACAATTCCAATGGTATAATTTTTTTTGTTTTCATTAAAAATTGCAAAAGTTACGACCTTCTGAGTGCGTACAACTAATTTGGGTTTGCCAAGCATTTATGTCATTTAACGGGAATGAGCATCTGTTTGACTGGAGCTGAAGATGATTCCTTTATTTTCGTAAATATACCCTCTTCAAAATTAATAAATCCATATTTTTTGGCATAGAGGATGTCGTGCTCGTTCCATAAAGTCAAATTTCATGAAAATCGGAGCTCGGGGTCAAAATTTGTGGCCATTTGAAGTTTGGGGGTTATTTGCACTGTTTTCCTTTGCATGTGGACATTTCAGCTTTTCGGGGAACTCATGTCCCAACGTCTCATGGACCACTTGGGCATCCTTTCTCCACTTTTTTTTATTTTCTCTATGATTGGCCTTTTCACCTTTGCATGTCCCGTGCATACCTGCGTCCCAAATGTCCTGCGGGGCGTGTGGGACAAAAATGTCTGAATTCTCCACACTTCCATTTAACTGCAACTTTTTAGCAATGTGTGTCCCACATGTAATTTTTTCCTAAATATCCTGCAAACTGCATGGGACATATTTTTCTGACTTCTCTACACAACAAAGGAATGCAGCCATTTCGGCTTTGCGCACCCCGCGCATCCTGACGTCTCGTCAACCTTCTGGGACAAATATATCCACATTTTCTACAATACATTGTCTCCTTAGAATTTTAGCCCTGAACTTGGTATGATGAACCCCGGTACAATCTGCCTTGGTTCCATCCACAGTCCTCAGACCTGATTTGCATTAAAGTAGGCCTGCGACCTCATTTTTTCAGATTTTTATGATCTTTACTCACTCCTTGGATTTTTCTTGGACAGGGGAGTTAGAGAAAAGTGAAAAGGTACCCCAAAAGTCCAAATTTTTTCCCTCGAACCATTTCAACCTACCTAAGCCTAAAGAATTGGGATAAGTTATCAAAAATTTACCTTGAGGGTGAGTTTTGGATAACACCTTCTTCTTGTACCTGGGGTGGGGTGGTCGCGCGTTCAGTTTCCACCTTATCTGTGGGCTTCCTTAATCCTCTATCTTCCAAGCTACAACTATCTTCCCATTCCTATTCCTCTTCATCTACTACTATGGTTTCTTTAGGCTGTGGTGCTGGAAAACTCTCCATTGTATGCTTACCCTTTGGCAGCCCTGGGAGTGTGAACGCATTCTCTACATACTTGTTAACCTCCAACTTAGGATTAAGCTAAAGATATACAATCATGACTCCACTGTCTCCAATTTCCAAACTTATAGGCTTCATGTGTATCATATCTGAAATTAGCCTCTCAACATAGGCAGTCCGGCTTGGATATACATAAGACTTTCTCAAAGTGTGGTAGTCATAGTCTACCTTATCTGCAATGAAGTTCAAGCGACGCGCATCAGTAAAATAGTGGAATAATTCCTAGAAGTAGCATGCTATGAAGGCATATGGCATATTGAACTAGGGGCTCTAAGTCCCATCCTTCATTGTAAATCATGTGATACAAAAGTGTTGGTACACTGCAAACTGCACTTTCTTGCGCACCACTGAAGGCAACTCCTTAGGAAAGAGCCAATCTTCCTCAAACAATGTTTGGAGCCTATCATACCACATCTCTTCCTTCTGCTTAAATGGCCTACCCATTGACCCTTCACATAAGTACTTGTAAAATCTTTCCGCAAGTGACTTTTTCTCCATGGGATAATCCCATATGTTGTTCTTTGTCCCATCGGGCACTCCGATATCCATAAATAGCAAAGACAGTAGGATAGTGCCAAAACTAATCCTTTCACATGTGCGCACTTCATCAATGATGGTCTCCGCAATGTATCCTGCTATGTTGTAGACTAACCCTAGTGACATCTTCTTTGTGACATGAAGCAACATTGTATTCACTTGCAACCATCTCTCTTGGTCATTCAAATTTATCACCATGCACACAAATTCTTGTACCACTGGGTACTTCTTTAGTTTGTCAATGTCCATTCTACGCTGACCCTTTGTATATCCTATTTCCTTCCGTGATTCTAGGATTTCTTCTTTATCTGTTAAGTCACTATCCAGATCTACTCCCGTTCCCTTTAATCATGTCAATGTTGAAATCAATGTTGCAGTAATCCTTACCCTCCGTCTGAAAAAATAGAAAAAGTCTTCATGTACTATGCCCATCAACCACTGGTACAAAGGTTCATATTTTCCGAAATATGGGAGCTTGTACAACTGGTAAACTCTAATATGATTTAGCAACTTCTCTTGAGTGTCATCATACACTGACATGTCCTCTTTTTTGTGCTTGATTGTCTTTGTCCTCAACAACACATCCAACTCCTTCTTGTTATCCGATGTGTGGTGATTATAATTACTATTTTTTCACTTACGGATGTGAGACTCCCATTCTTTTCCCACTATCACACCTTCTAGGTATTGCATCTCCAAAAATTACTCTCAGGAGAAATTTCAACCTCTGCTTCCACTTTCTTCTTTCCCTTAGCTCCTGTAACAAGTGCTTTTCTTGGTGCCATCGATAACTCTCAACTTTCTGTCTTCAAATTCTCACCTTCTATCATCTGCAATGTGGAAGCCCAAACCCTAGCTCAAATCTACATGTCCTACCTTAAATCACGTGCCCTAGCTCTTTTGCAATGCTCTACTCTGATCAAACCCTTCACCAATGGGGATGCAAGCTTCTATTGCGCATAAATCTTCCCTCCACGTCTTGTTTCAAAATCTTTGCACCTCAACATGATTTTCTTGGCTCGTTGGCACTTAGCTCGTTAAAATTTTGGCAAGTACAACAATAAAAATGAACTCACATCTAATCCTTATATAGATTTTCAAAAATTTAGTGCATTTATTACTCCTTCACCTACCAACAATCCTCTCATTAGTTGACCATTTTCACACTTTACGCGCAATACATATTTACACCAAGGCTAACCTTCTAGCATGCCTTCCTACCTTCTAGCCGCAGACTTATTTTCAGCACACTTCCATGCACTCGAGTACCTCACCACTGCACCTTCCCTCAGTAGTTTCCAGGGCCTCTTCTTACCTTGCGTTATACTTGTTCATTCATTTATCTCCATCTATGGTCCTTATTTGAGAATAAATCTTTATTCTAACTCTCCAAACTTGAAATAACACCTGTTGCAGTTTTTTCATTTATGTGTACCCATTTTTCAACAACCGTGTACCTAGTTATCAATAACCAACCCACACAAATTGTATGTACAGTCCTCTACACATGAAAATTCTTCAAATAGTAATTATCTTTCACTGCACAAACGTGCTTTTTACACAAAAACACCAACTAAATTGACAAAGCATAGCGATGAAGAAGGAAATAAATTAAGGGAATAAATAATATAAAACCTAATCTAAATGCAAATATTGCCTTATTACAAACACCAAAAATACTTATTTATAGTAGGGATTTATCCTACTCCCGTTGAAGTAACTGGATAGCCGTATTCCATCAACTGTCTCTAACTAGAAATCACATGTTTTAAGTATGTGAGTGATAACATACAGTCCCAATCAATGTACTTTAATTTTTCCTAGATGGCGCAAAAACTTAGAATCATAAAGTACCACCATCTATCCAATATCAAGCTTTTTGTTCCTGATGTGGCTATCATGACATGCTTTCTAACTGGCGTTATCTTGCTTCTGACTCCAACATGCTGTTATCTATCGAAAGTGCACCATGTAGAGAGATGGTTGTAGGTGTTCTAAGCTTGCAAATTTTATCTCTCTCTTTCATAGATACAATGGAAACACCTCAGGTCTGTGGGTATACCTATTTTGAGGTGAGTCTCCGGTATTAAGGCCGGTTCCTTATTGATGTATCCTAAACTGATTTTTTGAGGTTTGAGGGTAAAAGATGATTGTAAAAGAATTTAAGAATAAAACTGAGGTGATACACCAAAATTTTATGAGGTCTTTGACTGAGTATATGCACAATCGATATAGGAATTAATTCTTGATGCACAAGCCAATAGTTTTCTGCAGAAAATTAAGGGTAAAAACTTGGATGTATTGAGGGAAAATATCACAACAATACTGCTAAGTTAGACATACACATTAACATCATGCAAAAATCACTAAATTTACAACAGGGTAAGATGATTAATAAGGGAATTCACATTCACAAGACTACAAATAATTGGAAAGGAAGAAAATACTTCACATTCAAAGGGAAAAACTGGCAGAAACTACTTCAGCACTCTGTATCTAAAAATTCATCCTCTGTGCTTTTCCAAGGCACACAATATATAGAAAAATTATTTCCCACCCTTCCTAAAAATAGGCTAAAATTTTACTCGCCCATGCATCATATTTTTATCCTTCATCTATTAATAAATAAAGGAATAAAAATAGAACATGCAAATACAAAGAGGCATTAATAGCCATTGGTTACAAATCAGTCAACTACAGTTGACTGCTCTATTTTTAAGAAAAGCAAGGATGAAATAATTTTCTAATAATATGTTTTTCTTGATGAGAAAGTCTTTTCTCTATGCATGCAAACTTGTCTTCTTGCTGATCTATCTATTTGTGAAGATATGCAAAAATACTCCTTGTGAGCGAGAAAAATTAATTATATTCTTTGCAATACTTGCAAAAATAATCACCCATGTATTATGTCTCTTTTGAAGACCAATTTGATTCTGATGCTGGCATTTGTTTTTATCTTCTGTGGTCACATGGAATTGACTCCTGCGTAATTGGAAATAATGTTTTTCTTTTAGCTCCCACATGGGGACCACCCTGTGCATGTGTAATAATTAAACTCCTCCCTTTGCATGCAAATTCGTCTTCTTGCTGATCTGTCTATGCGAAGGCATTCAAATTTATCTATTTATAGTGATAATATTAGTACTTTCTAACCATTGTTAAATTTGGTGAACTCGAAACTCAAATTAAGATGTAAAATATTGCAGAATTAAACGTTTCTGGTATTTAAAATATTGGAATCCATTCGAGCTAGCAAATCTCTATTAAATTTATCCTATGGCTGCCATTATTGATTTGTTCAAGTCCGACTGAAGGTTCTGTGCAAGCCCTTTTAAGATATTTTTCCATTGTTGATCACTTCAAGCTCAGAATTGTGTTATTTATTTGGTGTGTGAAGTTCTAGGGCTTGAACAACTTTTATTAGAGTCATTAATTTTTCTTTAAAAAAAAACTGGTGAGTTTCACTCCATCCCGAGTTTCTGCGTAAAACTCTTAGTAGATTTGTAAAAGCTCAAAAATCATTGTTTTGTCTTTAATGGATACCTGGAAAATTTTCCCCTTTACTTCTGAGTGATTTGTGCATTTTAAAATATTTGGCCCACCCATCCACTTTTAATCTCGGTCTTACATGTGTCTAAATCTGGTGTTAGTAGGATCGCGGCTTGCTTTTGATACTTTGCTACTTTTTTGAAAAAAGGGTTAAAATTTTAAAATGCCTCGGCGGCTCGCTTCCCAGATTTTAACTTTTGATTCTTGGGTAGAGTCATGGTGACTTAAACACTTTTCTCCCTTTTTTAAAAGGCTCAAACTCTCAAAGGATCCCGATGATCCGCGTCTCCGCCCCTTCTATTATGCATACAAGGCTTTGTTTGGTCCTTGGTGGGGCAGCGTGGCAGTTAATTACTTTTTCCCTTTTTAATAAAGGCTCAAAGTTTAAAAAATTGCTCCAAAATTCCACTTTTATCTTTGACTTTCGATGATTTGACTGTATTCAACGGAGCCACCGAGCAGTTAATAGCTTTATTCCTTTTTTTAAAATTCAAAATCTCATATTGACCCAATGACCCTCTGTTGACTTAATATATTGATGCTTTGACTTTTGCCAATGGAGTTTCAGGAAACTTTATAAATTTAATCCTTTTACAAAAAAATTCAAAATATTAAAGGCACAAAATACTCCGATGAGCTACCTCTATAATAAAATAGACCATGTGTACTCATGCGGGCCTGCAGGGAACTTAATCACTTTTACTCCTTTTTCCAAAAGAGCTCAAATTCTCAAAGGATCCCACAGATCCACCTTTATCATTTAAAATTAGCTAAGTAGCGTTTTTAGGGCCTGCAGGTTACTTTATAACTTTACTGCCCTTTTCCATAATGTTTCAAAATGTAAAAAAGGGGTCACCTCTCCTCATCAAGCCATCAGACAAATTTGAGCATTTTGTGAAAAAGGAAAATTTCCAAGTTGTGCAAAAGGGGCCCGTTGTGGCCGCATCCAATCAGATTTCATCAGGGCCTACGGGCCTGCATGGGAACTTTATCACTTTTACAAAGTAATGAAAAAGGGCTAAGTTAGCCAAAAAGACTTTCCATTTTATCTAGGTTACTTAACTCGGGTTGAGTTTTCCTAGATTTTGGTGATCAACTTCTGAGCATTGATCCTTGTAATTTTCATTCGTATCCGTTGATCTCCAACTCACCCGATGAGTTAAGTTACTTTGGTTTGGTTTGATGAATAAAACACTAAAAACCCCTAAGTCTTTCATATTTTCATTCTCGAGCTCTATCTGAGCTAAAGAAACTCTGCAAATTTTTTTGAAACGACCGCCATTGATGAATCTTTTGAGCTTGATCTTGCTCCATTTTTGAATTACTTGGAGTATTCTGGAATGATTTGTGGATTTAAAATTGTTTTTTATTGTTTCTGTCATTATTTTCTACTCTGAAGCTTGTTGAGGAATTTATCTCTGCCTGAGTTCGCCCTTTGAACTCTTTGTTGTTTACCGACCACCATTTTGATCATTTTCAGTTCTGAGTTGGCTTTCCTTGCAAGATTTTGGTCGATTTTTACCAGTTGCATTATTTCAAACTCAAATTTTCCGCAAAAGAGGTCTCCGTTTTTTCCCTTGACCACCATACCTAAAGTCTCTGAGCTTGGTTTATTATTTCTGAGCCATACTTGAAGTTTGCGAGCTCGATTTATACTTGATGTTTTAAAGTGGTCACCATTATTTATCACTTTTAAACCTCGGGACTGTATCACCGCCATACTGTTTAGCAAAGAAAGGTAAGATTTGATCTCTTAAGCACTATTGTTACTCCTGTCTTTACTATTTCAACTTTGAAAAAATGATACTCGTCTTTCCCTTTGCATTTTTAATGTGATTTATGGAAGAACATTGATCTCTAAGTTGAAAAATCATTCTAGGTTCTCATTTTTGTCTCTGAATTCAATGAGGGTTTTCCTGTAACACCCCGAACTATTGTTACTTTCTATAGAGCATTCAAGTATTGATAAATGATTTCTTCTGTATAAGGACATGTTCCTTTGGTTTTGGGAAGTCATGTTTGATATGGATTGTATCCTCTTTGCTCTTGAAGATCTTTGATTGAATCGGAATATGCTTGGACTCTTTTGTTTCTTTCATTCTTGCACTTGAGTTCAACCTGATTTCTGGATGAATAGTGGATTTATCCACCTTTATGACTCAACCTTGGATCAGTTGCATTGATCCAAGGAATGTTTTAAGTTTATTCAGGATGAACAAAATTTAGTGACCTTACAAAAGTTACAAGGTCTGATTGAATTTTGATATGATCAATCCTGGAGTTTAACTCAGGCTGATCATGATAAATGGAATTTGGGTTCCAGATATCGTAACATCAGGAAAGGCCTGGACCTTAAGCCAGGTAAGATGTTTATGTTTATACCGAAAGCTTAATTTATTGATGCCAAATAGAATCCTTTACAGGAATGTTTTATCCAGTATGGACTCTAACATTGATTGGTCCTATTTTTGGGGACCTAGACTAGATTTGTTAAGGTTAATAATCTTAACCTAAACTACAACCTATTGGTTAAAATAATTGCTAATCTAACCTAGCCCTAAACTATGAGCTTAATGCTCCTAAGGGTTAACTACACCTAGCACTATGGAAGTGAGACTAATGTCCATACCCTATGATCTAACCTAAGTTTCTAACCTATCTTAAACTAATGATAAGACGGGAGGGGGACCCTAAGAAAGGTCACGAGTCATGGACAGTGGTTTCCATGGCATTTAAGAGGGGGATAAGGTTGAAGGACTTGGAATAATATCAGGTTTGGTGGAGGATAAAAACTACTAACATAACCTGACATGGCAGTATTACCAACGATGGGGATGTTTATTTGTTTTCTTGTGGCGATCACCAACTTTGGCGGTCGGGTGGCAATGGAAAATAGGTGGGAGGATGTTAGTAAATGTAATTAATGAACTTTGGTTTCCGAGCACGGATTGCTTGGGAAGGGCATGCAAGTGGAATATTGTTTGGTTGTTTGGTTTTCCATGCATTCCATTTTTCACTCTGCTTGAGCATTGGTTCTTCGAACCAGCCGTCTACTCTGTGTTTGCATGGCAAATTTGAGAGTTTTCTAGCTTCCTTTCTCTGTCAGGGGAAGTATATAAGGCATAGAGGTAACAATTTATTGTTGTTTGATCTTTCGTGGAAGAAGAAGAGAAGGTGCGAGCACATTCAGAGGTCTTCTTCGAATTTTTAAGCGACACTATCAGGCATGATAGGCCCTAACTTTTAAAAAATCTTACTTTCCTTTAAATGCTTTCATTAGAACAACTCTTTTCAGATGATTTTTGGTACAGTTGGTTTGGCTAGTAGCAATGTATTGGGTTTCTCTTTTTCTTGATTATTTGGGAATCTCTGGTTATAAGTAGACCCTTATGAAATCTACTTCTTTTATCTTCTCTCCTAGCTATGAATACTAGATGGAAATCGACTTCTGTAGACGTGTTTTATGTCTCTTTGTCTGACTAAAGTATCGGGTTTTCAAACTGGTACCATGATAGAAGTCGTGCTTGATGATTTCATGTTTGAAAAATACCATGGAATGAACTGTTGTGTCAAATTTGGTTGGTTTATTTGATTTTTGCGTAGTTGTTTGAGCTCTATTATTACTTGACAGCTTCTGGTGAATATAAAGTTGGATTGTGATGAAACTGTTAGTTCCTTCTATAAAGTTCGACTGGTTTAGTCGCATGCGTAAGAAATATGTTTGAATACTAAGCCTGTACCTTTGTTGAAAAGGGTTTGGATGTTTTTATGATTATGGGTTCTTAAAGTAATGAAATATTTGGTGTAGCCACTGTTTCATTATGATTTTTACTTGGATATTTGGAACACAGTTGTGACCCAGTGAAAACTTACTTGATGAACTCTGGTTCCCTAACAATTTGTGGGTGATCTTAGGTTTGCACGAATGGAAATTAATTTTTATGTTAGGATAGGAATGACTGCGTTTTATGTTACCTGAAGTGTTCATGAAATCTATCAGTAGAATTCATCTATTAACACGGGATGTGCTATTTGATTTAGTACCTTTTAACGTAACAACTAACTATCCAGTATAATGGCTGGAATTAATTAGTTTAATCTATTGGTATGTAATGATCTAACAGTTACTCTAACTTTCATTCAAAATGATACGAGTTCTAGGTGATGAATAGACTGTTTATTTGGATCAGGATTGTGGTCTGATATTTGTACGTATATGTATATCGTTTTGTAACAAACTGTGGCTCTTGTTCATTGTGTAATTGCAAGACCCTAGGGATCTATGGGAAACTTTTTTATGCGGTTCTACTTGATTGGAGTTAATGGTAAACTTCAGTGTTGGTTTTCTTGCCTACTCTTCTTCCCTAATTGAATTCTAGTTTGATTGTATATGCATTACTCCTGGAAATATGGTACAGTCTTGAACTTGTTTGGATGGGAGATCTGACTTCTTCTGTTTCTTTCTCTTAGTTAAAAAGGATAAGTTGTTATAGGATTTTTGAAAAATGAAGGTAATCTCTCCCTTTCTGGAAATTATGAGTGCTCCCTTCTTTTGTATCTCCATGAGAACTCTACGGTATGGGTATAAGATGAATATACTCTTAAATTTATGGGAAGGGAGTGGTAAGTGCTGAGTCTTGACCCAAGTCTCCTTTCCTTATCTATAGTTATATTATTACCCTGTTTGAGTTATTCAGTTATCTACTTGTATAAAAGTAGTAATGTAGTAGAAGTTTGTATAGTTATCAATGTCATTGAAATAATGCAATGAGTATAAAGGAAATCCATCAGTTGAACTTGCTAGAGGCTATAATCTGTCCTTGCTTGAATTGTTAAATACAAATATGTTGGATACATGTACTGGTAAGAATTCATTCTTGAATGGAGTAATTTTATTAGGATTGATATTGTCCTTGGTTTTCGGATGGATGGATATTTTAGATTCATTTTGTTTCTTCTTAGTCTTTAATATAAGATGAATCATGCGAAAAGATTAAAGTTGATATGGTAGTTATAATATGAAGTTATGTTATAAAGTCATGTATAGTAGAAGGATAATTAGTGTGATTCATGTTTATAGGTTTGACGAAATGATTTCATTTAAACATGTTGTTTAATGGAAACAATTGGTGGAATGCAGCTATTTTAAGAATTAGAGCTTATCATGCTCAGTTCACTGAACTGACCCGTGCTAGAAATTTTTACAGATGGTCATCGTAAGTGGTAAAGGCACGTAGATCTGATAGGATGTTCAGAATGTTTAATCTGATTTTTATGATGAATTCCAACTTGATTTATCTAATTGTACTATAGGAAGAAAGTTATTCTTTTGCTGTTGATTATTGTATCAAAATATGCCTAAGTGCATAAGTTGTAATTGTATGGATTGGAAATAAATGAAATGGGGAAATTGTTACTTATGTGGCTGCATTTTTATTTGTTGAATTGAACTTCCTATGTCTGAATGAATGAGAGTGCATATTTATTATTATATGTCATGGGACCTAGTTGGATTCCTTACGTAAGCCTTGTAAAAAATTTATGTGACGGAATACTTCATGTTTGAAAAGTAATTCTTATATATAATGAATAAGACTAAATTGGTAATTAGTCCACTACATTTTTAGGGAAGTTAAGGTTAAACTATGCCCTGATATGTAGCTATAATAGGAAGAGTATTCTATTACTCCCTAACAATGATCTAAGTCAAGGCAACGTAATTGATGGTTTTAAATCACCATGTCTTAATAACAATAGGTCAGATATATTTCAGTCTTCGGAGTGGATATAAACCCTTACAGGTTTAGTTAGCTTCCTTATGAGAGGACTTAGGGATATTGCCCTATTATGAGGAAATAAGATTATTAGGAATTGATGGAAACCTTGACGAGGTCTCAAATCTTATTAAACTTCTCTCTGTGAAAATTGAACTTAATTACGTAAGGCAACTCAAAGGTGTGAAATTTTGGGTTGGGAAAAGACTACCCAGTTAGGAGGGCCTTTAATTCAAACTCAACTCAACTTAAGTAACTTCTTGAAGTTATGTAAATCTTTCCAAGGCAATATTGTAGGATGTTGACACATTTCAACTACAAGGTTGTACCTTCGAGAAGATTAGGATCTTCTCGAGGATACAATAATGTAGGTGACATATGGCAACACCCTTTTGCATTGATCGTTAATATTTACACCTGAAAATTGAACAAGATTTTCCTTTGGGACCGGTTAGGACCATAGACATGCTACGAGGCAGCCCTTGAGACTCAGGGTACCTTGACACACGGGGTAACAGTGGGTGACCCAGTATGTCAGCTTACCCCTAGTCTTCAAGAGCATCCTTATAATGTGTGTTATGATATTAACCCATTCCTAAGTGAAATCTTGGGACAGGGGAGACTGACTGAAGTCATTACAAGACGTTCTATATAACATTGGAGTGGGGTGAAGGACGTATTCCAAATTAACGAGTATGCCGTCAAGGAATCAGAGACATGAACAATATGTTTCAAATCTTTGGCCAAAGTATCGGAAGATGCTGATTGCATTGTCCTACGTCACCTAGTCTAAGGGACGTGATGATGATGAATGATGGTAACAATTATTTAGATAGGTTCCTTGGATAGAGCGTTCTAAAATCCCGGATTAGGGAAGAGAACCACAAGAGTGAAGTGTTCTGATGAAAATTCCAACTCTATGATACACATGAATAGATCGGTAGTTCACCGAGTCATGGAATGAATAGATCGGTGGTACACCGAGTCATTACAACTGCATATGGTTATCTATTATAAGAATGATTTTTATGATCTGTGAGTTCTAAATTATGTATTTAGAACTAGGAAACACTTATATTAAAAAAAAATCTTGTTCTAATGTACTAAAATGAGGATGTTACATTTCCTTGATTCAATTTTAACCCATGATTTTTTGATCCTTACTCTAATTTCTCAAAACCCCTTGATGTTTTTTTAGATCAAAGCCAGGATCTACATTTTCTTCCTTAGATCTGCAACTGTGTTCGTTCATTTGAGTTGTATTGCAACAAATATGTATATGGACTTTTAACTTTCCTTTATGAATGAATTATTTCCCCAAAATTTGTATCTACACATGTATTTTTTCAATTTGTGGCTTGAAATATTACAACCTAGATTTGGGTATCCATCCTTTGACATGGGTATTTGGATATGAAACTTTTCATTTGATTCTGTAATTTGTTCTTGATTTCATGAGATCTTCGTACCTTGTATGTGGCCTTCTAGAATTTGTAAACAGTTCTTCATTCATGTAATGCCATTAGAAGGCATAAGCCTTGATCCAGATGCCTTATTGAAATACTATAATCTTATTTCTTTTTCTTAGATACTATACTTCTTTGATGGTATAATTTTTGTGCATGCTAGAAAATTTGAAATGTTCATTTTACATGGCGAAGCCTTGCCAAAATTTTCCCAGAATTATTTCTTCTTTAGTTGTAATCTGAAACATGTAATTTGTCTACAAGTCTCTTCTCTCTATAGAATAGTTGTTGAACTTTGAGTTGCATTCTTCATTCATTCTATTTCATGTGTCATAGGATAGAAGTCATTGAAATTTGCAATCTTTATCTATACTGAAAGACTTAATTTATTTTTCTTGGCTATAACCTGTACCTGCACACTTAAGAAAATAGTTAGACAATATTTAGGATTTTTGGCCTCTCTTATGTCCATGGTTTTCTTTTTTTTTTCTCTTTCTCTTCTTTCTGAGTGAGTAAATCATGTATGTAGTATGATCTTCAAGTAATCTATATCTCTTGTTGTTAAGAGATTCATATGCATGAATTAGGAAAATGTAGGACTATGGATTAACCCTGAGCTCTTAACTGGTAATTTTCCTCTTTTCTTCTTTTCAGGCACAATATTTCTAGTGGTGAATATGAAGAGAGAATAAGCTGGAAATGAAGATGCATCAACCAAAGGAAAAGACCCAAGGCAATTATGGGTTCCGTCATACTCCTATATTTTATCTTTCATGCATTTGTACCTCTTATTTCAGTAGTTGTACTTTACTTTTCAGTTAGATCCCACAACTTGTGTGGGAACATTTGAAATTCGTTATGAATAAAACATTGAATTCTGAAATTGAGTGGTGTATTTCCTTCTGCATTTCAGCTTTCTGTATGGATTGTATGATGAACTAAATAACTCAGTAATATAATTGAATGTCTTAATCATGAAGGAAAGACCATTAAGAATACCTGTAACATCAAGTAATGAACTCTGATTTATGTAATGTGTGAATATGTTTATGGTTCCAAGACTTAACATTTCTTCTATTCTATAATTGGATGTCTTCATCAAGACAAGACAACTATCCTTCGGGCCCTTGTGTTCTTTTGCTGAAGATAGTATTGAAATTGCAGACTATGTGATCTGTTATGTTTTGTTACAACACACATAGCTGTAGATTTCATGTAATCATTAATTAACTCAGCAGTAACAATATTTTCTGAAATAAACTCCCCTAGCTTAGGTATACTTCACCAATGCTTTCCATCATAACGAATGTTTGATTTTCCCATTTTTGCACAAGTGCAAAAATTGTCAACACATGTTATTACTCGTCGCTCATCCATCTTGATCAAATTTTCAATCCATTCTTCTAATGCTTTCTCATCAGCTATACCTCTAACGCGCATAATACATAAAGAAGGTAACATGAATTATATAGGAATAACTACTTCCATGCCAAATACTAAATAAAATGGTGTGGCCTTGTTCAACCTTTTATAGTTTGTTCTATATGCCCAAAGTATTGTAGAAAATTTATCATCCGAATCTTTCCTTCCAACATCACAAATTTTTTTCAATGTCTGGATCAATATTTTGGTGAAGGCCTCAACAGTTCCATTTTCCTGAGGATGATAGAGTGTAGTCTTATGGTGCACAATCATAAATTCATCTAATAATATTCTGATTGTCTCATTTAAAAAATGTGTGCCCCTACCACTTGTCAAAATTAGCAGGCATCCATACCTTGTAATAATATTTTCTCGTAAAAACTTGACTATTGTAGTTGTTGTACAATCCTTGGTATGTGTTTCTTCTGTCCACCTTGTGAGATAATCAGTGCAAGTAATGATGTAGCATGATCTAGTCCTATGCACGGCTGGCAAAATAGGACCCACAAAGTCTATAGCCCATTTTTCAAATGGTTCTTCACTAAAAAATAGGTCTTAAAGGCATTTCATCTCTTTTCCCTAGTTTTCCAAGACGTTGACAGTGATCACATGCCTTACAATACTCCTTACAATATTTATATAGGGTCTCCCACTACAATCTATAGAGTATAATTTTATGTGTAGTGGCATCACCTGCATAGTGTCCACATGCAATACCACCATGAGCCTCCTCCATAATATCTATGCACTCATGCTACAAGACACATCGTTGCGATACTTCATCTCTACCTAACTTGTATAGGTCACCATTGATCAACATAGAATGTGCCACGTGAATGGATAGTTGTTTCTTCTCTAAGGCTTTCAGTCCTTCTGGTGCCACACCTGTATGTAGAAAGACATCAATATCCTCCAATTCTGAAGGCATGCAATGTAACCTATATAACTGTGAATCTCACATTGTGTCTTAAATTGTTTGCACGTCTTCCCCTAACTATATCCTTGATAAATGGTCTGGTCCATAATTAAGTTTCCCTGGTTTTACCACAACTGTAAAATCAATTTCTTTGAATAAAAGCACCCATCGACATATGTTCCCCTATAAGATGGGATTATTTACCAAGTATTTCAATGCCATGTGATTGGTATAAAATAAAAATGGTGTTTTTAGCAGGTACTGTCTAAATTTATGTAGCACGTAGATCATTGACAAGGCTTCGCACTCAGTAGTTATATAATTCTACTTTACAGGAGTCAACTTTCTACTAGAAAAATAGATAGGATGATATATAATACCTTCTCTAGGCTGAGCCAACACCGCGCCAATGGTCATGCCAGAAGCATCCACATGTACATGAAATAGTTGGTCCCACAAAGGAAAATGCAGAATAAGCATTGTGGTAAGTTTCTCCTTCAATGTCTCGAATGCGCGTTGATGTGGTTCTTCCCAATAAAATGTCCCTTTTCCTTTTAGTAACTCTTCCAGGGGTATAGAAACCTTAACATATCATTTGATAAATTTTCTATAATACCCAGTGTGACCTCAAAATCCATGTACTTCACTTTGACTTGTAGGCTCTTCCAGGCCTATTATAACTTCAACATTAGCCAGATCAACCAACAAACATGTCCTTGCAGATAATGTGGCCTAATAAAGTTCCAAATGGTGTAGTAAATATGCACATTTTGATGTTCAAATAAATACTTAACTGTGTACATATTTCAAAAATTAAGCACAGATTATAACAATGATCCTTAACAAGTCCATACACTATCCAATCATTCAAGTAAACCTACAAAAAGTTGTTGATGAAATCCTAAAATGCTTGAACAACTATGAGCAAAAATATAGAAGGCACATTTTTCAAACCGAACAGCATCACAGTATATGCAAAACTTCCCCACTCAGTAGTGAAGGTTGTTTTCTCTTGATCCTCATGTGCAATCTTGACCTAATGATATACAGAGAATCCATCCATGAAAGAATAGATTTCACGCCCTACAACACCTTATAATATCTCTTCTATGAAGGGTGTAGGAAAAGGATCAATTACACATGCAACATTCAGTTCTCTATAATCCACATAAATCTGAATCCGACCATCCTTCTTTATACTAATAACTATGGGACTAACTCACTCAGACTCTTCTATGGGCCTAATGATGCCATATTTCCACATTTAGTCAATTTCTTCCTTAACTTTGGCTCTTAAGTTAAGGTTCATCCTTTAGGGTCTCTTCCTGACCGGTCATGCACTTTCCTTAAGCTTGATTTTCATCCCTCCCAACGATTCATGCACACCTTATAATTCCTAATATCCCCTAGGGAATAAATCCTGAAAAACCCGTAGTAACTCTATGATATTTGCCACTTCAAAGTCAGACCAATAATCCCCAATTATGGCCTCCGTAGGTTCAATATCCATGCTAATATTTACTTTATTTTTCTTCATAGGTTCATGATATTTGTGTGTATTCTTATCTGCACTTTCCAAGACTTCACACGTCCCTGTTGAATGGTCGACATCCATATTTTCTATTTCTTCATCATCCACTATGTAGACCATCTTTCCTTTTTCCTTCTCAAAGCAAGTGCGCTGAAGTAACATGGAGTATGTTTCTTCTTCTTCATCAAAATGTGCTCCTAAGTCTGTCTCACCAAATAAATTCTGAATGAGTTATTCCACTTTTGCACTATATTCCATAGTTAAGCACTTTATAACCTTCAATTCCTCTTCTACTAGAGGTTTAGTAGAGAAGTAGTCAAAAGTATGGATCGTTCCTGCAATCAATTCCTGCCAAATTCCAGTCTCCCTATGTAATTCCACATATACATACCAAGCGAGTGCGCAACCTTGTTAAGTGGAATAAAATTTGTGCACCCACAGTGAAGGTGGTAATGCTTCCTACCCCTCTGTCTAAAGTCTCTCACACTGCTAAACGTGGTACTGAATAGGTTGATTACCATGATAAGTGAAGATTTGAGTAGGTGCATTGCTCCTCTAAAACTGATTAGAAAGAATGATCCTGATGTCATTCAATTCCATAATATTATCTCTGTGAACCACCACCAGTGTGTTGATGTACCGTATAGGGTATATACTAACATATTTCTTCTCTCAATTTGGTATTTCCACTACTCCTCCATGGTTTACAAGAATATTGTAGGTTCTTCTTCTCTAGTGTATCGAGGTACATGGTTATTACCTATTCTTCTAACGGAATAAAGTCCACCTTTCTGTAAAAATGCACTTTTTACTTCCCACCCTACCAATTCATAAGTACCATGAGCCAAATTATCACAATAAATACTCGTAGTATCACTAATAGATTGTGAATCTTCCCATTAAAGGATTCCTTCCTTAGATGGCTCACTAACCTCTGGGTCTTGAATGACACGCACTTAGATCCTGTTTAATTCTTCCTCACTCAGAGGAAAAACATATGGTGTAGATTTCCCATCTGTCAAAGGGATTATAACTCATTCCTCCTTACTCTAAAAACTGATGTATCCCTTGCTGAACCATAAATCAACATTATTTTCATAACACCAAGGGCGCCTAAGTAGAGCTGGAAAGCTATCTGCTTCTGCAAGTGCTAAAACCTCAAAATCACCAGTGAATTTGGCCCCTTGTATAGTAATGGATGCATCTTTCAAAACTCCTATGGGAGTGACCTTAGTCTGATTAGCCATAAACAAAACATTGGAGGAAGGCTTCAATGTAGGTCTCCCCATCTGCACCCATGCATCTAAAGTAAGTACATTGACTTATGTGCCTATGTCAATAAATATATTGCTCCAAATTCATCCATCTAGAACAAAATTTAGAGTTATCTCCTTGTCGTAGTATATGCTATCAAGGGGAATATTGGCATGCAGGATATGTCATCCATTCTTAGTACCTATGCGTAGAGTGTTTCCCTTCATCCAATTCCCTAACATAAAAATGATATTATCTTGCCACAACATTTTGTACACCTCCCTTAAGTCATAAGTATCAGATTGGATCTTCCCTACTTCTTTCTCCTATTCCATCTTCTGTGATTGCTCTTTCAAACACTGTATTTCACCCTGGATATTTCTGAAGACCTCCATGGTCTCTTGATAAACCTCCTTCTATTGGGCAGGATCTGGGTAACTTGTATATAGAACCTCCTCCTTATTGATGATAGTCTTCTACTGTAACACTTCTTTGGCATGTGCCACTTCAACAAGTGTAGTAATATTTATGGTTAATGCCTCAGGTTTTGGTGTCAATTTAGGCATCCATTGGTTTTCCATAGTGTGTTGTATCCTAACCATTCATGCGCATTTGTTTTTCTTGTTTATAATACTTATTAATATGCTCATATAAGTTTGGGAACTCCTCATAGCTATGATTCTTTCCACAATAAGAACATGAAATATTATGGGTACATTCACACTTGTAGTGGTAAGGAGATCCGCATGTAAAACACATCCCATGAGGAAACGCACCTTGTCCACCACCACAGCCTCGGCCTCTGAATCCACCATGGTATCCACACCCTCTTCCACGACCTCCTTAAAATTCCCCTCATTTTGATCATAGCGCGCTTGATTGTGATCCCAATCCTGGTGATAATTCTTTCCTTTAGAGTTATTTGATAAACTTTTCTATCTCACACCGATATCTATAGCATCATAGATATGACCAATCAATATATAGTCTTTGGTATCATGAGTCGTGCACCAGAAAATCTTACAATAGCGGGATACATTCTTTCTTATCGTACATTAAGGTAATGGGCAGTGGCTAGCATCATGGTTTAAATGACATATCTCACAGTCCAGTAGTAATGAACTTACTGATTTTTGGGGACAACTATTTTTGGTGTGACCTTCCACCTAACAATCTATACACCAAATCCCTGAGCATGTCTCATGTGTTGAATTTTCCGATAGTTTCTCTAACTGCTTTGCCATAGCTGCAATCTGTGCTTCCAAGAATGGGCTGACTCGAGTGTCTATATTCCTAATTACCTTAGCACGCAAAGTTGCTTCAAGTTCTTCGCGTGGATCAATGTATTTCTTATGTGATAGTGCCCTTTTAAAAGTTCGTAATCATCCCTCCAATGAACCATTGTGCATACTAGCATGCGTGAATATCATAGGAAAGCTTAGATAAAAGCATCTTGAAAAGAGCATCATACTCCTGAACACTCTCAGTATTGTCGTGTTTAATATCCTTGAGCATGCTTATACTCTTTTTCTCAAACTCAAGGATATATAACTCTTTTAAGAAAGAATATTTTAATGTTGCATAATATACACAAGTTTGATCAGGGTCAGACTTCTTGTACCAACTCTATGCGCATCCCTGCAATGTAGTTGCAAATTGGATTTCCTTGCACTTAAAAGCCATGATCCATTTTGTATGCCACAATATTTCACACATGTGCACATGTTTAGCAACATCGTCTATGCCCCTATACTCTAGAAGATGAAGAGACATTTCCATATAAATATTCTGGGGTTGGTGCAGACCTTTCCCAGCTGATCTAGAACCTCTTGTGTTTCCTCTACCTCCATAACCACTAGATCCACCAGAGCTAGAACCACCTATACCTCTTGATCTTCCACCTGTAGCCGGAATTGGACCAGAGGAGGTAGTTCCCTTTACGCCAACAGTATTACTGTATTGAACAATATAGTTTATGTGGCGATACTCCCAGAAGTGAATCCAACATTCTGCGCACTCACATTCTATACGGACAATGTGCTTGAAAAAGTACCCCCAAACAAAAATGAAGACGTCTTCCTTACTATCAATGTAATTTCTATCTGACTTACTCCTGCTCTCTGACTGCCTAAATTGTCTTGCTGACTACTTATCATATTAGATACTAGAAAACTAAGAACAAGGGCTTGGTTGCTAGCTAGGTTCAGATGCGCACCCATGGCCTAGGTCATCTCTGCTAGCATGCTTCCTTGCAAGGTTGAGGAGGGTTCCCTATCATGCTTTCCCATATGAGGGAGTTCCTGATTCTCTGGCTTGACGTCTCTTGCATGAGATCCACATCATTCATGAGCCATCTCTCTCCTCAACACCATCCACTCTGTAATGTCACGTTATTTCGCTATCTCCCTCTCGCGCGCCTCATTATACTTAAGCCGCATTTATTATCTCTGACTTGTTGCCACTAATTCTGCCATCTTTCACCAATCCTATTCCCACCCCCGTACATGGTGAAGTTTAGCTAGCCATGGGTTTTTCTTCCAAGTTTAGGGTTACCATCATTATATTGATTACCAATGGAATTCCTTGTAAATAGGTTCCCCTGGGATACAATAGAAATTTAAAATCAGCTACCTTTGGACAAGAATAGGTAGAAATTGAGAAATCCATAATATAGATATTCAAGATGCCATGAAACCAAGTAACCTCAGCGCATGTCCAAACTAAATCAGCATCATAGAGGGCTTGAAATTCTTCCTATGTCTAGACAGCTATGCGGTATCTTCAATTCTGTTTAGATGCATATGAAACCAGCCACTCATACAGTTCTACTGGAAATATAGTGAAGAAGATCTCATACAAACAGTCATTCAGATTCTTTTATACCCACGTTCTTGCATCAAAATTAGATCTCGTGTTGAATCTCCGAGCATAATCTTCATCTAGATCTTGTATCCACTCCTCAACACTTTCTAGGGTCAACTGGTACATATTCATCGTGAACCATCCTATAAATAACTAAAAAGAGGTCTCGACAACGGAACCAATGATGCAGCTTAGAATTTACCAAGAATAGACCAGGCACGCTAACACATCACTCAGCCTAGACTGAGCACTCACCTGAAGCACACAAAGGTACCAGGTCCCTCGTTAGATTTGTTTTTGCAAAATGTTAGCATGGTGAAGACTTAATGCATTTAGATCTAGAAATAACATAACATTCTACAAATAAGATTCCAGATCTAGATCTAACGAGTAATGAATCTAAACAATAGTCATAATGAATTCAACCATGAAATAAATTAGTCACAATCATGTTTAACACTTTGATTCAACCAAAACACTCCATTATATTAAACATAGTAACTATATAGAAGCTCCTTACAATGATTGGTATCAAATATTATATGCACATTAGAAATGGCAACATAACTTCATAATAGCTCTCTATATCCATCTCTATCTCATCATCTCTGTATATTGAATACACAGCTCACTACATATTTATATGGGTGGAGACTTTCCCTTCACCACTTACCTGATTCCCAAAATAGGTTGCGTGCTGAAAATAGCCATGTGCCTTTACAATAATAGACATACATGTAAGTGCACTAATAATAGGCCTCTTCTAGTTAACTGATAGTGGAAATTATATTTTTAATTCTAACCCACGCAAAGTTCTTGATATTCACTGTTAAAAAAAACCCTATGCATTTTGCGCAAGTCTTTATCCAGTTTTTGTGCTCTGCACGCCATCTTCCAAAAATACCCTGTGACCATAAAAATTGCTAAGTCCCAGATCAATCCATCTTTCGTGTGTGTTTCCTTCCCGTTCCTTTCGTGCCTTCAAAAATTCCTTGCTCGCGCACGTGAACATTCTGGCTACTCTTTCCTTAGACGCATATTTTGTCTACTCAACATTCTTACTCATCATGTAGTGGTCTATGATTAGTGCTAAATCACCATTGTCCATTATGCACTCATCATATCCACTTTATACAAACTCATCACCCATCTCGTATTGAAATAGACTATAAGCTATATTTTCACCTTATTCTTCCATCATGTAGTGATATACACTTAGGACTAAATAATCACTCTTTCAATCAACAAGTCTTGGTATGTGCTTAGGCTATAGGGTCCACACAGATATTTCAATACATATCCTCCTCATCCACTCATTTTATAGTGATATACACTTAGGGATAAATCATCACTCACACATTCCCTGAGTCATGGAATGCATTTAGGCTATAGGGTCCACACACACCTTTCTATACGATGCATTTCCATCATTTCATCTTGTTGTGATATACGCTTAGGGATAAGTCATCACTCCTACAATCAAAAAATTCATGATATACGATTTGGCTATAGGTTTCATGCACATCTTCTCCCCATGTTGCATTTCATCACCATCCCCTACACATACTCATCACAATGTATATTACTTGACCATTTCCCAATGATGCACTCTCGTTTACGGTTCATTCTAGACTACTGAGTGGTAAAAAAAAGAACCTCATTGCATACACTTCCATACACTTGGGGTTACACCTTGCTCCTATCATTCCATTTTTTAATCCATTCCATCCATCCACAACATACTAGATTGTCTTAGTAGCATTTTTTTTTGCGTACTAGTGCTTTGCATGCTCATTCTATTACACACGTTAGCTTTCTTTCCTATATGTCATTATCATACACACATGTGCATTCACACCTTTTTTTAGTTTGGTCATAGATACAGTATATTTACACACAGCATGGATGCTCTCCTTCTACCCTTTTACTACTTATTTCTATATACATTGACATATTGATTTCACTCTAACATGCTAACAAGTGTTCCATGTGCAACACATGTTTTGCAGGACTACATGTTTCCATGACTACATGTTTGTTTATACTTGACTGCGTTTCTTTTTATTAATTTTGATCCTTGCCCTTTGCTCTTATGCACACTTGACTATTTTGTGTGGCCATGATGGCCTTGCATGTCTTGTGACATCGTGAGTGATTTCCCATCTTTGAAACCCAATTTGTGCGGTATTCTTGTTTTATTGCATGTTTACACTATTGTGCTTGGTATTTTTTCCACATTATCTACATATTTTCACTTATTTGCATGTATGTGTTCAGGCTAACACTTGTATTTGCTAGTCATCCCCTTTTACATGCACCGTTGTATCTACCAAATGCTTTCCCTTTCCCCCCTGCAGAGATGAGTAGGTTACAAGGTTAGAGTGTGGTTGGTCCAATTTTGAGGCCGCATTCTCCTTCCAGGGTTTTCGTATGCACCCTAAAGAGGGTGGGAATCATTGATGGTTTTTCTACTTACACAACGTATTTACACCGGTTTAGACACAACGAGTGAGTTCAGACAAGTCTAGAAACTCCTTACACAATGGCCACAACAAGACATGGTGTCCTTTGGAAATTATACGAGGTAGTTACATGCTCAGGGGTTACAGTGGGTGGCCTCCCTAAACTTCTCCATCCAATGGCATAGGATTACCTAAAAAACTAGTGCAGTACAGAGATCTCTTCAACAAATTTCAGCAGAAGCAGTTAGAGTTGGAGAACGCATAGCATTTCCTCCCTACACTTCTTCAGTTAGGGTGGCGTGAGATAACCCAAAAAATTCATGACACTATAGGATATCCTTCTACACCCTTTTTCTCGACATGGATAAGGTGCACATGTTCCATTTTTCCATTTACATTTTATATTCTAGCGTACTCTACATTTGCATATTTACACAATGTTTTTACATACATACATATTTGACTACTTGATCATTTTCAACTTATAGGTCCACCATATGAGCAACAAGAATTTGAATTGGGGGTAACAACAACAAACAATGAGTAGTGACAATGAAAGTGAAAATAAAAACACACCATGATGTTACTTGCCAAACTAACCATGCAATTACACCACACACATGCAACAGTTACACACGTGTTCCGCCCTAGGTTTAATCTCATAACTTTCTCATATTTGTCATCTTTAGAATTGATTTGCATGCATCATTTTATTTTTAGGTCATTCCATGCTTGAGTATATTCCATCAACACATCTTCCTCTACACTCTACATGGTTATTAGGCACGCTTCTCTATCTATTTTATGTTAATGATTTGTTCACTCACCAACAAAAAGTGGGGGAAAATGTAGACAAAAATATTGCACATTATACAATATTTAGCTCGGTCTTATACTACTATTTAGAAGGTTCTCAAGCGTACAAAGTACTAATTAATCCCACCTTTTGGCCACCTTTTTCTTATATTTTATTTCATCTTTCCTACATATTTCTTGATACCTATCATCCCATTTCATAATCTTTCCAACATTCTAGCCTAAAATCAAGGTGCCCCAGCCTATACTGGGGTGCCTCAAGGTGCCCTGGTCCTATTTTGGGTGCCTCGGTCTATAAACAACCTCTTTCACTCCTTTTCGGGTAACTTCTAGTTTTTTTTCATCCTTATCTTCTTCTAAGTCTCCCTTGTCATGATTAATTATGCAATTAATCTTGAGAGCCCTATAAATATAAAGTTATAAGACTATAATGAGGGTCCTAGGTCACTACATCCTATCACTACTATCACTCCATCTAGGACTACATCCATTGAACAACTTGCATCCACATAGTGCCATGTATCCAAGCTAGGAAGTTTGCATCACACATTCTAAGAGGAGGGGGATTCTATTAATTATATTATACTATATGCATTTTTTATAGCTACTATAGCTCGCTACTTCACAAAGTGCAACTGACATGAGAGCACCTAGGGAACAATTCACACACACTCACCTAAACTACATCAGGGTCTGTAATGTAGAGCAGTGCTTAGGGATAATTCCACTCGGTTTGGTGGTAGAGGTTAGTCCAATGCATTCTTATTCTTCTTGTGCATGGTGTCATCCAGTTCATCTGGAAAATCCAATGTGATAGAAAGGCATGATTTTAGATTTCCTTGTGACATTTCCGATAATAGATCTTGATCTTTTTCATAGTTCCTAATGCCAAAAAATTCATACCAAGGCACCATAGGGCACCCCAATACACTCCCAAGCTCAAATTTCCCCTCAGACAGTTTTGGATCTACCCTTCATAGGGCCCCTGAGTGGTCGTTTGTACAGCTGGATTCCAGTTTTAGGTCTGCAACAACTTGTGATAGTCTTCAGTAATCAACTAAGTCACTCCCCTTTTCCCTCTTGCGCATTATGGTTTTCATTTCACTTAGAATAGTTTATTTGTAGTTATTACATATTTATTTACCTTATTTACTGGATGTATATAGTGTTTTGGTCTTCTTGTTTAGATTAATATTAATACCCCAGATAGTTAGGTATTACCTTATATTTGTTAATCAATGATTCACTAAATCTTGATTGTTTTCTATTAATATAATGATCATTGGGTTTCTTCCTCTTGAAGGTTTCCCACCAATATGATTTGTTCATGTGTTATCTTTATTATTTCATATTCTTGTGGATGGTTGTGTCGTGCATAATAAGATCACAATGGTTAATGAATGTTGAATGTTTTCTTTGATGATTCACATAAGTAAAGTAAAAGTAAAGATAACTGAAGTTAAAGTGTTGGAGACACCGATTCACCCCCCAATGATTTTTCTTCCAACAATCGGTATCATAGAAGGTCCCTTGGAGAAAGTCTAATAGGTTGAAGGTGATTCTAGAAGAACAAGTATGGCTAGTCAAGTTCAAGGAGGTTTATCTACAAATAAATCTCTTCTCTTTAATACGAGTGATTATGCATATTTGAGTCTCAAGATAATGAGCTATAGGAAGTCATTAGGGTATGAAATATGGAAATCATTTGTTATTGGTTATACTATTCCTACTACTACCCCCAAATAATGTAGCTAAATTTTTTTCCTACGATTCAACACTTCAGCAAACCAAACCAGGCTCTGATACCAATTGTTAGGGAATAAGAGATAAAATATGCGGAATAATCCCTTAAATAATCACAACAATAGAAACTAATATGCAAAAAAATGTTCTGGATCTCAAATAAAAGTGCAGAATAAATAACACAACACAGAGAGACAAGATTTAACGCGGTTCACCCAATTTGGGCTACGTCCACCAAGAATCACTTGCTCAGATTTTATTACAAGCCTCCACTCTCTCAATACAATACCCAGATCCGTTTAGAGCTATGCTCAACAAACTCTACAGAATTCACATCCGGATTCAAAGCACATCTGCAATACATTTTCTTTTCTCTTATCTATCATATGCATAAGATCATATAAATAGACAATTGCTTAAGCAATTTGATACAAAACCATGGGTATTAAAACCATGGGTAAAAAATCGTGGGTATCAAAACAAGGGGGTACCAAAAAACCATGGGCCCAAAAACAGCCCATAACGGTTACCAATTACCCATGGGTTAATAAACCACCCATGAAAATTTGCTTCAGGGGCTTCGCCCCCGAACCCCCCTGACCCGTTTACTGGCGAGCGGGACCACCGTAAAAATACCCGAGTGTAACACATAGAAGGTGTACCACACTCTAACATGAAAATAGGCTCCACAAACATAACAAAAGCTAACAATGAAGTTATATTCATGGAAATTGAATTAGGTAATGAATGTTTTAATTATTTCATGGAAGGTGTAGAAGATGAATAAATCGAGAAAGAATTAGAGGAAAAATTGATTAGTTCCCTATGAGAGTTGAAGGGCTAAAAAAAGAAAACTAATAATTTGAATTCCTTGATCAAGGAATATGAGGACCAAATCGGTTATATGAATAGGGAATATGATAAGATGATAAAGGAGATTGAATCTCATATTGAAGATATGCCAGTTTGTCTCAAGGCCAAAGAAGAAGAGTGCATCAAGTTCAAGGCTAAAATGGAATCATTGAAGGAAGATTTTGATCAAGCATCCAACAATTTGAAGTCATTTGAGAAGTTTAAGAAGATAACTGAGGCTCTAAATGATGTGTTGAGTATTCAGAAGTTTGATGGTGATAGGGAAAGTCTTGGATTCAATGGAGATGACAACGTTTGTCCTAGTTTCCATGAATATTGGAAGGAGAATATGAAGAATGATGACATGAAAAAGAATAATAAATTTAAGATAAATGTGAAGATAAGGTATGTTAGTTATTTTAATGGTTACTATTACTCATGTAATGAATTTGGTCATAGTGAAAGAGAATGTAAAAGAAGGAACTCAAGGAATGAGTATTCCTTGGAATATGAAAGATCTTTCAAAGGATAATTTTATTCATGTAATGAATATTTTCATAGGGCTATGGATTTTAGAATAAAAATTAATTCATATCAGTTAAGAGATAAAAGTGGTGTTTCCGATAATTGTAATGAAAGAGGTCATATTGCTAGGTTTTGTTATCAAGAAATACTTAGACAAAAATAATAATTTGAATATCCTAGAGTTCAAAAAAAGGACAATCAAGAAAAGAAGATGTATTTTAAGATGTTTGAATTTATGAATGAAGTGAAATATGAGCCAGAGACAATCAAGGAGAAATATATTGTATATAAAGGTAAGAAGGAGGAACCAAATATAGACAATCCTAGTTTTGATCTGAATGCAAGAAAGGAAGAATTTTTTTCCATGATAAAGCATAGGCTAGAGGTTGAAGAACACCAAGTGATTTTGAAAACAATATAAATAGAGAAGAAAAATAATGATATAATCACCAAGCTAGTTGTACCAATCAAGACCAAAAGGATTCTAAAGAAGGACAAACAATCTCAAGAAAACACGGACATGGAGATATGGGAATATCTTCAATTTATGGTTTTTTAGATCCCTAAGAAGCACGGGGTGTCTTCATTAGGCTTCATAAAGGAATTTATCATCCAATAGAAGTAATAATGAGGTATGTTTCTCATATTGAATACTTGGTACAAATGTGAGAAAGGAATGAGGTATGTTGCAAAGAATTTATTTCATCTATTCAATTTAGTCATAGAGTTATATTCCATTGTGAGGGGCATCAAGATCCCTTAAAAGGTGTATGAAGGATTGCAAGTAGAGTTTGACATTTTGAATGTTTTGATATATATGTTTGATAAAATGGGAGTCCTTTTGACATCTGTGTATGGATATTTATTCTTTGAAACATTACCATGAAAAGATAAGCGGTCTTTGATCTTCAAGACGGTCTGTGAATGCTCAGAGGGTAGTTAGTTTGAAATATTGGAAAGTGTGAAGTGTGTATGGATGGGAAGAGGACTGTGTTTTGTGGTCTTTATCACATAAGAATAAGGATATTGGTCTGTTAAACCAATATGCTTATGAGAATTATAGTTTTTTGCATGAATTGAAGACTAATCTATACATTGCAGTGCTTTGAAGTCATGATTAGGTAATTTTGGAGGAAGGAAAATAAATTAGACTTACTATAATCTGGGTATGCAAAATAAATTAAAAAAATCGTTCACATTCATGGTATAATTTTACAAGAGTTGTTCGTTCAGGCCTAACATGAAGAGGAATTTGGGTTTTCTTAACGTAAAATCATGAAGAACTAGTTTGAATAGTTATTTCATGGGAGAGTTGAAGTGTTTTGAGATCCAGGGTATGAATGTATCTTCTCAAGCTGGCATCTTATAAATACAATAAGGTTTGACAAAGATATGTTAGTGTAGGATTTATTTTCCTCCCTTTATTTGTATTATCCTACTTGATATATTCCACCTAACTTAGAATTTATCTATACTTATGGGATTTAAATGCTTAGGTGTACACTTGACTAAACAATTCTAGGTGTTGTTTACTATTTGAGCTCAAAATCGCACCCTTTCCTAAGTTATAGACAACCCAGGATTTTGAGGAAATAAGGAAATGTATCCAAGTTGTGGGACTCAAACTGAGACAAAAATTTAGAGAAGGATGGTTACTCTACCTATTTATACTACTAAAACTACTCCTAGAGAGGGAATTACAGATACCTAACATTAATGTATAATTCCAAGGGAGCGGGGAGAGAGGGAGATGCATAAAATTAAAATCCTAGACTAAGGGAGGAGATAACACCAAGAACCAGGGTGGAGATATTCCAGTGAGTGAGAATGGGAGAAAATTGAAGGAAGGAAGGGAAAAAAGCGTGCCACAATCTAAAAGAACACTAAAATCACCATTTTCATGTAGCACAACAAATTTGAACCCTGAAACGAAAGAAAAGTATGAACAATACACCTACAAATATAATTGAAGGATAGAAATGCAATACAACATAGGATAAGGTAGAAATAGCCACAAAAATGAATTTTATTTCTTAAAGGATTCACAATTCATTACAATGTATGAAAAAGGAAAGAATCACCTTGTATAATGCAAAAATTAGAGGCCTACAACTCATAAAAGTTATGGACCAATTTTGGCAGAGTTCCTTTACGTTTTTAGAACATCCCCCCCTTAAAGTGTGTACAAGCACTTACATTTATAGATTTATTGAAAAGAAGAGAGAGAGAGGTCGTAGAATACCTTAATGGTTCCAACCACCCACCACCCCAAAGGACCAATTTGTAGAGTAAGAATGGTCAATTGAAATTCCCAAAACACACCATCAAAAACTTGAAGTGAAAATGCGATGACCATACTTAATAAATTCTTGTGGTTTAACTACCTACAATTATACATTAATGGACTATATTATTTTTTTATGTTTTCCACTTATTAAATATTGCAAATTTATGATAATAATGATTTCAAATTGAATGGCTGGGTAAGTGTAGGAAGTTGATGGACAAATATAGGGTCATCCGTGGACGTCATATTGCAAAAAAACAGTGAAATCTCAACTTGTAGGGATTATTAGCTATACATGCACTCTAAATTAGAAAAATTTATATAAATATGAATCGTAAGCATTCGAAATCTAGTTTCTAAAATACTAATTTTTGTAAAAAACAGACAAGTTTAGCTATATTAAACACTTAAAATTATATGACTTTTTTTTTTTTTGAAAAAACTTATAAGATTGTAGTCTGTTTGCCCGCATTTTGGATGACCAAATCTTGTTATTTTTTTTTCCTTTGGTGAAACGTTAGATGTAGTTTTCTATCTTGGGATGGATTTTATTTTGTATTTTTTTTAGCAATATTTTTTTTTTTATGATTTTTTCTGTGAAAGTGGTCTGAAAATATTTAGAAAACGGAGTACTTTCCGTTTGCCCGCCATAACTATATCAAAAAATATCGAAATCAAATTTTTTTTTTTAAGGTGTATAGAATTTGTCCACGCTTGGGATGGTATAATTTTTATCATATTTTGATAAGCAAAACAAAAGTTACAGTCTTAAACGTAGACATGAACATTCATGGGAAAAAATGTCTTAAAGACATATTGTTAGTAAGAAATTATAAAATGATATTTTTCTTATTCTATTCACTTTAAAAACAATATTTCTACAAAGCTAAGAGTCTATTCTACGTGATGGCACAATTTTTGTGAATTTTTTTTCAGTTTTTTAGCATGGTTCAAGTCTTTGGAAGAGCAGATTTGAGGTTTTTTGACCTTTTGCACTTCATAATGACCTTCCATAGCTTTGGTTGGGGAAAAACAAAGATTTTCCGAGGCTTAGGTTTAGAAGATAGATCCGTGATCGCGGTTTTTTTAACAATACCGCGAACGCGCTTTATAAAGCACGCTTGCGGTTTATAAAGCGCGCTCGCGGTTTATAAATCATATTTACACACATCCCAATGTCCAAATTACCATGTGATTTTTACTCTCTGACTTCACCGTATGAATTACTGTGAAATTATGTCTTTTTCCAGGCACGTTTTTCTTATCACCGAAAGCAAAACATCATGGGAGACAAAAAATGAAGTCAAAAAAGGAAGTCATTAAGTAAAAAAACACCAAACGAATTAGAGGCCAACAAAATTGAAAATGCTGAGCGAATGCGGAAACTTCGTGAATCTAGAAGAGGTTCAACTTCAATCCCAACTACTGTAAGCAATGAAGAACTAGGTAATGTTTCTACTGTCAATGTTGAAGTTGAATTAAATACTTGTGATGAAGAAGTTTTTACTGTCAATGTTGAAGAAGAATTAAATACTCATGATGTAGCAAATGTTGAAATTGAAGGAGACAATGAAAATGTGAATAAGGAAATTCATGTTGAAAATGTAGACAAGCAAAATTTGACAAAAACACCTCCTAGGATTTTACTTAAGAAACCTAATTTTTTTATTGAAATTGATAAAAACATTTTGAAACCAATGTCTGACAAAATTTCTGAACGACAAATCAGAAGAAAAGCCACTGAAATTTGGGATAATCATTTTGAAATTTTAAATGATTCCCAAAGATGTCAGTTGTTGGTTAGTTTGATGAAATTGATTAAAATGAGACCTACATTAAACACCTTAGGATTGACAACATCTAACATACGTGGTCAAACCTCTACAATTGTTGAAAACCTTCATGATGCATATCACATTGTTGGTGTTAAGAGACGCACTAGGGATACTAATATTGTGCGTCGTGTACTTGCTACTAGTGTTGTAAGTGAATCAATAAAAAAAAAAACGTTTGATTACACAAACAAGTCGAATGTTGCAAGTTAATCGAAAAACTCAAATGAAAGCAATTGAAAGATGTAATATCCTTCAATCACTCAATAATGTCAATTTTTGGGCATTTTCTGCTAGAGCACCGCGTAAGGTCAAAAATAATTCTAATGCTATAAGAGAAGTTGTTATTAAATTTTAGCATGATAACACTATCTAGTTTCACCTAATACAAGAGATGTTATAAAATGGAGAGTTGGTTCTACTAATCGTGAACCACATCCAAAGCATTTCTTAGATATGACTCAAACTCAATTTTTTCGTAAGTTTGAACACTTGAGAATCTGGAAATTAAAATTAGTCAACGTTTTTTTTGAAATGTTGAAACCATTCTACATGAAAATCAACCATGCTCGCACCACTTGTTGTTGTAGGCAATATGTTGAATTTGCGATGAATTATGCTAAATTTTTACGTATTCGTTCTATTTTTCATTATGAAACTATGTTATCTGAATGTGGTGTTCAAGTTACACCAATATCTTCTAGGGATTTCATTCCTACTATATTTTGTGAAAAAGAAGTTGGACAATTTTTTTATAGTCAGGATTGTTTAGATGGAAGTTGTAGTACATGCGACGGATTACCTAAATTGGAAAGTTGCATCCATGAGAAAATTGAAGGTATAATAGGACATAATTTAGTTGAATTTGATAAATATAAATCAGTTGCATACCAGTTGAAAGATGGAAAAGAGTCGAAACGGTGTGAGCTAGTTACAAAACAAATGCCCATTTTTCAATTTATGAGAAAATTTAAGGATGAAATTGTTTATGAGTATGCGAGGCATACACATAGAGCTCGATGGTTGGATGAAAAATTCAAGCTATGCAAAGACACATTTCCTATTGGTACTATTGTTTCAATGGTCGATTTTGTAGAGAATTACACATTGCAACCACAAATGGAGGTTCAATCGCAATATTACAACTCAGTACAAGTTGCCATTTTTTTGCATATAGCATTTCTACATTCTCCTGACAGTACAGAGAATGATCAAATTTTTTTAAGAGAGTACCACTTTTATATCAGTGATGATCGTACTCATTCTACTGAATTTTTTCAAGGGTGTTTCCAGTTATTTTATGGAAACTTGTCTCATAGGGACATCCACTTCAAACAACATTATATGTGGTCAGATAATTGCACGTCTCAGTTTAAGAATGCACGAATTTTTTATTAGATGAGAAGAATGCATGTCAAGATGGGTGTGCAACATATTTGGAGTTTCACTGAGGTTGGACATGGAAAAGGAGAGCATGACGGTGTGGGGGCATGTGTGAAAAGAGCTCTTGCAAGAGAAGAGTTGAAATACAAAGATGGTGCTAAATTGAAAGATGCAAAGAGCATAGTGGAATGGTGTACTGACAACATGGCCCGAGGTTCTCAAGAAAATTCCATAGTTTGCAGATATTTTTGGTTGATAGAGGAAAAACATATTGCTAACTATGAGGATTGTATGACACTCACTGGGTCCAGTGATATGCACTCATTTTGTAGCTCAGACGCTACTTCGTGGGCCGTATGGACAAGAAAGTTGACATGTTTTTGTGCATCTTGTATCGAATTTGTCACTGCTGAGTGTGATTCACAAGAATGGGTGGAAGGATGGATTTGTAGGCCTCTAACTCCGCTTCCTAGTTATCAACCTCCACAAGCATTACAACTTGTTTCTGCAGATGAAGTTACAACATCCAAGGAATTTGACGAAATTTTGATTTTGGTGCAACAAGGTATTTATGGTTATTTATTTAATTTTTGTATTGAGTTATGTCCATTGAAATTTTAATATGAAATTTAAATTTGAGTTGTTCAACCTTAGTTATTTTTTTGTAGGACATGTGTTTGCAGTAATTGCGACAGAAGACAATGAAGAAGGAATAGACTATTTTTTATGTCGTTGTATCGAGGAAAGAAAGAAGTTGACTTCTCCTATTATAGATGGCGAAGAGATTGAGTATCCTACAGGGTCAGTGGTAGTTACCGGAACTTGGCTTCGACGGTATCCATTAAAAAAATCCTTTGTTTGGGTATTTGAAGACTTTGAGACACATAGGAAAATACTCTTATATTCACATCTAGTTCTAGCGACAAATATCCAGTTGTATAGATATCGAGGAAGACCTAATAACAAGATTCTTTGGAAGGTTCGAGAGTCAGATCATGAAGCAATCTTGTCTGCTATTCAGAGTAGATCCAATCCTGATGGTTCATTGGAATGAATTTACAATGCTCATGTTTGGTATATATTTAATTTCAAGTTTTAATTTATATAGCGTATATATATATATATATATATATATATATATATATATATATATATATATATATAATTTTTTTAGTTTAAAGATCTAGATTTAAGTTTGAATATATTTTATTTTAAATTTGTGTATTTTGTGTGTCATGTATATAGATCTAGTATATGGTTTTGATTTGAAACTTAAATTTCTTTAACTAACAATTTTATGTTTAGGTTAGTGGTGCTAGAAAAGCTTCCACCTTCACGTGGTTGGCATCGTTAGTAGAGAATTTTAAATTCTCGAAGCTAAGAGAAGCTTGAACATTGTTTGAAAAAGTTGTAAATTTTGAAAAAGTCAAGTTTGTAAATTTTGAAAATATTGTAAATTTTGAAAATGTTGTAAATTTTGAAAAAGTTGTAAATTTTGAAAAAGTTGTACATTTTGAAAATGACTCCTCTAGGTGCCACGGAGTCCGAGTAACCACCTGTCGAAGTTGAACGATATTTTGGTCTCAGGGATCTTAAGGGACTAAGCCACGTGGACATGTTGGTGCAGGCGGTTCGGTGCCACGACCCATCGTTTGCAAAATATAGCGTTTGACAACCTTACACTGGCTCCAACTGCACTATTTCACGCGTTTGCAAACAGTAGGACAGTGATAGCACCGAAATGAGAAGGAAAAAAATGAGAGAGGCTATTGTAGAGGGTCCGTACACCGAGGTGCTGGATCAGACGAGGCCTCTCTAGGTGCCATGGAGTCCGAGTAGTTACCCATCAAAGTTGAACGATATTTTGGTCTCAGGGCTCTTAAGGGACTATGCCCGAACGAAGTAGCCCAGAAGCAAAGACCCCTTCGCGCACCAAAACACCACCTCCTCTAGCGTTCACCTGGCCACCCGGACGTGTCGGCATAGGCGGTTCGGTGCCACGACCCACCGTTTGCAAAATATAGCATTTGACAACCTTACACTGACTCCAACTGCAGTATTTCACGCGTTTGCAAATAGTAGGACAGCGAGAGCACCGAAATGAGAAGGAAAAAATGAGAGGGGCTATTGTAGAGGGTTTTTACACCAAGGTTTTGGATCAGACGAGGCCTCTCTAGGTGCCATGGAGTTTGAGTAGTCACCCATCAAAGTTGAATGATATTTTGGTCTCAGGGCTCTTAAGGGACTACACCCGAACGAAGTAGCCCGGAAGTAACGACCCTTTCGTACACCAAAAAAACACCTCCTCTAGCATTCACTTGGCCACCTGGACATGCCGGTGTAGGCGGTTCAGTGCCATGACCCACCATTTGCAAAATATAGCATTTGACAACCTTACAATGGCTCCAACTGCACTATTTCGCGCGTTTGCAAACAGGAGGACAGTGAGAGCACTGAAATGAGAAGGAAAAAAATGAGAGAGGCTATTGTAGAGGGTCTGTACGTAGAGGTTTTGGATTAGACGAGGCCTCTCTAGGTGCCATAGAGTCTAAGTAGTCACCCGTCAAAGTTGGACGATATTTTGGTCTCAGGGCTCTTAAGGGACTATGCCCGAACGAAGTAGCCCGGAAGCAACGACCGTTTCGCACACCACCTCCTCTAGCGTTCACCACCTCTCTCTCTCTCTCTCTCTCTCTCTCTCTCTCTTTTCTTGTACCTCATTAAAGCTCTATCAACCTTTGAATCACATCTGGACTACTAGTTCTTCTTCTTCTTCACCATGTATATCAAGTCTGATTCATGAGGCCTTAGAATAACCTTCAAAATTATCTTTCTCTACGTTTCTTCCTTTTTTTCATCATCTTTTCTATTTTTCACATATGTTCTCAAGTTCTCTTATCCTTTCTTGTAATTTCTTTAGTCTAGCATCTTATCTCTTTGATACTAACTTCTCCATCCAATGTGGCATTTTGTAACCATGGTTGAACTCTTTACTTCACCCATCATTTTCATCTATCTCTTTGTCTCTCTTCTTGTCACTGTATCAACCTTATCTCAAATATTTTTAGCTAATCTTACTTGATCTTCAAGCTATGATACCACATGTTGCAGTTCAAAAAATTTATAACATACATAATGGCATGTTTCAGTAATGCGCATCTAACAGTACAAGCTTATGACATGCAAATAAAAATAATATAAAGATGTACAGCTCCACATATCATTCAGATTTAACAATATTTCAGGATTATTATGAGTTACAAAAGAACAGGATTGGAAAATCAATACAGTTACTTCAAGGATTAACTCATATGTACACACAAAAGTTACAAACAATGCAGACCCAATTTTGGGTATACCTGTAATATTATCAAGATACAGTCAAATACGTGCCAGAGTTTCAAGCACACTTTTCCAAATACAACAGGATGATATTGATGAATTCCATTAAATCCATAGGTTATGGAATTATTATTTTGGGAGTTGTTAAAAGATGGAGGGATGTGAACCATAACTCAAATAAGCTTTAGTTACTAATACTTAAATTGGCAATAGAGCTAACAATATTGTTTTAGTTTGAAATTTAAAAATTCAAAATGCCCATGGCACGAAATATACCACAAATAATAATTAGAAAGATACTAGAAAATATATAACTAGAAGTAATACACTAAATCCACCGAACAGAGATCAAAACGCACTTTCTCAGAGTTAGCAATAATACCAAAATAACCAAAATAAATATGATTTAACCAACACACATGGATATATATATATATATATATATATATATATATATATATATATATAAGAATCAAACAAAGTGTGCTCCAGACGCGCACGTCTCTAAAAATATATATGTACATAAGTTCATAATGTATGTATACATTTCGAACTAAGCACATGTCATAATGTACATATGGGACCACATGCGGTTGCAAAAGGCTAATATATATACAATGGACTGTGAATCTACTCATGACCACATATATGTGTCATCCAAGTGGACTATAAATCTACTCATGAAACATCTTCCCTCTCTTCGCCCTGCTAGAAGTAGCACGTCCACGACCTGGGGATGTACTGGAGGGAGATGCCACTACGGATTTCATTCGTGTGGTCCTAGGTGTCTCTAAGCATGCCTGCAACCTAACCTGCACATTCATAAACAACAAGTTTTTAACACCCAAAATTTTAAAATACATTCAAAATTTAGAAACTTGTACAATTTAGTTAAAATGCATGTGAAATCTTACCGCAATGTCATGATCCCTATCAATTTGTTGTTGACGCGTTGCAGGGACAACAGTAGACTCACGAGGGGTAAGCTACATACAAATAATTAATTTTCAAATTAAATATTTCACATGTATATACCTACAAAATTTGATATTATAGATTTAAGTTTAATAAGAAATAATGAACCTCCAAAATTTAACAAATTTAAAAAATTGTGTACCTCAGTTAGTGGATCTACAGATGCTATGGCAGTATCTACAGCATCCTCCACAGTCTACATATATGGAGGATTCTCTCTAGCAGTCATAAGCTATACAAAAAACATGTACAAATTTAAATATTAAAATCTACTTAAGAGCTATACAAAAAACATGTACAAATCAATATTTAGTTACTCAAGAAAGAATAAAAATGTTATTATTTTATCTTCTATTTAGGCTAAATACATAGGATCTATAAATGTTAGCACAAAGGCCATCTATCTTCATAAGATTTTGACAAAGTTTTGTATTTAATCAAGGTAACCCATAGTCATCTTCTATGGCAATTAGAGCATCATTCAAATTTGAAGGACTTTTAAATCTAACATCACCAGACCAAACACATATAGATTCATAGAATTTCATCAAGGAGTTGATCCATGGATAGGTCAAGTGTAAAGTTTGAGGTGGAGAAGTTTAATGATAAGAAAAACTTTGATATGTGGAAACTCAAAGCACGTGTTGCACTGGTGCAATAGGGGCTTCACAAATACATGGATTGAAAGGTAAAGAAACCTATAGGGATGGATGAAAATGAATGGGAAGATCTGGATATGAAATCACTCAGTGCAATATGATTACATGTTTAGCATATGAGGTTCTCTTCAATATAGTTGGAGAAAAGACATCAACATGTTCATGGACCAGATCAGAAAGTCTTTACATGACGAAATCTATAAGAAATTATATTTTCCTGAAAAGTAATTTGCATGAAATACGGATGAAAGAAGGTATGAAAATTGTTTTTCATTTAAATATTTTAAATATTTTATTATGTCAGTTGACTAGTATTTATATGAAAGTGGAGAATGAAAACAAGGTAGTCACCTTTTTATGTACTTTACAAGATTAATGGGATAATATAGTAACTTCTTTTAGTTTTCATATTGTTGATGACCTTGACTATGCTTATGTTGTTGGAGCATTTTTGGCTCGGAAATGAAAGAAATTTTGTTGGAAATATCTCTACACTTGAAGCCATGTGTGCTAGAGCCAAATCTAAAGAAAGAGGTCAACTTTAAAGTGGTACATCTAGATCTAAGTCACAAAGGAGGAAGATTAATGCAAGGTGTCAGGACTACGAAAAATTAGAGCATCTTAAAAAGCATTATTGGATGACGAAAGAATTAGAAAAGAAGTAAGATGTCACAAAGGAAGCAAATCAAGTATAAACAAGTGAAGGTATGACTGATGAAGTTTTATCGGTTTGTAACGTTTCCTATTATCAACATGAATGGTTGTTAAATTCTGGTGTTACAAAAATTACATTTTTCCGCATAGAGGTTAGTTTCTTCTTACTAACCCCTTGATGGTAGTTACATTCTATTGGTAAGTTCAATGTTTCATATAAAACATAAGGGATTGGTAGCATCAAGATAAATATCTTTGATGGTATAGTAAGGACGTAAAAGAAGTAAAACATGTACCATAACTACAAAGAAATTTAATTTCCTTGAGTGAATTAGACACTAGTGGTTATAAGTTCAC